>OZ012738.1:507480491-507953446 GCA_963859935.3 Lathyrus sativus
CGGTTGGCACTAGGCAACAGATTGTATGACTTGCAATATTTCAAAAAAGGAAATATAGACCCAAAAAAATTAATGTTTAACTTGTAGATTTGTAGTCTTTTATTTGTCACAATTATTACTAACGTTTATGAATTTATTTGATCAGTAAATCATAATTGTTCAATGGTTTTTTTTTACTATTATACTTTAATTATGCTATGGCCACACACACATTGGAGAAAATATTGAAATACAAGTTTTAAACAATCTCTTATAATATTTCATGTAATATACAACTATTATTTATAACTCATACATTTCTTGAAGTTCAATTACAATGCTATAGTAATTTTAACTTCTCAATATCTAATTGGGCTGAAACTGTTGGAGAGACGCTCAAGATGAGACCAAATCACGCTTTCAATAGATAATCTTGGTACAACATCTCCATTCTTGTTACTCATGGATGTTGATGATTGAGAGACCCTATAAGGAGAATTATGAGCCAAAACAACTAACCCGCCAATTTCTCTTTTTAACAACTTCACTATATTTTCATTCACATCTTGACCTGAACAATCTGTAACATAGAATGATCCTATTGCTGTCTCTCCCTGTACTTCAAACTCGAGTCTTGTTATGGATAGTCCATTCTCACGGATAACGCGTGTCACCTTCGATAGTAGTTCGGTTTTGTTTTGAGTGCTAATATCTAACTTAAATCCCTGCAACAAAGCAATGAAGTAAGAAAGATCCAACTTATAAAGTAAAATAACAAGATTTAAGCAAGAAATCATGCAACATATACATGTGAAGCTCTGCGCTCTATAGCCGCGATTAAACATAGGGTGAGCTTTTGCTTTTCGGTTTCAGTGTCCAGATTTGAACTACACTTGTTCCTGATGAAGTACTCCTGTGTAACACACATAAATTGACATCAGTAATTGGTGCATTGCTATGAAAATTTGGTGTTAAATGTTTGCATGTTGAATGAGATGAGGCTTGAGCATAAGATTTATTTTACCTGTTCTGCTATGGGACTGTTGGAGGTAACAGCTGCATGAAACACTTCATATTGCATGTCTGTGAGCACACAGACAATATCAAACAGCAACTTAGGACGATCCCTGCTTCTTATATTCACCACCCAGTAATCTCTTCCCTCAAATCTATCAACCGAAACCTGTGTCTCGTCGCACCACCTTTTGTGTTCGCCGCCATTGTTTCTGTTGCAGGCGTGACAACTGTCGTAGTCACGGCTGAGATACATCATCTGGTGGAGCCGCCGTTCGGTATAGCTATGCCCGGCTGTTGAGCTCTTTAATATCACACTACTCTCTTTCTTTCCTCTTCCTTCACGAGCCTCTATTACATCCCGTAGCTGATCCTCAACGAGAGCCAAACGCTTTTTGTCGTTGATCGGCCCAGGTTTGGATGCTTCCTCAACATATATAATGCAGGCTACTTTGCAATTGTGGGTCCAGGCTGTTGCAGATGTGATGTTGAAGCCGAAGCCCATTAGGACCGCTGATATCTCTGAGAGCAAGCCTGGCCGATCGGTTCCTATCATCTCTATGGAAACATTGGCTTGTTGTGGTCCCACTGTTGCACTTGAAATTTCTTTGTTCCTTCTTGTGTTGCACTCACATAGCGCCTGCACAATTTGTGTGTTTTTTATATTTTATCAAATGTATTTGTCCCTACAACAACTGCGGTAATCTACGGCTCTAGAGGACCACAACACGATACGATGATGCGAGAAACAAAAGATACCTGCTGAATATGATGCACGAGGTTGTTGTCTGTCAGCTTGTTTCCAATCTGATCCTTTACGTGGAACACTGCATGTGTCCAAATATAATCTTATCAAATTAATTTGTTAGTTTGTTATAATTGTTACACATTGATAGTTTCTAATAGTATTCAAGGTTTTAGAAAACGGTCCATTATCACAAAAACGGCTGCACAAAATGGTATTGAAATGTGTAGGTACCGTTACAGTTAATTACCGTTTTTATAATAAATAAAAACTGGTTAATTCATACTGCAACTACCGAAATCAATATTGCAGTATCTGTATAAACCGAAATCGCAAAAGTTCACGCGACTTCAACCATTATTTAAAAGCTTGATTATATTGAGGGAGACATACTATTACTGACCATCCATTAGCCATCCACCATCAGAAGAAATATATGATTTGGAGATTATAAGGTTAAGATCTGTCAACGCCTGAACCATCTCCAACAGTATCCCATGCTTGTTAGCTCGATCAATCTGGGAACACAAATGGACTAAAAAGCTTAATATGATTCAAAATTCAAATGAAAAGATAATTAAGTAAAGTTAAATTAGTACTGTTATTTAATTGCTACTAACCTTCACCACCGTGCAGTATCTACATGAATCATTATCTATGCAAACCCTGCACATGAAACAAGAAACACAGGATGAATTCATTGCCATGAACTCCAGAGCTGGTCGCAAAATTTGGTAAACAAACAAGAAAACAAGGAGAGATACTATTGAGTATATAGTATTAGAACCTAGGTGGATGGATTCTTTCTATGTGTGATTCAATCTCTCTTTCGATGTGAGGCTGGTAAAAACTAATCTCCATATCCTCTATGAAAAAACGGTCCAATTTGAATTTTATTGCCTGATGACTGATGCATGCGTGTATCTACAGAGATTCCTTAGCTGCATATATAGTTCAAAAACGTTTTCAAAACGCGTGGGAGAGGAAAATATTGGTACATATAAAAACAATTAAGTTGTATTTGTGTGTATATATATATATAGGAAAAATAATATAATGATTGATAAGATAAAGTAGAAATACATGTGGAAATGTGTAGAGGTATAGCAAGAAGGTGTGAATTTGGTTACGTATATATTAAGAAAAATAGATGTATGTACACGTATATTTAGTATAGAATATGGAGCCAAAAGAAATGTGGTGAATTGATCCTGTATAAACTTCTAGCACACATAAAACAAAGAATGCCGATGTTGAAAACCAATACATGCACTGTTGTACAGTTTTGGCGATTGGCGTTATTCAATTTTTTGTACTAAAGTATATATGACTTAATGATTATTATTCTTCACTCTTTTATAATAACAAACAACAACAATCCAAAATGCACCTTCATTTCTCTTACTAAAAATTTAGATTCCACGTACAGTTTACTCATGTCAATGGTCAGAATATATACACCTAAGGGTACATGTTTGGTTTATTTGATTTATTTGAATAATAAAGTGAAGTCTATTCTTGGTATGGTCTATAATTTTTTTAGAGATGTATCTAATAAAGGGAAGTGTGTAGAATTGTATCTCTTAAAATATCTAAAATAATATATATATATATATATATATATATATATATATATATATATATATATATATATATATATATATATATATATATATATATATATATATATATATATATATATATATATATATATATATATATATATATATATATATATATATATATATATATATATATATATATATATATATATATATATATATATATATATATATATATATATATATATATATATATATATTTAAAAGCCTATAAACAAGGCGACTTTATTATTTGTCAACTTGGAGAATAGACAACTATCAATAGCACATAGGATAACACTTATTAATTTAACTCTTAATAACTTGTCAATTTTTTGATTGTGTATTTTCATGGCCCCAAAGTAGATCATTATGTTGGTGTTATTACACCTTGCGAATGCGGAAGTTAATTAAGAGAAAAATAGATAGAGTGTTGATGAGGAAGGGAAGAAAAGAGAGGGTGTGGAATATTGAATAATAGAGAGTTATGTTAGAGAAAGTTGCTACAAAACTACAATAATAGTTACTATATACACACACATGAAGTAACTAACTAACTAAGTTTAAATTAATATACAACATGCACCCTTAATTCAATCTTTCACCAAGTAATATACAACAAAAGTTGATACTTCAGACTCTGTGTCTTTAGACTCCAGCCACTCTTCAAAAACTGCTTCAGAATCCAAAAGTTCAAAAGCAGTTCCCACCTCTGACTCCTTCAAAGATTGATGGTTCAGAAGCTATCAAATCTTCAGACGTCCGGCTGCTCCATCCTCTGACTCCTTTAGAGGTTGTTGCTTTAGAGGCTATGTTGTTCCAGCCTCTGACTCCTTCAAAGGCTAGGCTGTTCCAACCTCTGATACCTTTAAAGGCTGATGATTCAAAAGTCGTTCTAACCTCTGAATCAAATGTCACCATTCCCATGTTTATCTTCAGTTTAGAAAATTATTTTCCTTTTACAACCTTAGTCAAGATATCAACAATTTGGTCCTTGGTAGGACAATACAACATTGCCAACCTTCCTTCGTTCACTTGCTCCCTTATATAATGAAACCTTATTTCAATATGTTTGGATCTTCCAAAAGAGACATGATTCTTTGTTAAGTTTATTGCAGATTTGTTGTCAATAAGGAGCTTGATTGATACTTGAATGTGTAATCCAAGTTCAGTCAATACAACTTCAATCCAAGCACCTTGACAAGCAACTGAGCAACTAGACAGAGTCACAACAGGTTGCTTCTTGAAGATCCAAGAGATTGGAGCTCCTTGAAACTTGAAGACATAACCTTTGGTACTTCTCCTATTCAATATGTCACCACACCAGTCTGAATCAGAAAATCCTATCACCTCTTCTTTTCTTATCTTTCTTCCATATAGAAGAATACATCATGCCTCAAGGTTCCTTTAATGTATCTTAATACTCTTTTTTCAGCTAGTAGATAAGGCTTCCTTGGGTCATGCATGAATCTGCTCAATACTCTTATAAAAAAGTTGATATCTAGTCGACTATTGCATAGGTACCTCAATGATCCAATCACCTGCTTATACAGGGTGGCCTCTAGCCTTTCTTCATCATTATCTTCAAGCTTCTGACCTGATTCAATAGGAGTCACAGGAGTATTGCAGTTCAGCATGTTGAATCTTTTCAACAAGTCAGTAACATACTTTGCTTGATTTAAGATTATCCAACCTTCTTTGTATATAAACTCCATACTAAGGAAGTAGGATAAGTTACCTAGATATGACATTTCAAATTATGACTTTATTATACTTTTGAGGTATTCAATTTTCAATTGAGATTTTCCAACTATCAAGAGGTCATCCACATACAAAGATACCAGAAATAGTATTTCACCTTTCTTGTATTTTGCATACACACCATACTCAAATGAACCTTTTTTAAAGCCATGTCTAATGAAGAAAACATCAATTCTCCTATTCCAGGCTCTTGGTGCATGCTTCAAACCGTACAAAGCCTTGTATAGTATATACACTATATGCTCTTTTCCTTTTACTTTAAAGCATGGAGGTTAAGGCACATATACATCTTCATCAAAAGAACCATTTAGAAAGTTGGTTTTACATCCATGTGTCACAAAGAACACCTTCTACTGCAAGCTAATTCCACTACATTGTCTTTGAAAGAAACCCCTTACTGCAAGTCTTGCTTTGTGCTTCAGTATTGTTCCTTTTGGACTCAACTTTACTTTGAAAATCCATTTCACATCAATTGACTTCTTTCTTTCTGATATATGAGTTAGTTTCCATGTGTCACATTTTTCAATTGAACTGAGTTCCTCCTTTATTGCATCTTTCCACACTTTGTCTTGCATTGCATCCTAATAATTCATAGTCATACACCTGCTAACATTACAAAGTGTATTATTTCTCCTTCCTCATCAATTATATTGTCAGACACAATTTCATAATCATTCAATCTTGCAGGTATCTATCTGTTTCTAGTTGGTCTTGCTCTTTGAATGAGATTCACAACACCAACTAGAGTTTCAGCTAATACTAAATTCAATTCATCAGAATCAAACTGTATTAGATCCGTGGAACCACTCTTGTTATTTCTCCACATGGTTCTAATTCCATGATTCTACTTCTTTGATGATTACATCTCTACTGACCATAAATTTCTAAATAACAAGATTATATAACATATATGCTCTAGTTAGATGGTAACCAACTAAGATCACATGTTCACTTTTATCTTCAAGTTTGGTTATTCTTTCATTTGGCACATGTCTATAGCATAATGATCTAAATACCTTGTGATGAGTAGCGCATGGCTTTCTTCCTAAACAATATTCTTTTGGATACTAATAATTTAAACTCTTGGTAGGATATCTATTTAGAAATTAGTAGCAGTAGACACTACTTCACACCAAAATTTATGAGGCAATGACTTTCTTTTTAGCATGCTCCTAGGCATTTCAACCAAGCTTATGTTCCTTCTTTCATCCATACCACTGTGTTTAGGTGTGTAAGGGGTTATTTTATGCAAGATGCGACTCTCATGACAAAATTGCTTGAATTCATGGGAATTGTATTCCCCTCATCCATTTGTTCTGGGTATCTTAATCAGTCATCCACTATGATTTTCAAACAAAGCCTTAGACCTTTTTAGCATGTTTAAAGCTTCTCCTTTGGTCTTTATCAGGTACACCTATAACATTCTACTAAATTCATCTACAAATGAGATGAAGTACTTGCTTCCTTCACAAGAAAGAGTTTCAAAAGGACCACAAATTTCAGATGAAACTACATTTATTACATGTTTGGTTCTCATTGACAATTACTTCGTAAAAGGTAACCTATTTTGCTTCCCAAACATGCAAATGTCACATGCTTTATCACGTGTCACTATCTTAGGCAATCCTTCTACTAAATTTGTAGTATTCAGATTGCCTAGACTTTTAAAATTCTGATGCCCATAACTTTTGTGCCAAAGCCAGTTTTCTTCATCATGAACTGATGAGTAAATACATTGTGATTTTGAGGCCTACAAGCTAGCCTTCCAAATTCTATTTCATGTCAGAGTTGATTTCAGAACCATTATTTCTTCTTGTCATATAACTTCAGAGAGCCTCCTTCCATGATTACTAAGAATCATTTTTCTACCAGCTGACTAATGCTCCGCAGATTACATTGCATACTAGGGACAAATAACACATCTTCTATCAATTTTTTTTGCCTTCCTTTCTTTGTATGACAACCTTTCCCATGCCTTATGCCATTAAGCTTCTGCTATCTTCCAGATTCATACTTGTTTTCTTATTTGAGTTAAAGTCAACCAACCACCCCTTGTATCCAGTTATGTGGTTAGAAAAACCAGAGTCTATGTACCATACATCAGAAGTTGGAACCCCTTCAAAGGTAGTTATCATCAACATGAAAGAATCTGAATCTGAATCATCTTGCACCATCTTAGTTTCCTCTGCACCAGTCTTTTTCTTTCCCTTTACAAACCAGGAATCTGAAGCAAAATGACCATACTTCTCACAATTGAAGCATTGGATCTTTCTTTTGTATTGAAACATTTTATTGTTTGAAATTTTCTATATCCTCCTCCTCCTTTAGAGGATTCAGATCTTTCTTCAAACTTCTTCTTCTCTTTTCTATCGGCGTAACTTCTTTCTGGAGCTTTCCTTTTCCCTGCTTCCACCTTCTTTTCATGTCATCAAAACCTCCCTTTTTTGAATAAGTAATCAGGGCCTATTTAGAATCTTTACCTGTCTCTATTTGATTCAGTCTTGCAATATTTTTCAAAATAAAAAGGAACAAGTAAGTTCTAATGAGAAACTATTGAAGAGTGCAATAGGCAAAGTGAGGATGAATGTTGAATAACTATAAATCTCAGTGTACTCACTATCTTTCTCACTCTCGCATTTAATTTTGTAGGATATTGCATGCTTAGGTTTTTAATTCTTATAGTAGTTTATCGTTTATTAAATTGGTAGCGATTTATTACTTAAGGTTAAGTTTTGTTAGAATTGGTGCCTAATCAAGCTTTTGTGGTGATTAAATTCTAAGAAACTATTATGGTTAGAATTTTTTGAAATTGAATCATTTTATAAACACATCTTGTAAAGTATACAATTGAATCAATTAATTACCTTTCGTGTATCTTAATAAAACCATCTTTGGTGTTTGTGAATTGATTTAGAGTTAACCTGATCAAGTTTCAATAAAATATTTTTTGTTTTAAAACTTTCATCATAACTTTCATCATGAAATTTTGAAAAAATTTCTCTGATATTTTATCTTTAGAAAATTAGTTGAAGTTTTTCCCGGTTTATTTACCCCTATTAACTGTTATCTTATTGCATATTCTTACCCAATACATGACAATGTCATTCCTAATGTGGAACCCCTAACACATTTTGATGATAATTTCATTTTCTAATGTGGAACCACCAACACATGTTCATGACAATGTCATTCCTAATGTAGAATTCTCATATTTGAACAAGTATTATGGGGTGGATCCTGAGACTTTAGAAGAGTTGTTGATTAATGAAGAAGTCATTGACATTCAACATATTATCATTGGAAAAACACCTATCAAACCACCATCTACTGTGTAACCATGCCCATCACAGTCAGGTAGTGTCATAACTTTATTTGGTAAAAAAAACATCTAGTTCTTGTGCCTTCAAACCACCATGTGTTGTCAAAGTTTCTTCGCAAGAGCCAGGTAAAATTGATAATGTAATTATTTTCACATTTTTTGATTTTAAAGCACCTTGTCCTTGCATTTACTAACTCTTGTTTGTTATGACAAGTAAAGGGACTGATACCAAAAAACAACAAAGTGAAGAAACATGTTAATTTGACTGGTGCAAGAAGAAAGAGTGACAGACTAATGACTCCCAAAATAAGAGATCTAAAGAGCTCTGGAAAACATCCTGAAGATTCATTGGTGAGTCTTAAAGAGGATACCATAATAAATTACATTGGATGTAAAAATAAATCCAAAAGTTGGGAAGAAATTTGCAAAGGTTTAACTCAATGAAGATTATGTTGATATTTTGTAGTTACTAGCCATATTTTGAACATGTTTACTATCATGAATTATGAGCACTGTGATGTATTTTGATGTGTCTATGTAATGTAAGGATTGAATGGGGATGTATCACCAGTATGCCATAAAACTTGTTGCAACTATTTTCTAATGAATGGACCACTGTTTATGAGAATGCTGTTTGGAAATTTGCTGTCAATTGGTATTTCATTGTTGTATAATAGATTTTGTTGGGATATTATGGGATACAAATATCATCACAGTTGTACTATGACACATATAGGAAAAACAATTCAAAATACATGGAAAATTATGTATAAACTTCTTGCCATACTTTGTCAATATTAAGCTAAATATAGGCCATACTGTGTCCAATTTTCTGGCCATTCTATGCCAAATTAAGCCATACAATGCAATTTCAATCAACATTGCAAATCATACTTATTGTGAATTGATGTCGTCATGAACAAACCAAAATATGAGAACAAGATCGAGTTTCTTGAACAAACACAAGAAACCTTATTAGGTTTTATAAAAGGGAGAAAAGAAGGAAGAATAAGAATAAGAATTGGTTAAATCTGTTTTCTATTCACTTTCTCAATAAGGGTTCAGAGTTTACAAGTGAATACCAACAATTAACCTTTCTCAACAACCTGAGAGAACTATTTTATTTATATACTACTAAGCTAACTTAGGATACAATCTAACTTGACAATTGGGCTTATAAGCAAGACCCAATTCGACATACTAACTTAAAGTACAAGTTAATATATTTCTATATTATGCTCGAAGAGACTTTGACTATGCCATACACAAATCCTGTCGAACCATGAAGATTCCCTTGTCGACACTAGAGTTCGATTCAAATACCACAAATCTCTACCTTGGAACAAACTCTATAACAAAGGAACAAACTAGCTTTATCAACAACATACATTGGAAAAACATGCTACTTGACAATGTCTTGGTGATCATATCAACAATATTATCATCAGTCAAAACCTTTAGCACTTGGATTTCTCCATCGATTATCTTTCTGACCAAATGTAGTCTCTAATCAATGTGTTTGGTTTGCTCATGAAAGGTTGAATTCTTCGACATGTGTATTGCACTTTGACTATCACATTTAACAACGATAACTCGACCTTGAAGTTTCAACTCTTTAGAAAAACCTTCAAGCCACCATGCTTCTTTCATAACTTCAGTGAGGGTGATATACTCTGCTTCAGTGGTTGATAAGGAAACAATCTTCTAAGGTGTTGCTTTCCAACTGATTATTATGCCAAACATAGTGAACACACATCCAAAAATAGATTTTCTAGAGTCCATACAACCTGCATAATCAGAGTAAAAAAATCCTTCAATTTCGACTTTACTATCATCGCCGCAGGCTTCAGCATAAATCAGGACTCGACTCAAAGACCTATTTATGTATCCAATAATCCAATTTAATGCTTTCTAGTGCGCCTTTTCAGGATTGGTCATATACATGCTTACAAGGCTCACTTCATATGTTATGTCTGACCACGTACATACCATATCATACATCAAAGAACCTACTATACTAGCTTATGGAATGCTATTCATATAGGCTATTTCGACTTCAGTACTAGGACTTTGAGTCATACTCAACTTGTACTAAGGATTAGTTGGTGTTAGAACAAGGTTTGAATTTGACATACCAAACTTGTCAAGAATCTTCTTCAGGTATTTCTATTGAGATAAGCATAAACGATTGCTTTTTATCTCTCCGGATGTCAATCCCAAGGATTCTGGAGACAGCTCCTAAATCTTTCATATCGAACTCCTTATCGAGTTCATCCTTCACCTTCATAACATCTTCGACGTTATTGCTTGCTATGAGGATGTCATCCACATAAATAAAAAAATAACAAGTGAATTTCTAGATCAAAATCTGAAGTAAAAACAGTGGTCGAACTGGCTCCTAGTGAAACCAATATGTGCCATGAAATTTTCGAATCTCCTACTCCATTGTCTAGGAGATTGTCTCGGGCCATACAAGTATCTATTCAACTTGCACACATAATCTTCTTTTCCCTTTTCTGCATACCCTTCAGGTTGCCTCATCAGAATTGTTTCATCTAGATCACCATATAGGAAAACTATCTTCACATCCATCTGTTCAAGTTCTAGGTCAAAATTTTCCACCATGGCTAACAACATTCTAATGGATTTATGCTTTACAACAGGTGAGAACACATCATTGAAGTCGACACCTTCTTTCTGAGTGAACCCCCTAACAACCAACCTTGCCTTAAAATGCTTCGACATCACTTCTTCGATTCTTTCCTTAACCTTGAATATCCATTTACAGCTGACTAACCTGGCCTTTACAGGTTTCTTGATCAATTCCCAAGTGTTATTGTCATGGAGAGATTTTATCTCATCATCCATGGTTTGTAGCCATTCAGTCTTATCTCGACTTCTCATAACTTCCTTATAGTCTCTAGGTTCTTCGTCAAGAACCTCACTTGCAGAGATTAAGGCATAAGCTATGTGATTTGCATAACCAAGTCTTTGAGGTGGCTTGATGAATCTTCTCGATCTGTCTCTTACCAGTAGGTAGTCATTATCAGTTTCCTCATCTTCGACAACATCTTTTGCTTCTTCTTCGACTTCATCTGGGTCATGTAATTCAACATCACTATGCTCCACCTCAATAGGAATCTCTTCTTCATAGATCTTCGAACTTCGACCAATGTCATATGTTTTCTTAAAATTCATATCAGCTTCATTGAAAACTAAATTTCGACGTGTGATACACCTCCCGCGACCTGGCTCTAGGTACCACAACCTATAAGCTTTGACTCCTTCAGGGTATCCAAGGAATATACATCTCAAAGTTCTAGGTTTGAGTTTTTCTTTCCTAATATGAGCATAGGTTAAACAACTAAATACTCTAAGTCTGTCAAGACTAGGTGGATGTCCAGAAAAGAGACTTCTTCAGGTGTTTTCATTCCCAAGGTTGTTGAGGGATACCTATTTATCAAATATGTTGCAGTTACAACAACTTCTGCCTAAAACACATTCTTTAATCCTTCACTTACCAACATGCACCTCACCCTTTCCAGAATGGTTTGATTAAACCTTTCAGCCAAAACATTTTGTTGGGGAGTCCATGAAGTAGTTTTATGCCTTATACTACCATATGTAACACAATAGTTGTCGAAAGCCTCATTGGAAAAGTCAAAACCATTTCCAGTCCTCAAACTCTTGACCTTCATTCCAGTTTGGTTTTTGATTAGAGTCTTCCAACTTTTGGAATTTTCAAAATTTTCATCCTTAGTCTTCTGGATGAATACCCATAACTTTCTGGAATAACCATCAACTATGTATAGAAAATACTTTGCACCTGAGTGTGACTAAGGGATCCATGTGTTCTTTGTTTACCTTTGTTAAACTTCATTCTACAGGATTTACCAAATACACAAGGTTCACAAAACTCCAGTTTTTTGACCTTATCACCATCCAGCAGATTTTGTTTCGATAATTTGACCATGCCTATTTCACTAACATGGTCAAGTCTCTTGTGCCATAGCTCAATCTTCAACACAGGTTTCGTGGATGCCACATCTGCTGAACCACTTACAACCTCATCCTCAAGGGTATACAAGCCTTGTTTCTTCACGCCTCTCAAGACTTTCGTCGACCCCTTCATTACCCTTAGGATACTTCACTCTCATTTGAAAACATATCCTTTCTTGAAGAATTCACCAAGAGAAATCAAATTCCTCTTAAGTTCAGGTACATACCTAACATCAGTCAATAGCCTTATTGACTCATCATGAAGCTTGAATCTCACATATCCAATACCTGCAATTTTGCAAGCTTTGTTTTTTCCCAGCAGAAATGATTCACCATCTTGATCACACAATTCCTTAAGCACGTATTTGTTTGGATTCATGTGCCAAGTACACCCTAAACCCATAATCCACTCCTTACTATAGTCACTTTTTGAAACCACCAATACATCATATGATTCATAACCATCTTGCACAATGGTTGCATTACTATTATCCTTTCCGCCATGATTGTTCAGTCGACCAGGGCATACTTTTCTTGCATGACCTTCCTTCTTACAAAGATAACACTTAATAGTAGAAACATTACCACCATAAGAATTCTGTAGAACTTTAGCTTTGTTCTTCTCAAACCTACCATCTTTCTTCAAGAATTTCCCCTTAACGGACAAACCTTCACCAACAGAAGATGGCTTGTGCTTCTTTCGTCCGCTCAAATCCTTAGAGTACAAGGCAGATTGAACATCTTCAAAGGTCAGCGACTCTCTTCCATACAAGAGAGTTTCTTTGAAGTGAGAGTGAGACTTAGATAAAGAGCACAACAACAGCAACGCTTGAGCTTCCTCATCAATCTTGACCTCGATATTTTCAAGATCAAGAATTAACTTGCTTGAAATATATCAAGCTGCTCAGCCAAGGCTCTGTCTTCACTCATTTTGATTGAATACAAAGCTTACTTCAGGTAGAGACAGTTAACCAATAATTTGTCATGTACAAAACTTCAAGTTTCGTCCACACACCACCTGCAATTTTCTCCTTTGAAACCTGTCGGAGAACCTTATCACCAAGGCTCAACACAATGGTATTGTGGTCTTTTTCAACTGTCATTGTCTTCTCCTTCTACAGTAGGGCAACATCCATTTTTTTTAATCTTTTCAACACTTCTAACAAACCCTGTTGAACAAAAAGGACTTGCATCTTCAAGTGCCACAAACCCAAATCATTCAGACTAGTGAATTTCACAATCTCATACTTTGTTGACGACATCTTCTCCTCCACACTCACTGCACTAGTTTGTTGTGAATTGATGTCGTTAATAAGAAACCAAAATATGAGAAGAAGATTTAGTTTCTTAAATAAACACAAGAAACTCTATTAGAGTTTACAAAATAGAGAGAAGAAGGAAGATGAAGAATAAGAATTGGTTATATTTGTTTTTCTATTCACTTTCTCAATAAGGGTTTAAAGATTACAAGTGAATACCAACAATTAACCTTTCTCAACAACCTGAGAGAACTAGTCTATTTATAGACTACTAAGCTAACTTAGGATACAAACTAACTTAACAATTGGGCTTAAAAATAAATCACAATTCTACATACTAACTTAAATTACAAGTTAATATATTTTGACATTATACTCGAACAGACTCTAACTACAACATACACAACTTCTATCGAACCATAAAGCTACCCTTGTCGACACTATAGTTCAATCCAAATACCACAATACTAAAAGATAAATATTTAACCAAACTAATAAATAAATTTCCATTAAGAATATCTTTGATTTAACTTTGATGGATTAAGTGCCAATTAACATTAATCAACAATATTGCATATCAATACATCATCAACAATTACACTTCATTATCTAGTACACGTTGAACATACACAAAATTACATAAGATATCAACTTTAATTTTCAAGAAAATTCCTCTAAGTTCAGTTTCTTCTACAGTTTCTTATTCTTCTTCTTCTTCTTTGAAGATTCATATAACTCCTTCAAAACTTCATTACTTCCAACTTCCTTATCTTGCTAATATATTCATTTACATCTTCATAATTATCTTTTCCTTGTTCTATCTCTTCATCCCATAAGAATAAATTACAAGTGTCATCACCATACTACCATAGCCAAACATGTTTCACTATAGTACAAATCAAAATCATTTTAGATGGATATCTCTAGAAAAGCCTTCCTTTGTTATTTTCCTTCTTAGAATGGTATGACAACATACGAGCATGACATACACACACACACAATTTATTTTGGATGTCTGCTCACAAATATGGAATGAAAGGAAACATATTTGTTTCACCTTAAAATAGAAAACGACATTGAAACAGGTTTGCTTTGAATTATTTATGGAAACGAGTTGTAGAGAATTGTGAGGAAGAAAAAGATCAATTTTGGGGAAGAAACATATTATGTTAAACAAATCAACATAAAACAAATATAAATAATATAATTCAACGTCATTATGCCACGTACGTCTAAAAAAATCCATGTGTCACTCAACATCAGATTCCGTTAGGGGCATTTAACGAGAGAGACTAATACTATGAACGAAAAAGATTATGAAGACCATTGTTTGAAGGAACTTTTTTTGAGGGACTAAAATTAAGTTCAGAATATTTTGGAGACCCTGACATATTTAAATCATTAATAAATAAATTTTTTTAAGAGATATCTTATAACATTATATTTTAATACATTTAATAAATTTTGAATATTTATTTTATTTATTAATAAAACATAAAGTTAATTTTACAATTTGTATATTAAGTAATAAATAATATAATAATGTTTTATAAAAAGATATAAATAGAACACGAATTATAATGTAACAACCTATAATTTCGAAGGAAAAAAAGTTTGTATGACCTTGTTAATTCAATTGATGGGTACAAGTTTTTAAATGACCCTCCTCTATATTTAACATGTTTTTAATATAAAAAAAGATTTAATGTATTTTTTTTACCCCTTAACTTAATTTAATGTTTGGTTTTAACTTCTTAACTAAAAAGTGTTATATAAAGTAATCTCTTAAAATCTATTATATTACTTTATATGATATTTTCTGTTAGTCTTTCTGGAGAAAAAAAACGTTAACTTTTAATCTTGCTAGACATATGTAAAATAATTTTTGTTTCTCTTTGTTTTTTAACAAAGGGGGAAGAAAAGAAAGTCGCACTCTGCATTTCTTTTTTTATTTTCAAACCCTGAAATTAATTGGAGAATGCGAGTAATGCGAAGAAGAGAAAGCGACAAGACACCGACAAATTTTGTTGTATACTGAACGAGTGCTAACCTCCGTTGTGTATTTTCAAACGAAGACTTTCTCAAGGTATAATTACTATTGTTAACCATTGTTCATCATCAATCTTTTTTTAACACCTTCTTCAATGACCAAACGCCTTTTTATTTATCCTAATTAGGTTTACACTATGGGGTTTAGTATGTTGTAGATCACGAGGGTGAGTTTCTTGACTTTAAAAATTTAGGTTACAAGGAGTTAGAGGAAGTTTGAGTTGTAGACCCTGATTATTGAAGTTATCTTGAAGTGTTGGTTAATGAAAAGTTTTAAAAAATAGACGATGGAAAGATGACGATTGAACACATAAAAAAGCGAAAGAAGAAAAAATGATGATTGAACAATATAAAAGAAGGAACAAAAATGTCACTGATTTCATAAAAGCAGAAAATGAAAGAGGCAAGATGATGATTCAACCCTAGAAATCCTTTATAACACATATGTTGAGTCAATATTTTATCATATTTTTAGTTGTGATATCACGTAATGAGTACTTAACGTTTTTTTTTTTATAAAAACTAACTACATGAACAGTTTTAAGTAACATAATGTTTAAGAAACTACTTTGTAATATTTTTTTTAGTTAAAAAATTAAAACAAGATATTATATTAAATTAAAGAATTTCATCACTAACTATATGAATAATAAAACATTTGAAATCATGATAATGTAGGAAATTATCTGAAATGGATGGTAACGTAGGAATAAAGTTGGAATGGGGTGATAATGTTTGGAAAAAAAAATCAAATTGCGTGCTTTGTTTCCAAAAGGCAATTATATCTACTTGGTCACCATTCCCAATCTTATGAAAGGTAAAAGTCCCTTTGATTCATAATTCCCCCTTACTTGTGTCAATGGGACAAACAAAGGATAATCTAATAGAATAGCGGTTATCCATCCGTTAATCCCGCTTGAGCTACAGCTAAGGCCAGACCATTTGTTCTTGGTCAAAACCTAGAGACAGTGCTTTTAGATCACACTTAAAGTGATCAAACCATGCTTACTCAGATTTTTCTTCACGTAGACCTTTCCGGCTTTGACAGAAAACACATCAAAGATTCAAATACAGAACAAAAAGTCAATAACCTGTGTTACCTAAAATGGAAAAATGGCATAACCTCCACGACTACGTTTCTCTTTGTATCTGAGCCTGCTGGACCAACCCACTCGAGAACCGATAGAGATAGAGTTGAAGGGAAACGAAATTTTTCATGATCTTATCTACGTTCATATCTCCCATGTTAATACAAATCTTTGCACGGATCTAACTAACATATACTCAAATTGTGTTTGTAAACCATACCGATCACGCCGTTAATTTATACATAGTTACTAAAATGATTTAGTAATTGTTTCCCTAGTGGTATTTTTTTCGAGGATATACATGATAATATTAAACACGTAACTTTAATGCATTAGGTTTCTATGATAAATGAGCACGTGCTGATTAACGTAGTGGACCACGTGTGACAAATGGATATTGTATTATTCTATCAAAGTATTTTGGGTAGTCAAGAAAAGAGAGAAACATTCGGTAGTATAGTGACAAATTTTGAATGAATGGTTTTCACTTAATCTCAAGTTGAATGTGAAATGATCTACGTATACTTTTATCCATTTATATAAAATTGAATTAAACAATAAAATTTGACCGATGTTCATCGTGCAGGTCAAACTATGAGTCAGTCAATTCAAATCGAATTAATTTATAAATTATTTAAATTTATTTATTACGAATATATATATATATATATATATATATATATATATATATATATATATATATATATATATATATATATATATATATATATATATATATATATATATATATATATATATATATATATATATATATATATATATATATATATATATATATATATATATATATATATATATATATATATATATATATATAAAATCTAACTCACAATAAATTTATAGTTTTAATTTAGGTATAAAGTTTAAATTTTTTAACTCGTAAATCTGTTGATCTAACCTGTTAATGTGACAATAATAATTTTTTATGCATTACTATCTCTATCTCTAAATATAAAACATTACGAGAATTAAAAAAATTGTTAGAGTAAGAGATTTGTTGACTATTTCTATATTTTTACAATTTTATCTTTAGAAAAGAAAATGATTAATGTTTTTGTACGATTATTTATCACATATTGCAGAAAAACATATAATATAATTAGGGTATGTGTGTAAAAGATAATTAATGCATTTTAAAATTTGAAGAGGATTTTATAAAAAGAGACAAAAATTATCGGGCCAGTTAGGTTCGGTTTGTTGAATTACACCAAACCTATGGAGAATTCTGAATCAATCTTGATAAACAAGAAGGAATAATCACACCAATTGATTTTGCTTCTTGTTCTTCACTCTAAACTCGAGTGAATCAACCAACCTTGATTGTAAAATGATTCTGCTACACAATCAATAATGAGCGAAGAAAAAAAAAGATGATTTGGGGAAGAAAAGAGAAGTTAGGATTTTAGAGAAAAAGGGAAGAAGAAGAATATTTCTGCAGAGTTTTTCTCTGTTTGTGAATTGAAGTTTTTCAATCTTTTTCTCTATGCAACTGAATTATTACAATGATAGGGTGTCTCCCTATTTATAAGCTGAGATTGTTTGCACATAAAGCAATATAAAACTAACCTAACTCACTTAAAAACCAAAAATAAAGCTAAGTCAAAATTATGTTGAGATACATACCTTCGACATTTCGACAGTTATACAAATTTTTGCGCAAAGCATTTCGACAACAACAGGCTCTGTCAAAATGTTGCTTTGACACAAAGAATTACACTTTCAACACGCCACATAATTCATTGTGTCTAAGCTATCTATATTTCATCATAAATCTTAATTTTTTGAACACTTCGGCCTACATTCCTTTCGTCGTGATGTCTGTAATCTGGTTTTTAGTTCTGCAGTGTTCCAAGTTCAGCTTCCCTTTTGCCTCTTGCTCTCGAAGATAATTGAACTTCATTTCGATGTGCTTTCTTCTTCCATGTGCTATCGTATTCTTCTTCCATATTGATAGCAAATATGTTGTCGATCTTCATGGTATTTGCTCCATGATTCTTCCCTATAATTTCTTTGACCAAATTCACCATCTATGTTGCTTGCCATGCACAAAAGAAAACAGTTATGTACTCTGCTTCACACGATGACAGTTCCACTGCTGGTTCTATTCTTGAGTTCCAAGCAACTGGTGCACCACCTAACATAAACACATAACCAGTTGTGGATTTTCTATCATCAACATTACTACACCAACTTGAGTCGGTGTAACCAACTAGTTTGCATTCTTTATTTTTCATTACCTGTAGGGAACAAAATTCCATAGTAGAGAGTTCCTTTCAGATACCTTAGTATCCTCTTCGTCGATGCTAGATATGATACATTTGGTTTCTGCATGAATTTAAATACCTACATTGTATGCTAGATCAGGCCTTGGGTGACAAAGGTATCTTCATGACCCAATAATTCTTATGTACTGTGTTGGGTTGACGTCATCTTCATCTGAGTTTTTTTACAATTGTATTTTTTGTTCAGCAGGTGTCGAAGTCGAATTGCAATAGTCTTCCATCTCAAATCTCTTGAGCATCTCGCTTGCATATCTTCTTTGATGCATCATCGAGCCTCTACTACACATTTAGAATTAGATGCTAAGGAAGTATGAAATATTTCCTAGATCAAACATTTCAAACTCCTTGCTAAGATCACCTTTGAAGTCTTCGGTCTCTTTCTTGCAGTTACCTGTTATCCACAAGTCATCGAAATAAAGACATAGTATAAGCAATTCATTATTGCTTCTTCTTATATATACTTCATGCTCAGTTGTGCACTTCACAAACTCCTTCTCCCTTAGTAAACTACCTATCTTCTTATTCCAAACTCTTGGAGCTTGTTTGAGACCATACATGGCTTGATGCAGCCTGTATGCTTTGTTTTCTTTGCCTTGTTTCACAAACCCAACTATTTGTGTAACATAAACTTCTTCATCTAAGGGTCCATTCATGAATGCACATTTCATATCCATCTGAAACATATTCCAGTTGCTCATGTTTGCGAGACCAATAACCAACCTAATTATTTTGATCCTAGCAACAGGTGCAAAAACCTCGTCGAAGTCGATTTCTTCTTTCTAAAGAAATCCTTTTGCCACAAGTTTTTCCTTGTGTCGAGTTACTTCTCATTAGGGATTCAACTTCACCTTGTATACCCCCTTCAGATTGATTGCCTCCTTGCCTTGAGGCAATTCGACAAGTGACCAAGTGTTATTAACTTCGATGGACTTTAGTTTCTCATTCATTGCTTTCATTAACTTTGAATCCTTCAATGTCTCAGTTGCATTTACAGGTTCGACATCCGCATAGAAAGCATATTGTACCAACTCACCTTCATCATTGACCACATCATCTGATGTAATCACACATTCTTGCAACCTTGCAGGCATGTGTTATGTTCTTTGACGTATGCTTGTGCTTGTTTGGCCTATAACTTCTTCTTGTCGAGCTTCTTTTTTGACTTCACTTGTTGGTTCTTCACATAGGATTCTCACTGAATCCTTCTTGACATTTTTAGTCAAATCTCATCCCTTAAGCTCATCTATGATCACCACTTGCTTGTTCACTGGGTCTAATAACTTATGTCCTCCATTTGAATGATAACCTATTAGGATAATTTGACTTGACTTGTCATCAAGTTTTCTTCTAACCTGATCAAGCACATTTCTATGTGTTATAGATCGAAATATCTTCATATGACTCAAGCTAAGCTTAACACCAGACCAACATTCTTCTAGCATGATTTCTTCTTGCTTCTACGTTGAACATCTATTCAGTATGTATGTTGCAGTCGACACAACTTCTCCCCATAATTTATTGAGTAAATTCTTGCCTTTCAACATACTTCTCACCATATTCATGATGCTTCTATTCTTCCTTTTTGCAGTTCCATTATGTTATGGAGTGTAGGGTGGCACTACCTCATGCACAATCCTTTCTTTCTCATATAATGTATCAAAGCCTTTTAACACTTATTCTCTGCCACCACCAGTCCTCAGAATCTTGAGCTTTCGACCACAATACCTTTCGACCATAGATTTAAACTTGGAAAATATCTCGATCACTTTACTTTTCTTCTTGATCAGCTAAGTCCATAATTTTTGACTGAAATCATCTATGAATGTGACAAAGTATATGTTACCTCCAATCAAATCCACCTGATAGGACCACACACATCAGAGTATATGACTTCAATAATTTCCTTCAACTTGTTTCCTACATCCTTGCTGAAGCTATTCTTATGTTTCTTTGCCTGCACATATTCTTCACACACTTCATTTGAAATGTTGATATCTGGTAATCCTGAAACCATATTTCTTCTTTAGATATTTGGTGTCTTTGAAGTTGAGATGGCCTAGTCGATAGTGTCATATCCATTCATCCCTGCTAGCTGCAGTTGTAAGGTACTTGTCCATCACATTAAGTTCAATATTGAAGGTTATATTCCGTGACATAGGATCCTTCAAGGTTAACCTTCCAGTTGAGTCGAGAGCTCTCATCGTCTTGTATTTGATCGACACTTTGTAATTATTTTCGACCAACTGCGCTATGTTGAGCAAATTACACTTTGGAAATTACTGACATATTTCCATCTTTCCCCATAATCAGAACATCAACAATACCTTCATCTTCTAGATTATTGTCATTTTCAAAATTCACCATGTTCTTCATTAAGGGTTTTATGTTGACAAACCAATATTTCCTACCAGACATGTGTGATGAGCATCCTAAGTCCAAGTACCATTGGTCTTTGAAGCTTTCTTCATTTCTTGTTATGACCTTCAGCAACATCTCTTCTTCTTCATGTTTTTCAAACTTTGCATCATTTTCTTGATTCTTTTGATTTTTAGGACAATCAATAGGATAATGGTCATACCTCTGACAATTGAAACACTGAATGTGACTTTTGCCAGGTTTTCTTCCACCACCACTTTCTCTACCAGCACCACCACCTTTGTGGTTACTTTGGTATAAGGGTCTTCTCTAGTTCGACGCATTTCCTTCTTGCTGGTTTCTACCAGTCTAATTGTTGTAGCCTCCTCTACTTTTATCGTCGAACCACTTCCCTTTGCCTTTCTTTTCTCTTGCTGATTGCGCCTACAAAGCCACAACACTCTTCCACTTGCTTGCGCCTCTTTTAACCATTCTTTGTTCATGAGATTCTAGTGTCCCTTTAAGCTCTTTCTTTATCATTATTGACAAGTCTTTCTACTCTCCTATTACTACTACCACGTGGTCAAACTTTGGAGCCAATGACCTCAAGATCTTTGCGACAACTAATCTTGATATCAACATTTCTCCACATATCTTGATTTGATTCACTAGTTTCATAACTTAGTGAAGAAATCAGTTATGCTTTCACTTTCTTCCATCTGAAGCAATTAATACATTCTCTTGTGAGTCTGTAACCTCACCTCTTTCACCTTTTCAACACGTCCAAATGATTTATCCAACATTTTCCATGCTTCTTTCGTCGATTCTACATCACTGGCCTTTTCAAAATTATATGGATCAACGTATTGATGAATAATAAAAAGAGTTTTATAATCTTTCTTCTTCAATTCTTTGTGTGTAGACTTTTCTTCATCTATCTTATTTTCTGCAAGCGACGTCACTCCTTCCTTCACAAGATCCCAAAGATCTTGATAGCACAAAATGATGTTTCTTTGCTTGCACCAATTGTTGTAATTCAGATTCATCATAAAAAGAATCACACATCAATTGCTCTAGATACCATATGTTGGAATTACACAAAACCTATGGAGAATTCTGAATCAATCTTGATGAACAAGAAGAATGAATCACATCGATCAATTTCGCCTCTTGTTCTTCACTCTTCACTTGAGTGAGTCAACCAACCTTGGTTGGAAAATAATTCTATTGCATAATCAATAATGATAGAAGAAAAGAAAAAGAGGATTCGGGGAAGAAAAGAGAAATTAGGGGAAGAAGGGGAATATTTCTGCAAACTTTCTCTCTGCCTTCAAACTGAAATTTTCCAATCTTTTTCTCTATGCAACTGCATTATTACAATGATAGGGTACCTCCCTATTTATAAGCTGAGATTTCTTGCACACCAAGCAATCTCCAACTAAAATATCTCAACTAACAAGCAAAATAAAGCTAAGTCAAAATCATGTCGAGATACACTCCTTCGACATTTCGACAACTATACAAATTTCTGCATAGAGCATTTTGACAACAAAAGAATATGTCAAAGTGCTGCTTTGACACAAATAATTACAGTTTAAACACGATTTTGACATTAAAATTGTGGGTTGGAGGATAAAACCAACTCATTAAAGTATGAACGAATTAGATAACTGGTTAGTTTAAACACAATCCAACCCTAACTCATGCACACCGCTAATAAAGTTCATGTTTAATGTCAAAGATTAATAACTTTAACTTAGTTAGAATCAATTTTAGATGAAAAGAAATTCAATCCAAAAATATGAAAACATTTTATACATCTCTAAAATTAATTTTAACTATCAAAACTGAATTTTTTTTATTAGCGATGAGTTTGACAAAATGACATTGGTTCAATGTGATTATACCATTCTAACAATGAAACTAAACACAATAAGTTGTCTTCGGAATAACATACACATGAAGTTGCCATTTTAAAAAGAGATAGTACATTGTACATTGCACGTCATACATAACTCATCCACTCTAGCTAATTTGTAAAAATACCCTAGAACTTGAAAATTAGAATCCAAACGAACCTTAACAACGCCAAATATAAGTAAAACAAGTATGGATATTGAAATCCATATTCAGTGTTGTTATCACATGGAATGAACACACAAGCAATTTGTTCTAGGAATTTGTTCGAATATTAACATTCGGACTCACCCCCATTATCGCATTAATAGAACACAAGAAATTTGTTATAGGGTTTTTTTATGGATAACGAAATCTCGATTCACCCATGTTATCACATACACTGAACACATAGCAATTTATTCTACGGGTTTTTCCGGATATTGAAATTCGAATTCACCCATATTCTCACATACATAGAATACACTGTCAATATTAGACAGAGAATCTAAAATAACATAACTTAACATAGATCTTTGTTATCACATACACTGAATACATACCATAACATAGATATTTGTTAATCTAAATCTAAAATAACATTTTGTAGTGTTATATTTGCGTGAGTCCCAAATAGGGGTGACTTCGGGGTCCTCTAGAGTGATGTTGCCCAAGAGACACCCTCACTGAGTATTAGGGCTCGTCCTTGGGATAGATGATGCGTATAGTCTCATTATCCCCCGTTAGTCGTATGAGAAGGAGTCATACCAAGACTACCTGAGAAATAGATGGTCAACAGTCTCCACTAGTCATGGGGGAGCGAATATTGCCTCAAAGGGTTTCCTAAATCCTAGGCCCAAAAAGCCTTTATATATATATATATATATATATATATATATATATATATATATATATATATATATATATATATATATATATATATATATATATATATATATATATATATATATATATATATATATATATATATATATATATATATATATATATATATATATATATATATATATATATATATATATATATATATATATATATATATATATATATATATATATATATATATATATATATATATATATATATATATATATATATATATATATATATATATATATATATATATATATATATATATATATATATATATATATATATATATATATATATATATATATATATATATATATATATATATATATATATATATATATATATATATATATATATATATATATATATATATATATATATATATATATATATATATATATATATATATATATATATATATATATATATATATATATATATATATATATATATATATATATATATATATATATATATATATATATATATATATATATATATATATATATATATATATATATATATATATATATATATATATATATATATATATATATATATATATATATATATATTTCTCCCTCAACGGGAGAAGGGGAGATCATAACTTACACATTCAACACCTAAAGCAACACGCTTGAAGAACAGGGTATCTCACCTCACGTGAGCAGGACCTCTAAAACTACTGCGAAACCACCATACAAGACTTCTCGTCAGCGTGGGAAAGACTTAACCTTTACAAACAATTATAAACCTATTAAGGCTTTTGAGTACCCCTACCCTTGCACGGGTAACATGCACACCTATACTTTTTTATCAATAAAATGACATTCCACCACGGGGCCCCAAAAAAACTAACCTAGGCCACACTTTCTTCATTATAATCACCATACTCACTATTACTCTCTGCTCCTACACCTAGCCATCCTCAACCATGGTTAATAGGAGACTTCCATTCACTACAACAGAAGGTACCAGTGGTAGCGGTGATTCCAATGCCTTGGCGGAGATGTGTGCCACCATGGATGAACTACACCGTCAAAATCAGACATTAGAAGACAATGTCCATAATGTTAGACAATGCCATCAGAAGTCAAATTCTCTAGAGGATATGGAAGTGTTGGATACCAAGCCACTCTGAGATGAGATATGGGAAGCGCTTGTCCCCGAAGGACTCAAACCTTCTTCTTTGGCCAAGTTTGAGTGGTTTGGTGATCCTTAGGAACATGCCTCCTCCACCAACACACAAATGACCATCATTGGAGCGCTTGACTCCCTGGTGTGCAAGATGTTGTCTAGAACCTTCAGGTATGCCACCCTACAATGGTATATGGGTATGCCTCGAGCCTTCATCTCCAGCTACTAAGACCTGGTAAGGAAACTTATACATCAGTTTGCTGGCAACCGTCACAAGAAAATGTCCATCAGCAGCCTGTTTATTATATGATAGGGTCCATCAGAGTCACTAAGAGGCTATCTCTCCGGGTTTAATGGAGCTACCATCAAGATGATACCCCCAAACCAATAAATGTTTCTAGCGTCATTCCAAAATTGGGCTCAAGGCTAGACACTTCAATGTGTCTCTCTCCTAAAGGTGGTTACAAGGGCATAATGGTACATAAAAGGCGAGGATATCAACCCCGAAAAGAAGGCACGAGACGTTAAAGAGCATGAACTCAACGTCGAAGGTTCACACCACCAGAAAAAGAGTAATCATACCTTTCGAATGAAAGGCAAAACTTTGTTAAAGATAGTAGGTAAGACGACCGAAAGCTTCACGCCTCTGAACATTCTTCATGAATAAATTTAGTGCAAGGTTATTCATCTACATAACATCCTCACGCCCCTAGCTCCGAAGACAGAATTAATGGGTATTGAACCAAGTAGATGGTGCAAGTTCCATTGAGTCAAGGGACACCACACTAAGGATTGTTACCAACTCAAGAAAGAAATTGAGAGGCTGATCCAAGAAGGACACCTCAAGAAATATGTGAAGTGTGAGTCTTCCTGTGGGTTAGAAAAGTCCAACTCGCTCAATACTATAGCAGAATGATTTGTCGAGGGAGAGGAGATTAGCTATTCCTGTAGAAGGTAAGCTCGCCAAAGAGCCTCCCCAATGTTGAAGGTAAAGGCGAGACAAAAGTGCCAAAAGCCATGATTGTCTTCTTTGAGAAAAATGTAGCTGACATTGTTAGATGCCAAAAATCACTTATTTGATATATCAAATATTGACATCTTTCACTCATTTTCGTCAATTAAGTGTTGAAAATCACTCTTGTTTTGGTTGGTTTGCAACATTATGAGAAAATCTCTTGGTACCTTTGATTTGTGTATTATTGTGCAGGAATTAGGCACAAAACAGGTGAAGAGTAAGACACAAGAAATGGGCAAGGAAACCAAGACAACATGCAAACCACCAAAATGTTGTCACGCTCGCTAGGCAAGCTGATAGCGAACGTGCCAGCGAAGGCTTCGCTAGCTTGCTCGCTAGGCGAGCAGGCCAGCGAACGCGCCCAGAATTGGACAGTTCCAAAAGTACCAAAAGTTTGCTAGTTGTTCGATAGGCGAACAAGACAGATCCTAAATGTGTATTTAAGTGATTTTCTTGCTTTTTTAGGTCATAACTTCATTTTGTAACATTTTGGAACATCAGAACTTATCTCTCTTCATTTTCTAGAGAGAGAAACACAAAACCCTAAGAGGGAGAAGGTAAGATCTTCGATCTCTTGTTGGGGTTTGGATTGTAATCTTTTGATACCTTATGTATTTCATCTAATTTATGTTTGTGAACTATTTTGGATTCTCTATTGATTGATTATCTTTGATTATGTATTTGTGGGTCTTGACAAAACCTTTTCACATCTTTGATCTCAGATTTTCTTCTATCAATGAACAAACTTTTGACATGGTTTTGAAGTTGATATTCATTTTATCCTCTATGGTGTTGTGTTGATTAAGTAGCATGGGTAGGATCAATATAATATTGTGTGGGTATGTGATAATAGTGATGAAGAATGATGTTCATAACCATTTGGCGGATTAGATGAATACGTGTAAAAAGGGTTAAGCGTGTGTATGTATTCTGATCATTGTGTTTTATGCAAAACAATCGTTTATTCGATATGGGTGTTATCCTTGCTTATCTGTTTATCGTTGATTTGAATCGTGATACAGATATACTTTTCAAATCTGGATCTAGGATGATTACCTGTTAGGCTCTAAATTCTAGAGATAGATTTAGGCTTAGCATTTGCGTGAGTATCAGATCTTAATGCTTTGTGTTGTGTTTTTGTTGGGTGAGAGATCACCAATGAGACAACACTGTTGTTCTCTCGACGCCGTATTAGAGATAATCTTTGTCGTGAGTGATACGTAAGGATATTAGACGAATGATTACGTTGTGTTTAATTTGATCAGAAGAATGCATATGTTATCAATTGATGAAATCCAATCCTAACAAGGCTCCGTTTATAATTCAGTCTTTATTTTATATTTTCTGTTTTTATTTATGGTTCCTTGAACCTTTTAAACCAAACCTTTTGAAATTAAGCTTAGAAATGTAGAAATCGTTGAACGACGTTCATATCGCACTAATCCCTGTGGAGACGACAAAACTGGGTACTTAATATTTTTTGCTTGCTGCTTTACCGCATCAACAAAATGGCGCCGCTGTCGGGGATTGGTGTTGAGATTTTGAAGTGCATTGCAACGGTTCTATGTTTTTAAGCTTTGTATATTTTGTATATATTTGTTTCTTTTTATGTTTTTTCTAGTGTGTTCAGGAATGACGAAAACTCCTTCTAGAGTGGTTGCTATCGGTATAAAAGTATTCAATGAAGCTTCGACCGAGTTTGAATGGCGATGATAGTATGAAACAAGTGAATGTTGTCAAGGTACATGTTTTCCTTTGTTTAGAATTTTAGAATGTTTAAGAACTTAAGTCTTTGTGCAAATGAAATTTGTTCTTTTGCCAACTTGTTTGAATGATTGTTTCACTTAGGACCAAAAACCACAATTTGTGAGAAAGCTTCCATTGTATACTAAATGCTAGATTTCTGATAAACTTTGTTGATTCATATGATTCATGCTTTATCTTTTTATCATTGTGAATTTATGGAAGCATTAGAAATGATCGAGGCACTTGTTTTTATTGAGCACAACCAGTTCCAAATGCAACTTACCCGTGAGTAGAGAGAATTTGTTAACCCCTTTGAGCCTAAACAATGTGAATCTCATTCTTAATTTTGTGTGAGATTCTAAACTTTTTTCTTGAACCCGTGAATTTGTTTTAATTGTCTTATTTTCCATAAAAAGCTAAGAGCATTCACTTGAGGGTTGAGTAAAAATTAATTTGGGGCGAATGAAAAAGGAAGATAGTAGGTTGTTACAACTTTTGAAAAATTCAAGCAAGCACCAAAAAAATTGTGTGAATATGAAAAAAGAAAAGAAAAAAAAAGAGAAAAAGAAAAAGAATGCTTGCTTGGAAAAGAAAAAAATAGTGAAAGAATAAGTTGTGAAATAAGAGTTGGGAATGTTTGCAATCGAAAAACAAATGGAATGAAGTTGAGGTGTGTAAATAACGTGTTCGGTGAATGTCTCTTTTGCATCGGCAATTTCGTTTCAATGGCCTTAGAAATGTCCCTTGTTTGTAAACCCGACCAAGCTACAACCTTAAAGACCTTAGTGATCTTCTTGCTTCCATATTTTCGCTTTTGATTGTTGAATTTTGTATGAATTGAATTGATATTGGCATTGTTTGTTAGTGGAGTGAAATTGTCCCCGCGGTTGCAAACGCGTAATTTCTTCAACCCTTATTCGAAGAGAAGTGATAGAGTGATTCAATCATGAATAACATATTTGTTGATTGATGCATGGCTTTATATTTTCTTTAAGAAATTAGCTCTTTTACATTGTTTGATTCTAAACATTTGAAACCATTGCTTGTTGCATCATTTGTGTTTGAGCCAATTTTATCCATTCTTGGGTGAATCTTAATCCTGAGCAAATCCTCTTGTTGCAAAATGAGAGGCATACTTTGCTTGAGGACAAGCAAAAATCTAGTTGGGGCGAGTTGTTAGATGTCAAAAATCACTTATTTGATCTATCAAATGTTGGCATCTTTCACTCATTTTCGTCAATTAAGTGTTGAAAATCACTCTTGTTTTGGTTGGTTTGCAACATTATGAGAAAATCTCTTGGTACCTTTGATTTGTGTATTATTGTGCAGGAATTAGGCACAAAATAGGTGAAGAGTAAGACACAAGAAATGGGCAAGGAAACCAAGACAACATGCAAACCACCAAAATGCTGTCACGCTCGCTAGGCGAGTTGGTAGTGAATATGCCAGCGAAGGCTTCAATAGCTTGCTCGCTAGGCGAGCAGGCCAGCGAAGCCTTTGCTAGCTTACTCGCTAGGCGAGCAGGCCAGCGAGCACGCCCAGAATTACGCAGTTCCAAAAGTACCAAAAGTTCCCTAGGTTCGTTAGCTGTTCGCTAGGTGAACAAGACAGATCCTGAATGTGTATTTAAGTGATTTTCTTGCTTTTTTAGGTTATAACTTCATTTTGTAATATTTTGGAACATCAGAACTTATCTCTCTTCATTTTCTAGAGAGAGAAACACAAAACCCTAAGAGGGAGGAGGTAAGATCTTCAATCTCTTGTTGGGGTTTGGATTGTAATCTTTTGATACCTTATGTATTTCATCTAATTTATGTTTGTGAACTATTTTGGATTCTCTATTGATTGATTATCTTTGATTATGTATTTGTGGGTCTTGACAAAACCTTTTCACATCTTTGATCTCAGATTTTCTTCTATCAATGAACAAACTTTTGACATGGTTTTGAAGTTGATATTCATTTTATCCTCTATGGTGTTGTGTTGATTAAGTAGCATGGGTAGGATCAATATAATATTGTGTGGGTATGTGATAATAGTGATGAAGAATGATGTTCATAACCATTTGGCGGATTAGATGAGTACATGTAAAAAGGGTTAAACGTGTGTACGTATTCTGATCATTGTGTTTTATGCAAAATAATCGTTTATCCGATATGGGTGTTATCCTTGCTTATCTGTTTATCGTTGATTTGAATCGTGATAGAGATATACTTTTCAGATCTGGATCTAGGATGATTACCTGTTAGGTTCTAAATTCTAGAGATATATTTAGTCTTAGCATTTGTGTGAGTATCAGATCTTAATGCTCTGTGTTGTATTTTTGTTGGATCAGAGATCACCAATGAGACAACACGGTTGTTCTCTCGATGCCGTATTAGAGATAAGATTTGTCGTGAATGATACGTAAGGATATTAGACGAATGATTGCGTTGTGTTTAATTTGATCAGAAGAATGCATATGTTATTAATTGATGAAATCCAATCCCAACAAGGCTCCGTTTATATTTCAGTCTTTATTTTATATTTTCTGTTTTTATTTATGGTTCCTTGAACCTTTTAAACCAAACCTTTTGAAATTAAACTTAGAAATGTAGAAATCGTTGAACGGCGTTCATATCGCATTAATCCCTGTGGAGACGACAAAACTGAGTACTTAATATTTTTTGCTTGCTGCTTTACTGCATCAACAGACATCCACCCTTACAATGATGACCCCATGGTCATCACTGTCTTATGCGATAAGTAGAAGATCAAAAGGGTCCTTGTAGACCATGGAAGTTCTGCACATATTCTGTATTGAGAGGAATTTAAGAGACTCTGCCTCGACCCAAAGGACCTAAAACCCTTCAAGGGCTCGCTGGTTAGGTTATTTGGGAGCAAGTTCAAATAAAAGGATATATCACGCTGAAGACCAACTTTGGAAAGTAGGATCAGGCCAAAGAAATTAAGGTTAGGTATTTTCTTATTGATGCCCCATCTACTTAAAATATGATTATATGGCGACCAACTTCTAACCTACTGGGATTCGTGTTATCCATTTTGTATTTGTGCATGAAGTACCCGTTCCCTGGTGGGCGAGTGGGAGTTATCGAAGGAGATCAGGAGATCGCCAGAAAATATTATGCAGAGAGCCTGAAGCTAAAAAAGTTTTACACTCTAGGCATAAATGCTAAGAAAATAGGTACAAGAATAAAGCCGTCAGGGGAAACCTGCAAAGGTGAGGAGGCTCCTCCTCCTCCAACCAGCAAGGATACCAAGGATTGAAGGTCCATAAAGAATGTTCTCTATCGCCTCTTGCATTGTTGTCATTTATATGTTTCTTTATTACTGTTTGGTTATTTCATTAGTAATTTTTACAGGCTAGGGTTGTACCTCTTTCATTTGTAAGGACATCTTATTTTATGGCGTGAACTCTTTTCCCTCTGTGTTTTACATAAGGAGAGGGTTTTTTTATTGAGGCCCCTCATTTTTATTATTTCAGAGAATCTGTGCTTGCCGGTTATTCCCTTTTTACAGGAGATCTAAAAGCTACAGAGAAGAGCACCCTCAAAGGCGATTAAAACGTTGGATCCCTAAGTGGGATCCTTGCCGCCCCACGAGGAGCTCAAAATGATGGATTCCATAAGTGAATTCCTTTCCGCTACACGAGATGATTGAAATAATGGATTCACAAAGTGGAATCCTTGGCTCCCACGAGGAGATTGAAATACTGGATTCCCTAAGTGGTATATTTTTCGCCCATAAAGGCTATCAAAATGCCGGATTCCTAAGTGGAATCCTTGTTGCCCTACGAGGCAATCAAAATGCTGGATTCCTAAGTGGAATCCTTGTCGCTCTACGAAGAAATCAAAATGTTGGATCTTTTATTAGGATCCTTATCGCCCTATGAGGTGATAAGAATATTGGATTCTCTAAGTGGAACCCGTGCCGCCCTCAAAGGCAATCAAAATGTTGGATTCTCTAAGTAGAATTATTTTTGCTCTTAGAGGCAACTTAAGCGTTGGATTCCCTAAGGGGGGTCCTTGCCACCATATGAGGCGACCAAAAGGTGAGAACCTCCCAATCCTTAGAAAAAATTAAATCATTAAACTCTCTCAACCAATCCTTATTACCCCCTTATAAGGGAAGCGACATGCATAATCTCTACCTTGTAAGAGTATAATAATAATAATAATAATAATAATAATAATAATAATAATAATAATAATAATAATAATAATAATAATAATAATAACAATACCCCCAATCAAGAGCCAGAAAAATAATAATATTGGAATGGAGATGGAAGGAAAATAACATGCAATTAATATAAAAGATGTCCCAAGGGGCGCCACTATCTCGACTATTACAAAAGCCCCACAAAGGATAATTAAATATCACAAAGGTCCATAAAGGGCCGATAAACATTATAAAGAAAACCCAAGCCATCAATTCTCCTCCTGAATTGCCTCATCCCTGACGACATGCTCCCGCTGAGGGACTCCAGATTCATCTCTTGTTGTCACCTTGCCCTCGTCTTGGGTGTCCTTGGCGGGAGCAGAATCTTTACGCTCTAAAAAGGTGGTCATCTCTTCATCCACTAGCTAGCTATCACGGAAAACCATTAAGAAGTTCATCTTGCTCAGATCCATTTGCGAATAGAGAAAGTAAACTAGCTCTTTGGCATGCTCAAAGTAGATGCAAGATGTATACACCACCTTATCAGTAAGCTCTGACACCTCCGCCTCCAGCTCCTATTGGTAAAGGATGGCAACATCCAGAGATTCTTGCAAGAACTTCGCCTTATTGGAGATCTCCTTAGCCTTGGCATTAAAATGTGACATCTTTTCCTCTTATGTCTCATTTTCTTTTTGAATGGACTTCGGCAACCCCTAATTCTCATTATAGGCATCCACATGCTTCTAAAGTTTTGCCACCATCTCTTTCTCAGCATTATATCGCCTTTCTTGGATGACCTTCTTTAGGATCAGGGTCCTCAATGAAGGTTATCCTTCAAGCTTAAAATTGCAGGAGTCGAATTAGACTGGAGGGCCTGGTAGGCAGCAGGAAACTCCTTGGGGAAATGGAAGTGAGAACTATTGAATTGGAGAGTGTCAAAACTGGTGTCGCTCCACAAAGTAACACGAGGTGGGGGAGCCTCGCCTTCAGATGGCACTTGAATGCTCGCTTTCTAGAAGCAGGTGAGATGGTACTAGAAACAAGGGAAGAAGCCTCTTCCAACCTTTGAGCCTTCATAGTGGGCAAATTTGGGATTGGATCCTCAACTGGGGGATAAACAAGCTGGTTTGAATGACTTGCCCCTGGTACACTCAGCTGGGGGATAAAAGACTGACTTGCACAACTTGCCCCAGTACGATTCCTTGCCCCAATCTAACTCTTGGGAATACCTGCTCCGAACAACTTGCTACGAGAAGATTTCGAGAATACTTGCCCTGATATCTGCACGACAAAAGAATTCAATCTCCAATTAAACACCTAACAACCCAGTTGATTTCAACATTCTCTGCGATGACTTGCCCCTGAATGAGCGTTCTAGCGACTTAACCCGATCTGATTATCTACCCGAAGTATCTGCTTTCAAATCTCAGCATTCTGCATAATTGCCCCTGATTGGCTCTCGAGAAGACTCCTTCTGATCAACTGCTTCTCAAACAAACTGCCCCTGCTCAACTGGAACTTCGGGACTTGTCCTCAGACTGACTGATACTGAACTTACTGGAAGATAATGCCCCTGATTCACAAGGCTTCACAACATACACCATTCTGGTTCAGGCTGCTGGATTACTCAGTCCTATTTGATTACTCCCTGGTGGAATTTCTTTCATGCCAACTACTAACCTGCAATTAGAATTGCCTGTTCACGAATGGTAATCTTAATGCAGTGCTCATGCAGATTTTGAAAAAATTTTGAGCTGTCACTCATTTATATGCATATGATTGTGAGTGACGAATGAACCAAAGTTCAAACGCAGTGCTTACGTGGTCAGTGAAAATACAACAAGGATGTGACTAGCAAGTCAAGAAGGAGTCAGGTTACTCGACCTTATCGTAATGCGCTTCAGACTAACCCTTCCTCAATTAGGTCTTTTAAGGGTTGTATCGTGGTCGGGTTCATGGTTCGTGAAACAAAGGATATTTGGCTCAAATTTTGATTTGTACCCACCCCTTCTACGTGATGATCTCCGATCCTAAGGTTCAGTTAACCTGGCACAAGCGCTCGCCTCTTCGAGAAGTATGTTGAATGGTAAGAACCACAGTTAAGGAATTCACAAGCTTTTCTTCTAGAGTGATAGTTACTCTTTCTTCGCCTTGGTGTCTGTGTACACGACTTTGTGACTTGCTGGGGAAAATTTCTTTTTAATCCCTTCTTTTTCATTCTTTTGATTCCCTAACTTTTGCCTGGACTGACTCATTTTGAGTTCTTTTCGATTTTTTCGATTTCTTTTGAAGTCCAGCGGGATGCCCTGATTTTTGCCTAAGTATTAGCTTTCCAGCTCTTCTTTCTTTTTACTTAGCGGGCTTTCGCATTTCTTTCTTTTGGAACAAAGTCGTGTGACACTGGTTGTCTTGATTGCTCCGAAAGGATTGTAACTGTCTCACTCCTGATTGGTGAGATTTGACCTTTTGCAAGGTGTAAACTGATTGGTCCTCGAAAGACAACACTCCTCTGTAAGACTTGAATGCTCGGTCAAGTTAACTGACAACTACCCTGCCCCGGGTTAAGATGTGAGGGTTAAAAAAGTCCGAAAAAAAACTTCTACTCCTTGGCTCGAAGTGGTTAACAAGGGACTAACTCCTTATATCTCCAGTGTTTGGGGAATTTGAAACAATGCCTTGTACGTCATCGGTACGGTCTTATCTGAAAGCATACAATCATTGGTTATGAGTTTCAGTTTCGTCATCCTCCCTCCTAACTTTGCTAGTCACAGCGAAAAAGTGGAGTGAAATAAATGCAAGTGTCAGTGCAATGCAATAAATGAGCGACAGCGACATGATTAGTTCAGAAAAATGCATAGTCACTTTATTATTATCACCATTCAAAACATACAATGTTTTAAAAGCAGGTAGTAACTAACAGAAAAAGAAACTACAAATGCAAATGATACGTAAAAAAGTCCGAGGACTGCCAATGCTGAGGCGCCTGCCTGTCTGAACCACTGGCTTTTGTTGGGGAATACTTCCTAAGTCTACGAGCTTAGACAGCTGAGCGGTTAGGGATGAACAAACAGAAATCCTTCCCGAAAGGAAATGCGATCCTGATCAATCAACTGCTGTACCTTCGCCTGAAATGCTTTACAATCTTCGGTTGAATGCCCCGGAGAGCCACCATGATAACCACACTGAACGTGGGGATTATACCCAGGCGGGTAAGGTTCTGGAACTGGCTTAAGAGCTTTCGGCTCCACCAAAGACTTCTGGATCAAAGATGGTAGCAACTGGCTATACGGCATAGGCACTGGGTGAGAAGGAGCATTCCTTCATTCCAAGTTGTTGCGAGGTCTGTTCTGATTCTGACGCTGATTCTGATAACCTCGGCCACGAGTTTGCTGATTTGCAATGGAAGCGACATAAGATTCCTGATATGGTGCCCCAGGCACGGCTGTCTGTTCAGTATAACAAGCCACGGGAGGTACTGATCTCTGATAAGATGATGAACCAACAAAATTCACTGATTCGCTTCGAGGATATTCAACCCTTGGCATGACTGAGTTGATCACAACTTCTTCTTCACTCTGATAGTCACAAAGGTATTCAGTTTCACCAGCTTGATCATATGAAGTAATCTGAATTTTCCCCATTCTTATGGAGTACTCAAGGCGTTCTCCTAATGCTACCACGTCAGAGAAACTTTCCGGAATTCCGAGCAATCTTTTGAAGTACGGATATTGTAGGGAATCCATAAACATGCTTGCCAGCTCTTGGTCTAACAGCGGGGGACGCACTCTAGCAGCAAATTCTCTCCATCTCTGAGCATACTTCCTGATCGGTTCATTGATCTCTTGAGACAACTCTTGCAAATGCATGCGATAAGGAGCAATGTCTAGATTGTAATCATACTGCTTCAGAAAAGCTCTGGCTAAATCCATCCATGATTGAATCTGATTCCTCTCTAACTGCATATACCACCTCAAAGATGCCCCAGTCAGACTATCTTGAAAGCAATGGATCATCAACTTATCATCTCGCGCAAACGCAGTCATTCTTCGACAGAACATCATCAAATGCAGCTTTGGACAGCTATCTCCCGTGTACTTCTCAAATTTCGGCACTTTGAACTTGTAAGGCAACACCAGGTCAGGAACCAAACACATGCCTACAGCATCCAGGTTGACAGCATCTCTGGCTTTCAAAGCTTTCATTTGCTCTTCCAACACTCGGAGTCTTCTACCATCGTCAAGGGCTCTTGGATCTACCATCCCAGCTGCTGGAATATCTCTTCGGTAATTCATCACAGGGAAAGCAACACCTTGATTGTTGACAGGAGGAGAACGCTCATTTTGGGCAACAAACTGCTCATGTCGATCTCGGTTCTCCACAGAAGGCTGTACAACTTGGTCTGCAGCAACGTTGTTCACTTGCGGGGAATCTTCCATGGAATCATACAGAGGGTTGGACGCCATAGTGAACCCTGTCAAGGTATTAGGAGACTGGAAATTGCCTTCAGACATGGCTACCAATAATCTTCAGCTGACTTCGACACTTGATTCTGCTCAAATCTACTCAACCCCTAGGTAGGTCTTCTGACAATCGACAGCTGCTCAATCCAAACTCCGGGTAATCACCTTCAGGAAACAAAGGCTGGATCAGAACTCTGGCTAGCTGAAGGATGATATGCAATGCAACACTGATATGCATATGATATGTAAAATGCAGCAAACAATGGGACCACAGCCCCCACACAAAATCTGAATACTGTTGCGCTGCTGACGGAGACGTTCTCTGAAAAGAAGACCAGAATAACGGGTAGGTTGGAAGTCAAGTTTCCTGCACAAAAAACCCCCCACTCACAGGTATGGACCTATATCTGACAAGGTACGGCATCCTATGCGGTCGTCAGCGTCACAGACTTTCAGAACTGACGATACGATTCCCAGAAGGAGTGGCATCATCATCTCATGAAGAGGCCTCACTTAGCTAACTTCCAATTGATCGGTTCCCAGAGTCGACAATCCTCACGTCTGGACTCCCCTCAAATCCTCAGGACCGGAAAGGAGCACCTCTGCGAGAACCTCGTCCGAGCGCGAATTTTCGTAGGGAACTGTGCCTGCTCAGCAGACAGGTTCGTCTACTACTTCTCCGCAACTATATCTAGGTGTATACTCATACTCGAGCCCAGGTCCGGCTTATCTCAATCATAGAACACCCGTAACACCCCAACAGCAACAGATAATATCGATAAATAAGCCCAAATAGACAAGCAAACAAACGCTAGGATTGACTCTCGCTTAGGGGACGTTGGATCCCAAACGCATGGGGAACTATCCCAATATCCCCAGCAGAGTCGCCAGCTGTCGCTACTGCGAAAATCGGCGCCGGCTGACAGAAGAGTCGCCACCGTGCGTTATTTATCCCTTAGAGCGGGAAAGGAAACGCTCGAAGTAAACCTCGCAAAAACGGGGAAAGGTATGGTCATCGCAACCATAGCCTGGGTTCGGGAGTCGGTTACGCAAGGGGAAGGTATTAGCACCCCTCACGTCCGTCGTACTCGACGGGATCCACGCTTGCTTGGGTTGTCTACTGGATGCAAAACAATCTATCTACGGCTGCTAAATCTAAACGGAAGGGAATTGACTCGATAGAGCGTCGCACTCTATGCCTACGTATTCTCAAGAGAGAAAGTCAGAGTCAACGTAGTTCGGGACTACAGGGAAAAATGGGCTCGCCAAGACCTCGCGTCTTGTGCCTACGTACTTCCACTGGATGGAAGATCAGAGCTTTACGTAGTTCAGACTAACTACGGCTAAACAAACACTCTCACACAGCAGTGAGAAAAACAACTGGCTTCACAGGGTCGGGAACCTATGGGCAAAACTATGGCTGAGTCTCAAATGCACTCGGGCAAGAGAGAAAAAGGGTACTCAATTAGTCGTCAGCGGGAAAGTCTCGATCGCACAGCCGCGAGAGAACAAAAGTTAGTCGTTAATGTGCTCGCTAGGATATCGCATCCTATGCCTACATATCTTCGTCTGGTACGAAGAATCAGAGCAGCTGTAGTTCGGCTACTATCGGGACCACAGCTCAAATCTCGTTTTATTAATCTTTTGAAAAATGGTTACAATGAGTGGATACTGAAAATAATCTCCTAGGAAACGCTATCCTATTCTATCTCGAAAAATCGAATGAAAATAGCCCCCTAACAAATGGGCTTCTAAACTATCCTAAAAGTCGTAAAATAAAGTCTATGAAAATACTCTAAAAGAAAACGGACTCTAAAAATATTAAATCGACACTTTAATATTTTTTTCTCTCTTTTCTCCTTTTCTCTTTAACATATTTTTCTCTATTTCTCCAAATATTTTCTCTATTTTTTTTCACATATATTTTCTCACTATTTTTCTCAACATTTTCTTTCTCTTTATTTTTAACAATATTTCTTTTCTCATATTCTTTTTCTATTTTTTCTTTTATTGTTTTTTTTCTATTTTTTTTAAATGTATTTCTTTATACTTTTCTTTTTCACAATTTCTAAAAAAAAGAAATAAAAATGGAAAACACAAAGAAAGGGGGCTGGGGGTGTAACTGGATTACAGGGGTTACACAAAAATAAAATAAAAAAACTGACGGGCCCAGCCCAAAGGAAATCCAGAAAAAACATTGGGGGGGTGCGTGAGCAATCTGGGGGCGCTGGCAAAACTTGGGGACTTTGTTGGGCCCAGCCCACTCTCCCCAAAAAACGTGAGGGGTGTGGCTCCAAAAAAGGATGATTGGGCCTGGGGCCCACGACCCATCCTCTCCTTCTCCTTTCTCCCTTCCAAGTTTCAGAACCCTAGATCTGTCTCCCTTCTCCCTCCGCGCCGCCGTCAACTTCCTACTGTTCACTCTCAGCCTCTCCCTCTCCTCCGTCCAAACATCGTTCCTTAGCCTCATTCTCAATCTTTCTCCCAAACTCCTTCTCTCTATCAATCCTTTCTTTCGTTCAAACACGAACTGGAAGATCTGGAGTAGATTGCATGTGGATGATATCTTGAAGATGGCTAACAGATCTTTGAAGATCTGTTGATGAATGCTCTGATGAAGGCTTTTGTGGATTCTGAGAGTTTGTGTTGAACACGGTTGAATCTGGAAACGATGGAGAATCATCTGCTCTCGAAGTTTCTTCTGGAGATTCGTTGAAGGAAGATTTCTGGAAAAATAATTGTTGAACTGTATGATCTATGAAGTTCTAGGGAGTCTCTCTGGAGAATGTTTTGATGATCATTGCTAATCGGTGAAGAACAATCTGAGAAGATGTTGATGATTGGCGTTTGGTGTTGATTGTGGATCCTGTGAGTTCGTTGATGAGTGTTCTTGAAGGAGTTTCTGGCGAATGCGCGAATATGAATCCAATCGTTGATGATGATGATGAAGATCTGGGATCGTATTGGAGATTATCTGGGATTTTGTGCTTGTCGTTGATCTGAAGGTGCGTCTTGAAGAAATTTCTGGTGAAGGATTGAGGATGAACAGATCGTTGATGATGATGATGAATATGGACGGGGATCTGAAGGTTTGGTTTCTTTTTCCTGAGTTTTTCTGGCGTTTCTGGGTTTGATTGATGAAGGAGGAGGTTGACGATGAATGTTCATCGTCCTGGGATGAATTTCTGGAGTTTGTTGGTGGTTATGATGAGTTTTCCGGTGGTTTTTCCTGGGTTTGGTGGTGGCCGCCGGAAGTTGGATGAGAGGAGGTTAAGGATGATGAAGGGAGGAAGAAGATGCAGGTGAACGGAGTCTGGGGATTTGTGTTCGCCGGTGGGGGATTGGTGGTGGCCGCCGGCCATGCAGGCCGGCCGGTGGCTCTCTTCCGGTGGGATGCTGCATGGTCACCACGTGGAGGAATGTGGCTGAGAGAGAGGATACGTGGCGTGATGTGAGGAAGCAGAAGGGTGGCGTGGCATGAGGTGGGTGATGCAGCGTGGGACCTCTCTTCTGCAACACGTGTCCTGCTAAAGCATTTATACTGAGCCGTTTCTGGAAGGTTCTGGATCTTTCTGGCACATGCTGGAAAATGCTGGATCATTGCAGGATTATTGCTGGACCTTTCCTGGACTCATTCATCAACTGGGCCTGCGAATTGGCTGGGCCCAAAACGAAAAACTCACAAAAATCTGAATACAATGGATTAAAAAAATAAAAAGGATTAACCTAATTAAATCTAACACTAACCTAATTAAACTCTAATTAAAACTCTAATAAACCCACTAATTAAATTCCACTATTAATAAAAGAAAAACTATATCTAAAAATAAAAACATCTAATTCCTATTAACCCTAATTTCTATTATTCTATTTAATATCTAATAAAAGGAAAATAAAAGAAAAAAACCTATTTATTTAATAAGGAAAAATCTATATTAACTCTATTTATTAATGAAAGGTCTATATTCTACCTCTAAAATTAAAAACAATTAATTTCTATTAACAAAACTATTCTATATTATTTAAATCTATTTAAAATCCTATTAAATCCTAAAAATGAATTTAAAATCTATTATATTCTATAAAATGCTAAAAATTGATTTAAAAAGAATTAAAAATATCAAAAATTCTATTAAATCCTAAAAAATGATTTAAAAGCTATTTAAACCCTAAAAAATCCTATAAAAATCCAGAAAAATCACCATAATTCCCAGAGGGACAAAATGAGCACCGAACGACACAAAAATAATCGGTAAAAATAAACGGGCACCGAAATAACCCAAAAATCGATTCTACTGATCAAAAACACCTGAAACACGAGACGAGAGCTGTGATCCCTGATAAAATCAAAACAATGAAAATATGCAATGTATGCAATATGCAGATGCGAATGCGGTCATGCGTCGAAACATCGAGCCAAATGCGAGACCCGGTTGGTCAAATTTTGGGGTGCAACAGCTGCCCCTATTCAAGCGGCTTCGACCTGAGTGGGTGAAGAGCGCTCAGCCTTCAAACATTCAAGGTAGATGACGGTTGAATACAAATGGAACCCTGAAATTTGCCAACCGCAAGAATATACTGCAAAGCTGCTTGAGGAATAGCCTCCAATAAACTGAAGTTTGGTTGTCACGGCAACAACTGGTCAATTTTCTGATAAATTTTCTTCTCCTTTTCAACACCTGTGTGACGCCACAAGTATTGAAATAATGCTTCATAAAGCAAACACCTTGATTCCCATCTCTTTCGTGGGATCAAATCTGGTCAACTCATAGTTCACTGCGAACTTGAGGATAATTCTCCTGGGGAATTCTGAATGGAACTGCCTGGCACCTATTTTGACGAAGGGGGCAGCTTCAGAAGTCTGATATATGTCAATCTTTGTTGTTGTTGTTGTTGTTTTTTTCCGATGCTGACGTAACAACCAAATGAAGAATCACTCCGCTGGGGAAGACGAGAAGCTAATCCACACAACTCTGCAGGTGAACAAACTTGAAATCCAATAGGTAACCATCTTGGTCTATGTTTCGACATGCGTATGCTTGAAATGATGCAATGTCCTATACGACATATAAATGCTATGCGTTTTGTTTGAAAATGCGATGCCCAGACGGCATGGATATGCTATATGCTTGTATAAATGCTATGACTATATATGCAAATGCTAATGCAGGCTCGAGCTGCCAGAGAACACCAGGTCTGAAAACCACTTGGCAAAATAAATGCCGAAGGAAACGTCAACTCTACTGGGGATGACCTGAAGTCACAGAACCATCTCAGCAAAATAAATGCTGGAAACGAGAAATCAAATCCGCTGGGGATAATCATCCTGCTGGAGAAATGAAAAGGCAACCCTGCCTGACGACTTCACTGGGGAAAGGAAGACAACTCTGCTCGGGGATGCCTTCTTCAAACCTATTGGCAACTGATTGTGCTCTGCGGGGATTGACCCAAACTGAGGCTGATTGCGCGCAACACGCTGCTGGAAATGCCTCTACTATCAAGGATATCAATCTTAATCTGCTGAAGATACTCCTGATCCTACTCTGATACGGGGTACAAGACAATCTCGACTCTTCCGGGGATAATAAGCAACTTTCATCTGCTGAAGAGTGGCAATTCTGATTTAACAACATCCACAAGGAATTCAAACATTACTCGGAGCACTGGCATCCGTCGAGCTTCGTATCGGGGAACCTGACAACATGAGGGTCATTGGGAAATACTGTGTCAGATACCTTTAGGTTTTTGTTTTTTCTGGTTTAGAATAAACATGGATTATGTACACAGTGAAAGATGTGGAAAATACTAGACGAGAACTAGCATTCAAAGGTAGACTATCAGGCGAGAACTGATAGGAAAATAGGTTAGGAAAATTGATTTTTGTTTTTGTGTTTTTGACCATCAGACTGAGGTATAGACAACCAGGCGAGAACTGATTGAAAGCTAACGTACACCAGGCGAGAACTGGTATAACACTCGGGTTAAAACACACGAGAACTGATTACGCAACGACATGTACCAGGCGAGAACTGATACAACTCTTGAAGAAACGGTGACCAAACGAGAATTGGTTACCAATAAACTGCACCAGGACGGGAACTGCTGCTTACAATAAACTGCACCAGGACGGGAACTGCTGCTTACAATAAACTGCACCAGGACGGGAACTGCTGCTTACAATAAACTGCACCAGGACGGGAACTGACGCTTACGGAAGGTGGGCCAGACGAGAACTGGTTACCGATTTGCCAGGCGAGAACTGGACTTTGGAAACGACTGGTTACTGACACGTAACAGGTTTAAACTGCAGGATAATGATCCAACGACAACAAGATCTTCTTATTTGAAAGGTTTTTGATAAGGGTATTGACATGATTCCCCGATACTCAACTCTGGCTGGGGATAAACAAGCTGGTTTGAATGACTTGCCCCTGGTACACTCAGCTGGGGGATAAACAAGCTGGTTTGAATGACTTGCCCCTGGTACACTCAGCTGGGGGATAAAAGACTGACTTGCACAACTTGCCCCAGTACGATTCCTTGCCCCAATCTAACTCTTGGGAATACCTGCTCCGAACAACTTGCTACGAGAAGACTTCGAGAATACTTGCCCTGATATCTGCACGACAAAAGAATTCAATCTCCAATTAAACACCTAACAACCCAGTTGATTTCAACATTCTCTGCGATGACTTGCCCCTGAATGAGCGTTCTAGCGACTTAACCCGATCTGATTATCTACCCGAAGTATCTGCTTTCAAATCTCAGCATTCTGCATAATTGCCCCTGATTGGCTCTCGAGAAGACTCCTTCTGATCAACTGCTTCTCAAACAAACTGCCCCTGCTCAACTGGAACTTCGGGACTTGTCCTCAGACTGACTGATACTGAACTTACTGGAAGATAATGCCCCTGATTCACAAGGCTTCACAACATACACCATTCTGGTTCAGGCTGCTGGATTACTCAGTCCTATTTGATTACTCCCTGGTGGAATTTCTTTCATGCCAACTACTAACCTGCAATTAGAATTGCCTGTTCACGAATGGTAATCTTAATGCAGTGCTCATGCAGATTTTGAAAAAATTTTGAGCTGTCACTCATTTATATGCATATGATTGTGAGTGACGAATGAACCAAAGTTCAAACGCAGTGCTTACGTGGTCAGTGAAAATACAACAAGGATGTGACTAGCAAGTCAAGAAGGAGTCAGGTTACTCGACCTTATCGTAATGCGCTTCAGACTAACCCTTCCTCAATTAGGTCTTTTAAGGGTTGTATCGTGGTCGGGTTCATGGTTCGTGAAACAAAGGATATTTGGCTCAAATTTTGATTTGTACCCACCCCTTCTACGTGATGATCTCCGATCCTAAGGTTCAGTTAACCTGGCACAAGCGCTCGCCTCTTCGAGAAGTATGTTGAATGGTAAGAACCACAGTTAAGGAATTCACAAGCTTTTCTTCTAGAGTGATAGTTACTCTTTCTTCGCCTTGGTGTCTGTGTACACGACTTTGTGACTTGCTGGGGAAAATTTCTTTTTAATCCCTTCTTTTTCATTCTTTTGATTCCCTAACTTTTGCCTGGACTGACTCATTTTGAGTTCTTTTCGATTTTTTCGATTTCTTTTGAAGTCCAGCGGGATGCCCTGATTTTTGCCTAAGTATTAGCTTTCCAGCTCTTCTTTCTTTTTACTTAGCGGGCTTTCGCATTTCTTTCTTTTGGAACAAAGTCGTGTGACACTGGTTGTCTTGATTGCTCCGAAAGGATTGTAACTGTCTCACTCCTGATTGGTGAGATTTGACCTTTTGCAAGGTGTAAACTGATTGGTCCTCGAAAGACAACACTCCTCTGTAAGACTTGAATGCTCGGTCAAGTTAACTGACAACTACCCTGCCCCGGGTTAAGATGTGAGGGTTAAAAAAGTCCGAAAAAAAACTTCTACTCCTTGGCTCGAAGTGGTTAACAAGGGGCTAACTCCTTATATCTCCAGTGTTTGGGGAATTTGAAACAATGCCTTGTACGTCATCGGTACGGTCTTATCTGAAAGCATACAATCATTGGTTATGAGTTTCAGTTTCGTCATCCTCCCTCCTAACTTTGCTAGTCACAGCGAAAAAGTGGAGTGAAATAAATGCAAGTGTCAGTGCAATGCAATAAATGAGCGACAGCGACATGATTAGTTCAGAAAAATGCATAGTCACTTTATTATTATCACCATTCAAAACATACAATGTTTTAAAAGCAGGTAGTAACTAACAGAAAAAGAAACTACAAATGCAAATGATACGTAAAAAAGTCCGAGGACTGCCAATGCTGAGGCGCCTGCCTGTCTGAACCACTGGCTTTTGCTGGGGAATACTTCCCAAGTCTACGAGCTTAGACAGCTGAGCGGTTAGGGATGAACAAACAGAAATCCTTCCCGAAAGGAAATGCGATCCTGATCAATCAACTACTGTACCTTCGCCTGAAATGCTTTACAATCTTCGGTTGAATGCCCCGGAGAGCCACCATGATAACCACACTGAACGTGGGGATTATACCCAGGCGGGTAAGGTTCTGGAACTGGCTTAAGAGCTTTCGGCTCCACCAAAGACTTCTGGATCAAAGATGGTAGCAACTGGCTATACGGCATAGGCACTGGGTGAGAAGGAGCATTCCTTCATTCCAAGTTGTTGCGAGGTCTGTTCTGATTCTGACGCTGATTCTGATAACCTCGGCCACGAGTTTGCTGATTTGCAATGGAAGCGACATAAGATTCCTGATATGGTGCCCCAGGCACGGCTGTCTGTTCAGTATAACAAGCCACGGGAGGTACTGATCTCTGATAAGATGATGAACCAACAAAATTCACTGATTCGCTTCGAGGATATTCAACCCTTGGCATGACTGAGTTGATCACAACTTCTTCTTCACTCTGATAGTCACAAAGGTATTCAGTTTCACCAGCTTGATCATATGAAGTAATCTGAATTTTCCCCATTCTTATGGAGTACTCAAGGCGTTCTCCTAATGCTACCACGTCAGAGAAACTTGCCGGAATTCCGAGCAATCTTTTGAAGTACGGATATTGTAGGGAATCCACAAACATGCTTGCCAGCTCTTGGTCTAACAGCGGGGGACGCACTCTAGCAGCAAATTCTCTCCATCTCTGAGCATACTTCCTGATCGGTTCATTGATCTCTTGAGACAACTCTTGCAAATGCATGCGATAAGGAGCAATGTCTAGATTGTAATCATACTGCTTCAGAAAAGCTCTGGCTAAATCCATCCATGATTGAATCTGATTCCTCTCTAACTGCATATACCACCTCAAAGATGCCCCAGTCAGACTATCTTGAAAGCAATGGATCATCAACTTATCATCTCGCGCAAACGCAGTCATTCTTCGACAGAACATCATCAAATGCAGCTTTGGACAGCTATCTCCCGTGTACTTCTCAAATTTCGGCACTTTGAACTTGTAAGGCAACACCAGGTCAGGAACCAAACACATGCCTACAGCATCCAGGTTGACAGCATCTCTGGCTTTCAAAGCTTTCATTTGCTCTTCCAACACTCGGAGTCTTCTACCATCGTCAAGGGCTCTTGGATCTACCATCCCAGCTGCTGGAATATCTCTTCGGTAATTCATCACAGGGAAAGCAACACCTTGATTGTTGACAGGAGGAGAACGCTCATTTTGGGCAACAAACTGCTCATGTCGATCTCGGTTCTCCACAGAAGGCTGTACAACTTGGTCTGCAGCAACGTTGTTCACTTGTGGGGAATCTTCCATGGAATCATACAGAGGGTTGGACGCCATAGTGAACCCTGTCAAGGTATTAGGAGACTGGAAATTGCCTTCAGACATGGCTACCAATAATCTTCAGCTGACTTCGACACTTGATTCTGCTCAAATCTACTCAACCCCTAGGTAGGTCTTCTGACAATCGACAGCTGCTCAATCCAAACTCCGGGTAATCACCTTCAGGAAACAAAGGCTGGATCAGAACTCTGGCTAGCTGAAGGATGATATGCAATGCAACACTGATATGCATATGATATGTAAAATGCAGCAAACAATGGGACCACAGCCCCCACACAAAATCTGAATACTGCTGCGCTGCTGACGGAGACGTTCTCTGAAAAGAAGACCAGAATAACGGGTAGGTTGGAAGTCAAGTTTCCTGCACAAAAAACCCCCCACTCACAGGTATGGACCTATATCTGACAAGGTACGGCATCCTATGCGGTCGTCAGCGTCACAGACTTTCAGAACTGACGATACGATTCCCAGAAGGAGTGGCATCATCATCTCATGAAGAGGCCTCACTTAGCTAACTTCCAATTGATCGGTTCCCAGAGTCGACAATCCTCACGTCTGGACTCCCCTCAGATCCTCAGGACCGGAAAGGAGCACCTCTGCGAGAACCTCGTCCGAGCGCGAATTTTCGTAGGGAACTGTGCCTGCTCAGCAGACAGGTTCGTCTACTACTTCTCCGCAACTATATCTAGGTGTATACTCATACTCGAGCCCAGGTCCGGCTTATCTCAATCATAGAACACCCGTAACACCCCAACAGCAACAGATAATATCGATAAATAAGCCCAAATAGACAAGCAAACAAACGCTAGGATTGACTCTCGCTTAGGGGACGTTGGATCCCAAACGCATGGGGAACTATCCCAATATCCCCAGCAGAGTCGCCAACTGTCGCTACTGCGAAAATCGGCGCCGGCTGACAGAAGAGTCGCCACCGTGCGTTATTTATCCCTTAGAGCGGGAAAGGAAACGCTCGAAGTAAACCTCGCAAAAACGGGGAAAGGTATGGTCATCGCAACCATAGCCTGGGTTCGGGAGTCGGTTACGCAAGGGGAAGGTATTAGCACCCCTCACGTCCGTCGTACTCGACGGGATCCACGCTTGCTTGGGTTGTCTACTGGATGCAAAACAATCTATCTACGGCTGCTAAATCTAAACGGAAGGGAATTGACTCGATAGAGCGTCGCACTCTATGCCTACGTATTCTCAAGAGAGAAAGTCAGAGTCAACGTAGTTCGGGACTACAGGGAAAAATGGGCTCGCCAAGACCTCGCGTCTTGTGCCTACGTACTTCCACTGGATGGAAGATCAGAGCTTTACGTAGTTCAGACTAACTACGGCTAAACAAACACTCTCACACAGCAGTGAGAAAAACAACTGGCTTCACAGGGTCGGGAACCTATGGGCAAAACTATGGCTGAGTCTCAAATGCACTCGGGCAAGAGAGAAAAAGGGTACTCAATTAGTCGTCAGCGGGAAAGTCTCGATCGCACAGCCGCGAGAGAACAAAAGTTAGTCGTTAATGTGCTCGCTAGGATATCGCATCCTATGCCTACATATCTTCGTCTGGTACGAAGAATCAGAGCAGCTGTAGTTCGGCTACTATCGGGACCACAGCTCAAATCTCGTTTTATTAATCTTTTGAAAAATGGTTACAATGAGTGGATACTGAAAATAATCTCCTAGGAAACGCTATCCTATTCTATCTCGAAAAATCGAATGAAAATAGCCCCCTAACAAATGGGCTTCTAAACTATCCTAAAAGTCGTAAAATAAAGTCTATGAAAATACTCTAAAAGAAAACGGACTCTAAAAATATTAAATCGACACTTTAATATTTTTTTCTCTCTTTTCTCCTTTTCTCTTTAACATATTTTTCTCTATTTCTCCAAATATTTTCTCTATTTTTTTTCACATATATTTTCTCACTATTTTTCTCAACATTTTCTTTCTCTTTATTTTTAACAATATTTCTTTTCTCATATTCTTTTTCTATTTTTTCTTTTATTGTTTTTTTTCTATTTTTTTTAAATGTATTTCTTTATACTTTTCTTTTTCACAATTTCTAAAAAAAAGAAATAAAAATGGAAAACACAAAGAAAGGGGGCTGGGGGTGTAACTGGATTACAGGGGTTACACAAAAATAAAATAAAAAAACTGACGGGCCCAGCCCAAAGGAAATCCAGAAAAAACATTGGGGGGGTGCGTGAGCAATCTGGGGGCGCTGGCAAAACTTGGGGACTTTGTTGGGCCCAGCCCACTCTCCCCAAAAAACGTGAGGGGTGTGGCTCCAAAAAAGGATGATTGGGCCTGGGGCCCACGACCCATCCTCTCCTTCTCCTTTCTCCCTTCCAAGTTTCAGAACCCTAGATCTGTCTCCCTTCTCCCTCCGCGCCGCCGTCAACTTCCTACTGTTCACTCTCAGCCTCTCCCTCTCCTCCGTCCAAACATCGTTCCTTAGCCTCATTCTCAATCTTTCTCCCAAACTCCTTCTCTCTATCAATCCTTTCTTTCGTTCAAACACGAACTGGAAGATCTGGAGTAGATTGCATGTGGATGATATCTTGAAGATGGCTAACAGATCTTTGAAGATCTGTTGATGAATGCTCTGATGAAGGCTTTTGTGGATTCTGAGAGTTTGTGTTGAACACGGTTGAATCTGGAAACGATGGAGAATCATCTGCTCTCGAAGTTTCTTCTGGAGATTCGTTGAAGGAAGATTTCTGGAAAAATAATTGTTGAACTGTATGATCTATGAAGTTCTAGGGAGTCTCTCTGGAGAATGTTTTGATGATCATTGCTAATCGGTGAAGAACAATCTGAGAAGATGTTGATGATTGGCGTTTGGTGTTGATTGTGGATCCTGTGAGTTCGTTGATGAGTGTTCTTGAAGGAGTTTCTGGCGAATGCGCGAATATGAATCCAATCGTTGATGATGATGATGAAGATCTGGGATCGTATTGGAGATTATCTGGGATTTTGTGCTTGTCGTTGATCTGAAGGTGCGTCTTGAAGAAATTTCTGGTGAAGGATTGAGGATGAACAGATCGTTGATGATGATGATGAATATGGACGGGGATCTGAAGGTTTGGTTTCTTTTTCCTGAGTTTTTCTGGCGTTTCTGGGTTTGATTGATGAAGGAGGAGGTTGACGATGAATGTTCATCGTCCTGGGATGAATTTCTGGAGTTTGTTGGTGGTTATGATGAGTTTTCCGGTGGTTTTTCCTGGGTTTGGTGGTGGCCGCCGGAAGTTGGATGAGAGGAGGTTAAGGATGATGAAGGGAGGAAGAAGATGCAGGTGAACGGAGTCTGGGGATTTGTGTTCGCCGGTGGGGGATTGGTGGTGGCCGCCGGCCATGCAGGCCGGCCGGTGGCTCTCTTCCGGTGGGATGCTGCATGGTCACCACGTGGAGGAATGTGGCTGAGAGAGAGGATACGTGGCGTGATGTGAGGAAGCAGAAGGGTGGCGTGGCATGAGGTGGGTGATGCAGCGTGGGACCTCTCTTCTGCAACACGTGTCCTGCTAAAGCATTTATACTGAGCCGTTTCTGGAAGGTTCTGGATCTTTCTGGCACATGCTGGAAAATGCTGGATCATTGCAGGATTATTGCTGGACCTTTCCTGGACTCATTCATCAACTGGGCCTGCGAATTGGCTGGGCCCAAAACGAAAAACTCACAAAAATCTGAATACAATGGATTAAAAAAATAAAAAGGATTAACCTAATTAAATCTAACACTAACCTAATTAAACTCTAATTAAAACTCTAATAAACCCACTAATTAAATTCCACTATTAATAAAAGAAAAACTATATCTAAAAATAAAAACATCTAATTCCTATTAACCCTAATTTCTATTATTCTATTTAATATCTAATAAAAGGAAAATAAAAGAAAAAAACCTATTTATTTAATAAGGAAAAATCTATATTAACTCTATTTATTAATGAAAGGTCTATATTCTACCTCTAAAATTAAAAACAATTAATTTCTATTAACAAAACTATTCTATATTATTTAAATCTATTTAAAATCCTATTAAATCCTAAAAATGAATTTAAAATCTATTATATTCTATAAAATGCTAAAAATTGATTTAAAAAGAATTAAAAATATCAAAAATTCTATTAAATCCTAAAAAATGATTTAAAAGCTATTTAAACCCTAAAAAATCCTATAAAAATCCAGAAAAATCACCATAATTCCCAGAGGGACAAAATGAGCACCGAACGACACAAAAATAATCGGTAAAAATAAACGGGCACCGAAATAACCCAAAAATCGATTCTACTGATCAAAAACACCTGAAACACGAGACGAGAGCTGTGATCCCTGATAAAATCAAAACAATGAAAATATGCAATGTATGCAATATGCAGATGCGAATGCGGTCATGCGTCGAAACATCGAGCCAAATGCGAGACCCGGTTGGTCAAATTTTGGGGTGCAACACAATGTCCTCTACGTCATTGGGCACGATGGAATGGGAAACTATTGTCTTTTTGTTTCTGAGAAAACAACATAACAAAAAGAAATCACCACCACAATCGCAATCGTCAAAGGGGTGGCTGTAACCCTCAAAACATACAGCCATACGTTAACCTAAACCACATTTCAAACATTTTTACATAAATCCTACTCATTACATATTAGGGGATAAAAAAAAATTCATACTTGGAAAAAAGCTGTGAACGAAGAATCAAGGATGTAGAAGAATTATGCAGTTCAGGCGAGCTTGTAGAAGTCAGGGAGCAAAATAGAACAATGAAGTGGAAAGGGAAACTTTTATAAGGAAGTTAAAACTACAATGGACCTTTTAGGATCCCTTATAATTTTGAAAAAACCCAGCACACTTCTGACATGTGGTATTAGTATTTAAGGTCTCGATAAACAGACCATCATTACTTACATTAAATAAAAGTAAGAATGGCCATATGAAAGATTCATTGACATTCCCAACTGATGTTTTGGCTAATTAGGAGACATCATGCCATATGAGATGACCTATCCCTTAACTATGAGGCTTATGCAAACAAAAGGAGGGATGCACTCCACATAGAAAAGGTAGACTTTAGCTGAGGGATTCACCCCAAGCTGAGGGACTCGTCCCACACAAGCTGATAGACTCGCCTCTCGAATGACAGAAGCCTTAAAAACACTTATTCCTTTACAAATCCTCATGCTTGAGGGATTGTGTAGTGTTATATTTGTGAGAGTCCCAAATAAGGAAGACTTTAGGGTCCTCTCCCATAGTGATTTTGCTCGGGAAACACCCTCATAGAGCAAGGCGGCTTGTCCTTGGGATAAATGATGTGTATAGTTCTATTATATCTAGTTATTCATGTGAGAAGGAGTCATACCACGACTCCCTAGAAAATAAGTAGTCAATATTCTCCATTAGTCACGGGAGAGCGAATACTGCCTTAAAGGGTTTCCAAAACCCTAGGCCCAAAAGGTCCCTATATATATTTCTCCCTCGACGGGAGAAGGGGAGATCATAACTTACAAATTCAACACCTAAAGCAACACGTTTGTAGAACAGGGTCTCTCACCTCACATGAGTAGGACCTATATAACCACCTTGAAACCACCATATAGGACTTCTCGTTATTGTGGGCAAGCCCTAACCTTCACAAACTGTTATAAACCTACTAAGGTCTTTAAGTACCCCTGTCCTTGCAAGGGTAACATGCACACCTTACTTTTTGATCAATACACATTTCATCACCAACAAATGGTTCAGGATGTTTCATCATCTTTAGAATATATGTGGTTAATCTTGCAAGTGCCGCATTTACCTTTATCGCGCCCTTAGTTGCATAAAGATGAAATGTACTATAAGATAATCCATTTCGAGAAATTCGAATATTTTTTTGCACACCCATCTGAATTGTATGACATATTCGACAAATAACTCATTTGCAAAAGAATTTATTATAACATTCCAAACATTCGTTTTACTTTCAATATCTGACTAGATTTGACCATTTTCCCGCCTTCACCCTTAATTTGTTTGGTCCATACCACAAATTTAAGTCAATTACGTGTGGCATGTTTTCTTGGTCATTCAACAATTTCGGACAGACTTCCAAAGCCCATGTAACATCTCCTCTTTTTCACATACAAAAAATGCAAAGTCATCTGAATAAGTCATCTCTGTAAAAGTAACACCAATAATTTCTATAAAAAAATAAGCTTGTACTTGTTGGTCTTATATGTTGAATCAATTATCAACACAATAATCATTAACATTATTCTATAAGCAACAAATGCATTTAAAAAGAAGTTTAGTCTTATTATATAATTAATATTTGAAAAAGAGTTTAGTCTTATAATATAATTAACATTATTTACATAGCTGTTGAATTTTTTTACTGAGAGTATTAAATTGATAGAGCCTTTTTTTTAGGCCTTAATTTCTTTAATAATAAATTATATATTTGGGGCCTAAAGCCCCAGCCTTAGTGGCTTAGCCAATGGTCAGCCCTGTGCAGAGAGTCGTGGTAGTTCTTACACATGTTGAAAATTAAATGAAAAGTTTTGAAGGAACTTGGTAAGATATAAGCATTAGTTTGAACTAGTGTGTAAAGTGTGAATTCTAGTAGTGATAATATAGCGGAGGATGGCCTCTTGGGCATGCCTAAGGGGGCGTAAAAGGGAGAGAACACACCACTCATGACCATCACACGCACCTCGTCGTCTGTTGGGTTGGGTCTGGGCGATGCATTATTTTTTGATATGCAATTTTGTAAAAGAGAGACAACACACCACTCATTACAATCACATGCGCCGTCTTTCGTTGGGATATTATTTTGTATTTGAAATTGAAAAATAATTTATGATCATGTTTATTTTGTAATGGTCAAGCTTACAATGGTCACCTCCCACGAACTCATTACAATCACATGCGCCGTCCTTTGTTGGGATATTATTTTGTATTTGAAATTGAAAAATAATTTATGATCATGTTTATTTTGTAATGAGCAAAGCTTACAATGGTCACCTCCCACGAATCCAAATTTGCGGAACTGATCATGGGAAAAACTTTTCAAATCCGCTCCCCCTTTTTTCTCTCCTTGAGTTTAGACTTCCTCTATAAATAGAGGTCTTTATTTCTACTAATTTTATTCATTCCAAATTTTTCTCTCTCAGCTATGCTTCATCTATATTTTCTTTTTTTTTGTTTTTGAGTGGTCGGTGTGTTCCATATTCGAGTGGTCTTCATACCACAAAGGATGTATTTCTTAAATGGTTATCTAAGCTTAAACAATGTTGTTTTATTTTACAGGCGTTGTGGTTGATTATCTGTCTTGCACAATTTAAAAAGTATCATAAAACGTCTTAAAAAAACGATCTAATTAGTGACTCAACCCGATAATTTCTTCTGTGACATATTTTTAAAACTGACTTTTAAATAAAAAACAATTTCAAGACGTTTTTAATTTCTATGGCTACCAAAAAAGTTTTTGGTACTTTTGTTGTTGTCTTTGAAAATTCGTTTTCTTTTCATAAGGCTATCTATTTCCTTAACTATAAATCTATTTCTTTAATTTGTGCATCATTTTCATATTCATCATAATAATTTGTGCAAGGCATGCGATCAACCAGACATCTGCAAGATAAAATAGTCTCGTTCAAACTGTTACAATTACTAATGCACATGAAATAACGGATTAAAAAATACATTATATATGGTATGGAGAACACTCAAATATGGTATGAATACCAATCGTATATGGCACATAACGTCCACTCAAAAAAACAAAAAAACAAAATATTGATGAAGCAGAGCTGTGAGAGAGTTCAGATTTCGGTTAATTCAGAAATCTGGAGTGAAAATAATGAGATATGAAAAGCTTTATAGATGAAATTTGAACCCCAAAAGGAGAGAAAAAGTAGGAGCCGGTTTGATCACTTCTTCCTACAATGAAATGAATCAGTTTTGAAAATTTTGATTTGTAGGAAGTAACCATTAGAGACTTGATCAACAAGAAAAAACGTGGTGCAATTAATGATTGTTGAAGGTTTGGTTAGAGTTGAAAACGTGAGCAAAATTAATGCAACGGACTAGAACAACAATGTATTTAATAAAAATTAATTAAAAAAATTTTCTCTTCATTTAGAGTGCCAAAAAATAATGCAACACCTAACTCCAGACCTATCCGAACCAAGCTGATGGCCCATGAATATTGCATTTCTCCCTATTACAAAATTGCATACCTGTTGCAGCACGCTGCAAGAGGCCACACTGCATTATATAAACACTACAAGAATGTGTTATTCTTCCAATGTATTTACTAAAAATTAATAAAAAAATTCTCTTAATTTCGAGTGCCAAAATATAATGCAACACCTAAGTCCAAACCTGACCGAACCGAGCTGATAGCCATGAATAGTGCATTCTCACCCTTTAACAAAATTGCATCCTCTTGCAGCACAATGCAAGAGGTCACCCTCCACTATATAAACACTACAAGAATGTTTTATTCTTCCTATGTAGAACTTAACGAGCTTTAACAAATTCACAGTGGAATTCGCACACTAGATCAAACTAATACTTACTTCTTACCAAGTTCCCTCAAACTTTTCATTCAATTTCCAACAAGTGGCATGCATTAGGCTTCTATACACTCTAAACTGTATACCATCTGTCCCATTTTGTATGATGTTTTAGCAAAATCAAATTGTCGCAATTTAATTGTTATTTTACATATCTAATGAAGCATTAAACAATTGTTTTTCTCTAATACCTTTAGGCTTTATGTTTTTATAATAAGTTTTTATCAATAAATGATGAACATAGATTTAAGAGGTGATGTAAAGAGCAGAATGACTTTTACGAATTTTATGAAAACAGAATGACTTTTATGAATTTTATATCAATAGATAAAACCAAAAGAGAAAACAGAATGACTTTATGAATTTGATTAGAGTACAAGGAATCATTACAGAGACAGCAGAAATAGAAAAGATACACTTAACTTAATGGAGAACAAAATAGAAACTAGAATTCATGAGGAAGAAGATTCATTTACAATAAAATACCCTTCTTTTTCAACTCAGAAACTGATTCACATTATCAAGTCTTCATGGTATATGAATTTATCTCTACAATAGTCAAGGAATACACATATAACAAATTATGAATATAACTAATGTGCATTCCTCACTTGGGCAGAAACAAACTTGACAACAATCCCATACCCATCAGTTTCCTCTATTCAGCTCTCAATGTAACTAAATTTTCCCTAATGTGCATAGAGGTTCAAAGCACTGCAACACAGTGCAGCGCAATATTGTCAACTTCCCGACTTATCAGTGTCATGGCATTATGGCACAGCAGACTCGGGAAGAACCCAGATTCTATTATAATCAATAACAGGCATCAACAAACCTAGAGGACGATAATGGCACTATGTCCAACCACCACTCACAAGTCACAACAAACTTCAAATTCAACCGGTGGCAGTTACAGAAAGCACTAAGCAAAGTGAAGAAAGCATACTACTTTATTGAATGTAACAAAATTTAACATTGATCTCAAGTGCAATAATATTATTGCTAGTAAATGGTAGTTAACCATAACTATTATACAATTAATTTTCAATAAATCTAGTGCTATATAAAAGTAATGCGAAGAAAACAAAACAAAAAAGAATTCATAACCTCTAGGTTTTGATTGAGTCATTTTCTTTAGCTGCTGCAGCGGCGGCAGCAGCTTCTTCCTGACGCTTCTTTTTCCAGTACTCATCAAGTGGAGGTCCAAATATTGATTTACCAGAAACAACACCAATACTGCATACCCCAAACAAAATCATGATCATGCTAATGCAAAATTTTCAAACAGGATTTTATTTAATTAGGTCATAGATTCAAAACTTACATGACTGCGCCGATGACCAGTGGGAAAGAAAGAAACTTTCTTCGCCCGAATCCCAACATTTTGAGATATAATTTTTGTATGAACTTCAAATTCCGGTGTTTCACCTAACAGAAATGCTACGGGCGTTCCTCTCAAAGCTGAGGAGGGTCGATGAGCCAAAAACCCATCTACAGTTGTTGGATACCGGGGACCCGTAGAAACATTGGCACCAAAGCCCGTTAGTCCAATAATGGATAATTACAGAATTATACCTTACTAACCCTCCCTTTTGTACTCCTACCTCCCAAAGGAAAAGTAATGTTTAAAATGACTTGATTAAAATTTATTGTTTAGATAAAAAAATATAAAGAAGAGTTAAAATTATGTAAATTTATGAAGTATTTTATTAAATTTAAATTTAAGGAATTTCAAATGACATTAAAAAATAAAGAATTAAAATTGTTCGTTCAGTCTATATAATGCAAATGTTAAATTGTCAGTACTAATTTTTCAATTTTGTAAAATGGTCTTCATATTTTATGAAAATTTCAAATTCATCTCTAAAATTTTCAAAAAATTACAAATAAATCTTTAGTACTTTTCAAATTTTAAGAATTAGTCTCTTTAAATTTTAAAATGTATAAAAATGATCCTAAAAATTTAACAATGAATCATTTTAATACTTTATCCAAACAAAAGAATTTAAAAATAAATAGATTTCAACTGAATCATTTAAATTACTTTAAATTTTGAATTTTTTTAAAATTCTCAATTATCTCGTCCAATGACCAATATCATATATTCTTTTTCTTATAACGAAAGTTTCTAACCTCAAAAATACCAATATCATATTGGATTTTCCTTTTAGAATTAAAATATTTTCTTTTTACAATTTTTTTTAGAAAAATAATTTTGACATTGAAGATATTATAGATTTGGGTCTCGTCCATATTTCTAAGATATTTAACTATAAGATCTTGAACATTTAACTTGTCACCTTCCATTTGAACCTAACACATCTTCGTTGCGTATGAAAAAAACAACCGTCTTTGTTAAATTATTTCACTCATTTTTTAAATTTATAAGACTTACGTGTGAATTTCAAAACTCTAAGGCGATACCGAAATTTTCGATTAACACCAAAAATTTTGAAAAATAGTACGTTTATTATCATAAATGTCATAATTTCCGAAAAAAATTTCAGTATTAATTCTAATATTTATTCCAAAATTTTCAAAAATTTTGGTATAAAATCCCATGAAAATTTCCATAAATTTAAGAATTTTCGGTAGTTATAAAAACTTTGATTTTTTAACCAGAAACTATGAAATTTTTGGTAGTTATAAAAAAATTGTTGTTTATCAAAAATTTTAGAATTCCCGGTAGTATTTAAAACTTTATTTTTTACGTAGATTCTGAAATTTCCGGTAGTTGCTAATTTTTTGAATTCTTCCTTCTTTTGCAGTGAAAAACAAAGGCAGGGACGACACTATTGTAGGTAGAGCTACTGATAGAATAGCAGGTCAGGCTAGGGCTGCTGAGGCTGAGTATTCCCAGATACGGGCTGGGCGGGTGGTTCCAACCGGTTCACAACAGAAATGGTTGGTTAAGCAGGATCAATTCTGTACACCTCGTAGCACTCGGTGTCGACTGATACGATAAGTTGAGCAGCCCAGAGATGAGGTGGAAGATGAAGTGGTACATAGTCAGTTCCGCACACCACTAATTTGTTTATTACTGTATCATGAAAGCTAACTGCTAATTTTTTATATTTGGTTGTCACAAAACCGTCCAACACTGAAGGTGACATCGCATGGGTCGAAGCTGATGGACTTTCCGAAGATTCCAATGCCTGAGCAAGTCAGCCGGATTGTACGGGAGTTTGAGCTCCTTGATTTTTCCCACTACTCCTTCACCATGCTCGACGCTCCACTACTTACTGTGTTTGTTGAGTGTCGTACCTCGAAAAATGAAAACATGACCTTGCGAAGCGCAATCGCACGCTCGTGGGATGGAATGAACATAGTTTCCATAAAACTTTATGTATTCATAAAGAGAGGGAAAATATCGATAAAACCCCTAAAATAACAACTATCATTTAGTCGTCGCAACCAAATCAGAGTTCGGAAGTCTGTTACGCAAGGGGAAGGTATTAGCACCCCTCATGGTCGTTATACTCAACGAGAACCATTTAGTTAGTGTAGAATGAATGTTAGTGTGATGTTAGTTTGCAATCTTATACTTATTTGGGAAGAGAAAAGAAAAGAGAAATGTTTTTGGATTTTTTATTAATGCGCGAAGGACTAAAAAAAGATTTTTTTTTATTAGGGTGCCTGGAGAGACTTTGAATCTCGCTCTTACGTATCTACGGGTGCAATAAAGAACTCAAGGTTTACATAGTTATGGATAGAAAAATATTTTGTTTTTTGGTCGATTTAACGAAAGTTATCTTATATCAATCGACGGAAAACATTGTTTTACCCAAATTAGGTGAGGAGCAGACATTTACATCACATTGAATGGATTTCTACATATCAACATTCACGGGAAAATACCACTTATCTCAACTTAATGGTTGTGGATGAAGCATTGTTTTGTATTATCTCAAGACAAATTGTCTTTCATTTATGAAAAGGTTTTCAATATCGAATGGCAGCGAAAAAAGAGTTTGATTGGTTGGACATATTTTATAAGTGAAGGAAAAACGTTTGATGAGAACGAGACATAAGACTCGAGATCAGTCATTTGAGGTTCCACCGTAATGTTAGATTCCAACGGTCATTTTTCATTTAACGTTATTTAAGAAAATTATCTAATGGACAATGAACGCTTGATAAGAACAAGACATGTGTCTCATAATCAAATGCTCAAGGGTTCCACCATAGTGCTAGATTTCAACGGCCCTTTTTAGCCCAAGTATATTAAATGTTTTAAGGACGAAAGAGAGAATGATTGGCAACCCCAAAACGTGTGCCTCGTGACCGGTCATTCGAGGGTTCTACCGAAATGCTAAATTCCAACAATCCTTTTCTTTCATGTTTATTTAGAAAAAGTTTTTGATATTACATTTGATTCATGAAAAGTGTAAGTCGCGTGACTCAAAACAAACTGAAATCAAAAGCAACTGAATTTGGCTCTATGTTAAGCTAAATTGGAGTAGACTCTTGTATGAATCACTCTATAAGAAGCTGAGCAACAATCTATACATCCAAGCAATTTTTGGAAGTTAAATAGAATTTTAACTTCGAAATCACAACGCAATCGACTAGACGAATAATCAAACAATCAATTAGAGAAGCAAGTGAAAAATTAAACAAAGTCTAATCAATTAACCAAAAATAAATATTTAATCAAACACTTAACTAATACTTTAAATAATTAACTTAATAAAAAATGTAATAAAATAAATAAATAATAAAATACAAAGATTTAAAATAAACAAAAGAAACATCATAAAAGGGGTGTAAATAGTAAAATTTGGATGGGCTTAAACAAAAATTAGAGTGATAGCGTGAAAACATATCGTGTTTTTAGGCTCATAACGCATGTTATTCATTGTTATTTTACTTTGTTTTGTTGGTTTTACGTCGTGTTTTGTTTGTTTTGCAGGTTTTAATAAATGTTAGAGCAATTTTACGAAGAATTTGGAAAAAAAGCATAAGAGCAGCAAAAGAGCAGAAAAATGATCTTTCTGGTGCATGGCGTCCGCCATGTACCATGTCCACGTCATTTATTGAATCCCTCTGCCCACTTCCCTTTTTCTTCTCAATCTCCTTGCACATTTGAGGGAGCTACCAAACTACTTGAGCATCTATATATAGCAGTTTCCTTCATATTTCAGAGCATCCAAGTCGTGCGGAAGCTATGCCAAATTTGTTTTTAGTCTGAGGCAGAAAAATACCTGTAAAAGTGTCAATCACTCACATTGAGGGATTGTAACAAAAACTTGTTTTTTTAAATTTCTTTGTACTCTTGGATCAAGCAACAAGCATGTCGATACCTTAATCAAGTTTTACGTTCGTTAATTCAAGTTTCGCTTTGTTTCTACTTTACAGGTTTTTAATCGTTTTAACTTAATTATTGTCTTATTGCTTTACTCTTATTTATGTCATGTTGTCTCTGAATTTAAATACTGCTTTTATGTTATTTTTATTTGAAATAATGTCTGGCTAAATTTGTCTGAGTCCGGCAGATGAGGACTGTCATTACCGACAAGACTCAGTAAAAAATAATAGGTGTGAAATATTAAATAAATTGTGTTTTGATTTTTGTTTCCAAGTGTATGTCTTAATGTTTTGTCACGAGAGTGAAAAGCAAACTAAGGTTCGAGCCGATAGCGCAAGAGTGTGAGGATTGAACCTGATAGTGGAAACTAGGCATCGATCATAAAAACAACGAGAGCGCTTTAGGTATTGATTAAAATCTAATTGATATTCAAAATACGCTTTCTAGTTAAAATGGGCGAGCGAGAGCAAAATCTCATGGTTAGGGAGTGTGGCTTTAGTCAATAGCGCCAGAGTGTAAGATGGAGTCTTTAAATCAATATTTTCTACGGAACGTAGTCTAATTATAATTAGTGCCTAAAATCTACATAGTCCCTTAGGAACACGAAATTCATATTCCGGCCTCTTTTCATGATAATTTCCAAACCTTTAATAAATTACGTTTTAGTTCCCGTCCAAATCTTTTTTAGCTTTAGCCTTAGCTTTACATAGCATCAATTGATAACGGTAGATTGATTATTAGTCCATGTGGGTTTGATATCTTTTAAAATTACACGATAGACTATATACTTGTAGTTAGATCATCCGATAGACTCGTAAGGACGCAATCATGTTTTTGGCGTCGTTGTCGGGGACTAATTTAGTCAATATTGTGATTCGGTTATTGTGCAGTATAGACTAAGGCAACAATTTTCCTTTTTACTTCATCGATTGTATGCCAAACACTCGCTCTCAAGGCGAACAATTAGAGCAGTCAATTAAAGATGTCGAACGTTTTATTAATTTAAGACGCCGAATCAATGAATTCTGGATTAAATACAATCTTCCTGAACCTGAAATTCCTTTTTCAAAACTAAGATTTCTCATGGCTAAAAAATCCACCGAACCGTCCTCTCAAGGACTATATTGTTCCATCATAAGATGAACCTCATAATAGCATTGCTTCCCCTAACATCAAACGAAATAATTTCGAGCTAAAACCTTCATTGTTACAAGTCGTTCAACAGAACCAGTTTTCTGGGAGTCCAACAAATGACCCGAACCTTCATTTATCAATGTTTGTGTAACATGCTGACAATGTAAAAGCGAATGGTGTTAGTAACGAATCCATAAGACTGCATCTTTTTCCTTTCTCTTTAAGAGATAGAGCTAAAGCTTGGCTTCAGTCTCTACCATCCAACTTCATCCCTGCGTGGGACGAATTAAAGAAAGTCTTCTTAGCCCAATATTTTCCACCTAGTAAAACTGCTATGCTAATAGCCCAAATCAATGAATTTAGGCAAAAAGACAATGAATCTCTGCTTGATGCTTAGGAAAGATACAAGGACATGCTAAGGCTTTGTCTACATCATGAACTTGAACAATGGTTGATAATCCATACCTTCTTCTATAATGGTCTTTTATACAACACCAATGCTACAACTGGCGGCGCTTTAATGGACAAACCTTATGAAGATGCCTATCAACTCATTAAAAACATGGCTCAGAACCACTTCCAATGGAGACGTGAGAGAACTCCTACAGAGAAACCGGCTATGAAGAGCAGAATGTACGAAGTTAATAGCTTAGACTGTGTCAGTGCTATGCGCTTACTCAAAAGATTGAGAGTTTGATTGTAATTCCAGCAGCCACTCTGGTTGATGTGACACCTAACAGCGAATTATGCGAAACCCTTAGGCACAACTGTCATACCCTAAATTTTGACCAGACATTTTAAAACTTGCATTCATCTGACTTTATTTTCGCTTTGCATCATCTTTGCAGTATAACTTGCTTTTCATCGTACCTAATACCCAATTTATCAGCCAGAATAAGCTTGTTGGATTTACAACCGGATCGGTCAAATTGAAAGTCAACTTTGCTTAAAATCAGTGGACAAAAAATTCAGAATCTAGCTTGCAAACATCAGTCATATTAACCTACGTTTCACGTAGTTTAACCTGACGTGCTCGTTTTAATTTTTCGACTTCTTTTCGGTCGCTTTTTGATTAGTTTAAGTCATTTAACCAAGTAAAATTTATTTGAAAATTTGAGCAAACGCTGTATTTTTCCAATATATTTATTTTGCGCTGATCATTTCAGTGCATTCATTTCATTTTTTCGAACACTTCGACACCGGTTCAATTACTCGTTTTTTTACCGTTTTTTATTTCTATCTTTAATTAATAATGATTTAAATTTATCGAATTTTCAAAATTCATTTAAATAATTTATTTTATTTATTATATTTATTTTTTTATATTTTGTATTTATGATTTTATTCTTTTTTTAGAAACAATTAACAATTAAGTTCTGTAAAATTATTTCACTTTTTACTTCACTTTGAAGAAAGATAGTAGTTATTTCAGTTTTTACTTCATTTTGAAGAAAGATAGTACATTAACTAGCATGGCATGAGAGGAGATAGACTATTTTCCAATCCCTCCACTTCATGCTTAATACACGGACACGCCCAATCACTTGCAAATATTCCTCTTACTCCCATGATCCCACAATACCTCCTCCATTAACTACCCATCATATTCTCTTAATCAATTTTCGGTTTTGATGGAAAAGAGAAAAATGAGAAACACAGCCATGCAAAATACAGACCACATTACCTCTTACTCTCTCACATGGAAAAAATGCGGACCTCATCTCAATTAAGACAACCCACACTCATGAAATACTCTCTCCATCATTTTGGATAAAGGGTACCACTCACAAAAATAACAAGAGATCACTCACCGCCCTTACCTTCACTTTTCCTCTTCCACTGTCATCTTCACTCCCTCAACCGTCTCATCCTTAAACACCACACAAAACCATGTTCATTTTGACAACTCATAAAACTCACCACAAACAGTCCTTCTCAAATTTTTCTTCTTCAAAACCATTTTTCAACAAACAACATCCCTTTTCTTTAACCTGCAAATGCCTCACGATAAGCTCACCCTCTCACCTTTTCTATGGAAGAAATTAAGTGGAAAAGGAATTAAAAAAAATTCTTAACATATACTCTCTCTCTCTCTCTCTCTGTGAGAACCAATTTGAGAACCATCATTTTTACTTTTCTCTTCTTCTTCATGTCTAAACCATTACCAGTGTCACTGTGAAATTCCTCCGTCCATTTTCGTGATCACCCTTCTCAAACCATAAACCACACAAACCTCACCGGCAAAATCACAACCCATATAACGACTTCAACATCACTATTCACAGTTGTGAGAAACCCATGACACCACCAAACATTCAACAAAACCATGTTCAACATCACACTAACTAAAAACTAGACACGTCAACCTTCATTTATCAGTCCCTTCTCTGCCTTCAACCGAACATTTCTCCGCTTCACAAGCTTCCATTTTCAACCCACTGTGACACGCACTGAAAGTCAAACCTCCGCACGTCCATTTCCGACGAGTTCACACTATCTTCATAACAATGAATCTCACTTCATAAACCACTCCACAACGAAGCTCCGACGACAACTCAAAACTCAACAGCAACAACAACAAGCAAATTCGCTCTGCCATTCTCAACGTCAAAAGTGTGATAGTTACTACTCCCCGCCGTTTCTGCGATATCACGACCCACCAACTCATTGTTCTGTTAAGTATTAACAAGTGTGAGTAGTGTGGATAATAGTCCCACATTGGATAGAAATATGGTGACTTGAGCATTTATAAGTGAGAAAACTCATACACCTATCACCTTAAGGTTTTGGGTGAGTATGTGGTGTGTCTCTCACAAAGGTGTTGCTCTAGAAAGGAAAAAGCCCCACAATGTTCAATATTCCCTAGTGAAAATATTTCCCCAACAGTGGTATCAGAGCCTGGTTCCTGTTAAATACATCAGACTCCCCACGATTTGCTTGTAAAGGTGGCTGTCAACCTTCTTTTCATCCGAATTTCGAACAAGTTTCAAGCCTACTTCAGTAGGTGTAGCAGCACAATTGCAATTTGACATCTGAAATATGTTCAGAATCTCTTGCACATACTTCTTTTGTGAGATAAAATGCCAGATTTTGATTGCACTACTTTTATGCCGAGAAAATAATGCATCTTCCCTAAATCAGACATATCAAATTCCAACATCATAGATTGCTTGAACCTTTCAAACATGCTGAAATCGTTCCCTGTATATATCAAATCATCCACATACAAGCACATGATGAATAATTTTCTTCCTTCCCCACTTTTCACAAAAAATGTGTGTTCAAAAGGACATTTCTCAAACCCTTCCTTCAGGAAGTAAGCTTCAATTCTACTGTACCAAGCGCGTGGTGCTTGTTTTAATCCATACAAAGCCTTCTTTAGTCTATAGACTTTGTGCTCACATCCAAACTTCATGTATCCAAGAGGTTGATCAATGAACACCTGCTCCTTCAAATCACCATGTAAAAGTGCTGATTTTACATCTAATTGGAAGATGGGCCATGAATTTTGTGCAGCTACAACAACCACTATTCTAATTGTATTATGTCTTGCAATTGGAGCAAATACTTCAGTATAGTCCACCCCAAACTCTTGCTGGTAACCTTTAGCGACGAGTCGTGCCTTGTACTTGTCAACTTCTCCATCTTCCTTGAATTTTGTCTTATACACCCATTTCACACCAATTGTCTTTTGCCTGTGTGGAAGATCAACCAACTCCCAAGTGTTGTTCTTCTCAATAGAAGCAATTTCTTCATCCATTGCTTTTTTCCACTTTGGTTCCTTAATAGCTTCTTCAAAAACAATGGGATCACAATCCATAAGAAATGCAAAGTGTGTTGGTTGACATTCTGATTGATTAACTCCAGTCACCTCATAATCAATCATCCAACCAGACCTTCTTTTATCACGCCGAGGACGAGGTTCTGAAGTTGATGTTGCTGATGAGCGCCTTCTTTTATCACGCCGAGGACGAGGTTCTGAAGTTGATGTTGCTGGTGAGCCAAGAATTTGCATAGAACTATCAGCTGCTGTTTCTGCGGGCTGCTGTTGTGTGGACCGGTGCTGCACACTTGAAGTTTCAGGCTACTCATCTTCAATTTCATCAAAATCCACCAGTTTCTCTTGATGCACAACAACACTCTTATTCTCTTCCCAAAAATTTTGTTCATCAAATATCACATCACAGCTAATTATAATCTTCTTGGTGTTAGGATTATAAAGCTTATATGCTTATGACTGATCACTAATACCAAGAAAAATACACTTCACCCCCTTGTCTTCAAGTTTTGTTCTTCTCTGATCCGGGACATGAGCGTAGGCAACACACCCAAAAATTCTGAAGTGATTGACAGTTGGTTTGTTTCCACTCCATGCCTCCTCAGGAGTCATGTTTTGAACAGAAAAGGCAGGGCTTCAATTCTACTGTACCAAGCGCGTGTTGCTTGTTTTAATCCATACAAAGCCTTCTTTAGTCTATAGACTTTGTGATCACATCCAAACTTCATGTATCCAGGAGGTTGATCAATGAACACCTGCTCCTTCAAATCACCATGTAAAAGTGCTGATTTTACATCCAATTGGAAGATGGGCCATGAATTTTGTGCAGCTACAACAACCACCATTCTAATTGTATCATGTCTTGCAACAGGAGCAAATACTTCAGTATAGTCCACCCGAAACTCTTGCTTGTAACCTTTAGCGACGAGTCGTGCCTTGTACTTGTCAACTTCTCCATCTTCCTTGAATTTTGTCTTATACACCCATTTCACACCAATTGTCTTTTGCCTTTGTGGAAGATCAACCAACTCCCAAGTGTTGTTCTTCTCAATAGAAGCAATTTCTTCATCCATTGCTTTTTTCCACTTTGGTTCCTTAATAGCTTCTTCAAAAACCATGGGATCACAATCCATAAGAAATGCAAAGTGTGTTGGTTGACTTCTGATTGATTAACTCCAGTCACCTCATAATCAATCATCCAACCAGGCCTTCTTTTATCACGCCGAGGACGAGGTTCTGAAGTTGATGTTGCTGGTGAACGCCTTATTTTATCACGCCGAGGACAAGGTTCTAAAGTTGATGTTGCCGGTGAGCCAAGAATCTGCACAGAACTATCAGCTGCTGTTTCTGCGGGCTGCTGTTGTGTGGACCGGTGCTGCACACTTGAAGTTTCAGGCTGCTCATCTTCAATTTCATCAAAATCCACCAGTTTCTCTTGATGCACAACAACACTCTTATTCTCTGCCCAAAAATTTTGTTCATCAAATATCACATCACGGCTAATTATAATCTTCTTGGTGTTAGGATTATAAAGCTTATATGCTTTTGACTGATCACTAACACCAAGAAAAATACACTTCACCCCCTTGTCTTCAAGTTTTGTTCTTCTCTGATCCGGGACATGAGCGTAGGCAACACACCCAAAAATTCTGAAGTGATTGAAAGCTAGTTTGTTTCCACTCCATGCCTCCTCAGGAGTCATGTTTTGAACAGAAAAGGCCGGGATTCAATTCTACTGTACCAAGCGTGTGGTGCTTGTTTAATGCTTACAAAGCCTTCTTTAGTCTATAGACTTTGTGCTCACATCCAAACTTCATGTATCCAGGAGGTAGATCAATGAACACCTGCTCCTTCAAATCACCATGTAAAAGTGCTGATTTTACATCCAATTGGAAGACGGGCCACGAATTTTGTGCAGCTACAGCAACCACCATTCTAATTGTATCATGTCTTGCAACTGGAGCAAATACTTCAGTATTGTCCACCCCAAACTCTTGCTTTTAACCTTTAGCGACGAGTCGTGTCTTGTACTTGTCAACTTCTCAATCTTTCTAGAATTTTGTCTTATACACCCATTTCACACCAATTGTCTTTTGCCTTTGTGGAAGATCAACAAACTCCCAAGTGTTGTTCTTCTCAATAGAAGCAATTTCTTCATCCATTGCTTTTTTCCACTTTGGTTCCTTAATAGCTTCTTCAAAAACCACGGGATCACAATCCGTAAGAAATGCAAAGTGTGTTAGTTGACATTCTGATTGATTAACTCCAGTCACCTCATAATCAATCATCCAACCAGGCCTTCTTTTATCACGCTGAGGACGAGGTTCTGAAGTTGATGTTGCTGGTGAGCGCCTTCTTTTATCACGCCGAGGACGAGGTTCTGAAGTTGATGTTGCTGGTGAGCCAAGAATCTGCACAGAACTATCAGCTGCTGTTTCTGCGGGCTGCTGTTGTGTGTTCCGGTGCTGCACACTTGAAGTTTCAAGCTGCTCATCTTCAATTTCATCAAAATCCACCAGTTTCTCTTGATGCACAACAACACTCTTATTCTCTGCCCAAAAATTTTGTTCATCAAATATCACATCACGGCTAATTATAATCTTCTTGGTGTTAGGATTATAAAGCTTATATGCTTTTGACTGATCACTAATACCAAGAAAAATACACTTCACCCCCTTGTCTTCAAGTTTTGTTCTTCTCTGATCCGGGACATGAGCGTAGGAAACACACCCAAAAATTTTGAAGTGATTGAAAGCTGGTTTGTTTCCACTCCATGCCTCCTCCGGAGTCATGTTTTGAACAGAAAAGGTCAGGCTTCAATTCTACTGTACCAAGCGCGTGGTGCTTGTTTTAATCCATACAAAGCCTTCTTTAGTCTATAGACTTTGTGCTCACATCCAAACTTCATGTATCCAGGAGGTTGATCAATGAACACCTGCTCCTTCAAATCACCATGTAAAAGTGCTGATTTTACATCCAATTGGAAGATGGGCCATGAATTTTGTGCAGCTACAACAACCACCATTCTAATTGTATCATGTCTTTCAACTAGAGCAAATACTTCAGTATAGTCCACCCCAAACTCTTACTTGTAACCTTTAGCGACGAGTCGTACCTTGTACTTGTCAACTTCTCCATCTTCCTTGAATTTTGTCTTATACACCCATTTCACACCAATTGTCTTTTGCCTTTGTGGAAGATCAACCAACTCCCAAGTGTTGTTCTTCTCAATAGAAGCAATTTCTTCATCCATTGCTTTTTTCCACTTTGGTTCCTTAATAGCTTCTTCAAGAACCATGGGATCACAATCCGTAAGAAATGCAAAGTGTGTTAGTTGACATTCTGATTGATTAACTCCAGTCACCTCATAATCAATCATCCAACCAAGCCTTCTTTTATCACGCCGAGGACGAGGTTCTGAAGTTGATGTTGCTGGTGAGCGCCTTCTTTTATCACGCCGAGGACGAGGTTCTGAAGTTGATGTTGCTGGTGAGCCAAGAATCTGCACAGAACTATCAGCTGCTGTTTCTGCGGGCTGCTGTTGTGTGGACCGGTGCTGCACACTTGAAGTTTGAGGTTGCTCATCTTCAATTTCATCAAAATCCACCAGTTTCTCTTGATGCACAACAACACTCTTATTCTCTGCCCAAAAATTTTGTTCATCAAATATCACATCACAGCTAATTATAATCTTCTTGGTGTTAGGATTATAAAGCTTATATGCTTTTGACTGATCACTAATACCAAGAAAAATACACTTCACCCCCTTGTCTTCAAGTTTTGTTCTTCTCTGATCCGGGACATGAGCGTAGGCAACACACCTAAAAATTTTGATTTGATTGACAGCTGGTTTGTTTCCACTCCATGCCTCCTCAGGAGTCATGTTTTGAATAGAAAAGGTCGGACTTCTATTCAAAATATGGACGCTCCAATTCACTGCTTCGGGCCAAAAAGTTTTAGAGATTCCACTTCTATTTAGCAAACTTCGCAACAAGGTCGTCATCAGTGAGATCAAGAACCTCAGGGCTGAACACAGAGTCGTTATCATAGACAAAAAGAACCACAAGACCATATGAAAAGGGCCTAATGCCTAGCTTGGCAAGCAATGCAGCTTCAGAAGATCCCACCTTATCTCCCTTCTTGATGAGTTGAACTGGTGTAATGATTTCAACAGTACCCTTGTTAATCTTAGTGGGAATGTTGAGAACCTGAAAGAAAGAAGTCTGGGATGGGTCGAGCCCTGTGTTGCCAGGAGGAACAACAACATCAATGGGAGCAACCAAACCAACTCGGGCAGAAGCTCCAACCTTGTATTTTGCAACCTCTTCGCTAACCTCCTTCAAATCTCCTTTGGTAAAAATCAAACCAACATTTCCAACAAGGAGAGGAATCAAGTTGATGAAAGCATTGTTCCCAGTCTTCTCAGCACGCATCCTAACAGATCTCTTCATCATAGTGTTCTTCCCTATAAGAACCACAGAATCCCCACGTAGACCGCTTCGAATACTCTAAAGCTGCTTAGATCCAACATTATCAGCATTAACAATAAGAATCTGAGAGAGCTCGTCTAGAAGCTGGCATAGCTTGGCATCGTAAGACTGCTTCTTCTCGGCTTTGGTGCCATTGATGAGAATTGAGGTTTTTCTAGGGTTTTTGAGATAGCAAAATTGAGGGAGTCTGATGTATTTAACAGGAACCAGGCTCTAATACCACTGTTGGTGTATGGGTTCTCTTGATGCACAACAACACTCTTATTCTCTGCCCAAAAATTTTGTTCATCAAATATCACATAACGGCTAATTATAATCTTCTTGGTGTTAGGATTATAAAGCTTATATGCTTTTGACTGATCACTAATACCAAGAAAAATACACTTCACCCCCTTGTCTTCAAGTTTTGTTCTTCTCTGATTCGGGACATGAGCGTAGGCAACACACCCAAAAATTCTGAAGTGATTGACAACTGGTTTGTTTACACTCCATGCCTCCTCAGGAGTCATGTTTTGAACAGAAAAGGTCGGACTTCTATTCAAAATATGGACGCTCCAATTCACTGCTTCGTGTAACACCCATTTTAATTATTTAGTCATTTTATTATTATTTTAAATATTTTATGTTGGTGTGCCCTTAGGTGGGGTGTGTTGGTATATGATTGGTGAGTACCCTTGATATGTAAGGATCATTGGTGGTGTGGAGATAATAATATAATAGATAATAGTAATATTGGTGGTATTATTATTATTATTATTATTATTATTATTATTATTATTATTATTATTATTATTATTATTATTATTATTATTATTATTATTATTATTATTATTATCATTAGTATGAATATTATTATTGGTGGGTGTCCCTGATATGGGAGAATTATTGGTGGTGAATTGGTGTAGATATAATAATATAATAACTAATGGTAATATTGGTGGTGCTTTGGTGTGAATATGATAATATAATGAATAATAGTAATATTGGTGGGGGTATTACTATTATTATTATATTTATTATATTTATTATTATTATTATTATATTTATTATTATTATATTATTCTAATTAATATTATTATTATTATAGGTGTGATAATATTATTATCATTATAATTATAATTATTGTTGGGTGTATTACTATTATTATTATTATGTTGAATATTACTATAATATTATAATAGTATTATATTATATTATTATTATTATTATTATTATAATGATTATTATAATTATTATATTAGAATTATTATTGGGAATATTAGTGGTTGGAATAAGTAAAATAAGAGGTGGAAGGGTTATTGGGAAGTTAGAATGGAAATATGAAAAGTCATGATAGAAACCGTGAGGAAGGAAATATGAAGGGGTAGCAAGGAGATATTAGAAAAGTTGGAATAGAGAGAAAAGGGATTACCATAGATCGTGGGAAATTGGTGTGATAATAATAATAATAATAATAATAATATTATTATTATTATTATTATTATTATTATTATTATTATTATGTTATTTTTATTAGTTATTATTATTATTGGGATAGGAAATAAAAAGGAAAATAGAATATGAAGGGGTGGGGGAAGTATTAGAGAAAATAACACGATAGAAAGAGGGAAGAGAGAAAGAGAGAGAAGAGGAGAGAACGAGAAAAGTGAGAAGAACGAAGGAAAAAGGGAACTAAGAACGGAAAGAAAAGAGGAGGCCAAGAGACCAAATCCAGGAAGAATTTCATCGATCAACCGATTAACAAGGTATGGGGGAAAAACTTGATTGAGAATGGTATATACATGTATAGGGTAGTGGGGATTCCTTAACCCCGTAGGAATGTATCGTTGATGAAGTTTTATATTGACATGCTATTGATTGTTGAGTTATGTTGATGTTGATGGATTGAAATATGTTGATTGTTGGTGAATTGTTGTTTTTGGTTAATTTGGCGTATAGGTTGGGTTTACGGTTTTAGGAAAGTTCTGTGTGACCTTTTTGATGTGTCGATAGATTGTTTAAGTAATGACTTTGGAATAATATGTATATGATGATGTACGGATGTTTGATGTTGCCATTGTTGATTGACTGTTGGTGTTGGTTTGGTTTGAGTAAGGTTCAGAGTAACTCTAAAGTGCCGGTAGTGTGTCGTAATGTTGATCTGGAGTAGAATTATAGGAAGATTGATAAGCCTAATATGCATTGGTCGTAATACAGATAGTATAGGAAGTGGATGTTATAGAATAGGCTTGAATCGGAGAAGAGTGAGAATTCTAAACTGTGAGAACTTGAGAAGTCGCAGGCAACTCGCTAGCACTTCGCTTAGCGAGAAGGCAGCGAGCGTTCGCTAGGTGCTCGCCTAGCGAGTGAGGTAGTGAGTGAGTCCAGTAGGTTCTGTTTGCCTAGCGAGGGTGTAGCGAGCGTAGCAGAATGTGGTTTTTCTATGCTGTTATGTTGTGTGCGCTAAGAGTGTAGTGCCCTTGGACTTTGTTGATTATTGGGGAGATGATTGAGTGTTATAGAGTGAGTACTCGGTGATAGTATGTGAGTTCCGTTACTAATTATTTAAATGGATAATTAGTTGGTGTATGAATCATGCGGAGCATGGTGTAGTGATCAGTAGGATCGTGTATTCCCGAGTGGTGGGACGTGTTTATATCTTGGTGATAAAGTATGAACTTGTTTACTTGGTGATGGTACTCGTTTTCCTTGATATTGTTGGTGAACAATTAGTTAATGTATATATATGTAGTGATCAGTAGGATCGTGCGTTCCCGAGTGTTGGGATGTGGTTATATCTGGTGTTATAGTATGAAGTTGTTTACTATCTGATTGATCTATACGGTGTTGGTGTATGTTATATCTGTACATATATGCATTGATGTATGATGATATGATCAGGAGGATCGTGTGCACCTTGAGTGCCTAATTATGATAGTTATGCATTGGTGTGTGCATATCATGGTGTTTTGGTGGGATGAATCATGTCTCAGGAGGAGCGTAAGTGATTCATCCGTACTCCTTTGTGGAGAATGGTGAGGGATAGATCATGTCTCAGGAGGAGCGTAAGTGATCTATCCAGGTTCGATTGAATGAACCAATGAGTCGGTACCACATGCATGGTGTTGTGTTGCATAATTGCATTATAATATGTTATATTATAATTTGAACAGTAGGTTCGTTATATGGTGTTGTTGGGGTGAATAGTTGATGTGTTGGTGTGTTTTACTGCCTTATTTACATGTATTACATTACCATTATATTTTGATCATGATTTCTCACCCCTTTGCTGTTGTTGTGTCTGTGCTTCTCCGGAAGTACAGATAATCCAGGTACTTAGATAGCTTGGATGGTGGTGTGCCAGTCGAGTCTAGGATGCTCTGATACGTAGCACGGGACTTGGGTGTTTTGTTGTGTCTATGTTGAACTTATTTCTTTTTCCTGTGTCGTATCATGAATTTGATGTATTTTACTTTATGAAACAAATTCCGCTGTATTATTTTGAAAAGAACGAATAAAGTATTTTTATAAAATTTGGAGATGTGATATCCCACTTTTTGGTGAAAACTCTGATTATTATTTTAATATTCATATTTTATTTAATTTGGGAAAGTGGGGTGTTACAATTGGCATCAAAGCAGGTCGGTCCGTCCGGCCAATGTTGTCTAGTGTTATTGTTTCCTGGTATGCGACATGTGTGTAAAAACACTGTCGATACATGTTGTTGGTTAACTTCATTGGTAGAAGTGGAATGACTCCAGTGGGGGAGAAGTTGTATTTCTCCGAAAAGCTACAGTGTGGTGGCTTAGTGTGTTGAGGAGTGATATCATAGTTTGGTAAAGATGGTTTGTACCCCATAATGATTTCGGCTGTCTATTAACAAATTGAGGAACTGATCACCCTTAATCTCTTGTTAATAGTGGACGGGATTATGTTGGATGGGATAGACGTATCTTGCAAGCTTGGGTGGCGTGAGCAGTGAATAGTCTTGAGTTAAGCTAAGTGCTTAAGGGATTATTTTGAGGAATCGGCGCAAGACGGTGTCGAGGTGTTTATTTGGACGGAAACTTTGAATGAGAAGGAAAGTGAAAAATTGGGAGTTGTCAGCTATTTGTGATTGTCCGGAGTTTTCCTACAGAGATAAGTGATTTACTACCGGGAATGTGAAGTGGAGCTTACAATTGAGTTAGTTTTGGAACTAGTCCGATATTGGTGACTTCGTATTGTGTGTTGCGTTGGGATTGGAAGAGTTGAAGAGTCAACTTGAAGATCTGCCGGAAGAGAGGTTCTTTTGTTTGAGTGTGTTACCGTAAGGTGCACCAATTTTGTTGGTTAGACAGACAGAAGGTTTTGGGAAGTTTTGGGTGAACTATAAATAAGTGAACAAGGTGACTATCAAGGATCAGTATTCTCTTCTAAGAGTTAAGGATTTGATGGAACAATTGATCGAGGAATGTGAGTTCCTTGGTCGTGTGACCTCGAGTAGAGTTGTTGTGGTTGTGGTATCAAAGATCGATGGTTGTATCGCAACGGGAGGCCCCAAGACCTGCTGTTGAGATTAGAAGTAATCGGGCTTTAAAATATTCAAAAGATTGAAAGTGTGTTGGATGGCCTCCTAAGTATAAAATTGTTGTTGTACGTCGAATTCCAAGATCGCAGCTTTTTACGGAATCGAAATCGGACACTCGGAAGTCAGGTGACGATCAAAAATAAGATTTTGGACGGTCATGTTCGCCAGGTCCTCGCCTAGCGAGTACGCTAGCGAATGGCTCCTCGTTCGCCACGGTGTTCGCCCAACGAAGACGTCATGGGCAGGCAAAAGTGGTTTTCGTATTTTTGCCGTAACGGGAGAACCGTAAATCGGAATGACGCGTGGTTCGAAGCGTTGGAAAGCTATTGAAAGTATCTATGAGATGGTGAAGTATTGACATGGAATTAATCTATTTATTGATGAAGTGTGTTTGAATGTTGTGGTAAGGACGGGCGGTACGGTACGTGTTCCCGCCATAACTCACAACTTGTTTGTCCATTTGGCACGGGATCTTCTCTAATTATTTATATAAGGCGATGGTTGTGTTAATAAATGATATTTTGAGGTATTCGAAGAGTATAGAGGATTATGTTGAGCATAAGGAACTGGAGTTATCAGTGTTGGAAAAAGAGCGGTGATATACTTCCGTAAGGAAAGTTCTGCCGAATCCGATAGAACTAATTGTGGTGTTTGTGATGCTTGTTGATATAATTAGGGGATTTACTAAAGACAACTTCAGCGAGTTTCAATTATGCAAAAGGCAACTTGGAGTATATAAGAGAAATCATCCGACCAGTGATTTAGAGTTGGTTACTATTGTTGTTGTACTAGAATCGGAGGCTTCGAAAGTTCAGACTGAGATCGGAGATGTTTGGTGATCTTAAGAGTTTAAGGTGTTTGTTTAATTTGAATCAGACGAATATGAGACATAGGAAATAATTGAGACTTCGGAAGGAGTACGGCTTCGAGTTGAATTACCATTCGGGTGAAGTGCATGTGGTAGATGATGCGGTGAGTTGGAAATGTCTGCGTATACCGAAGATGACGGTGAGAAGAGTTAGAACTGATTGAGAAATTTCATAATATGCGTTTTGTGAGTAAGGATACTTCTTATGGAGTTAAGATTTTATTATTAAGATCTGACTAGTGATATCCTTGAGAAGAATCGAGAAAGTCAGAAATCTGGGTTGAATAGTGAATTAGTTGAAATTGATAAATTAGAGTCGAAGAGTGGATTGTCGGGTTTGTGGAAATAATACCAAGAGGTGTTATGATAAAGTATGTATATCAGATGTTGTTGAAGGGAGTAGGAGTACTCGTGAAGAAATACATTGAGGTAGATGGAGTATCCATCTCGGTGCTATGAAGAAGTAACCGAACTTGAGTAGATTGTTTTTGAGACCATGGATAAGGAGAGGTGGAATATGCTAGTTAGAATTGTCGGAATTCGAAGAGTGAACATCAGAGACTGTTGAGTCTGATGCAGTCGTTAAATATTCCAGAGTGGAAATCAGGTAGTATTTTCACGAAATTGGTGTTGAGATTGCTAAAGAATTTGTAAAGACATAATTTTAATTTGGATTGTTAGGAGCAGATTAACTATTCCGTGTTGAGGATATACGAGATGCATATTGAGAAAGTGGTGAAGTTGGATGAGATACTGGCGAATATTGTGTCAGATGGAAATTTGAGGTTTATAGTGAGATTTTGGAGGGGCTTACAGGATGCTTCGGGTACTAAGTTGAAGTTGAGTTCGACTTACCATCCGCAAACTGATGGTCAGTCAGAGAGGACTATTGAGTCTGTAGAGAATTGGTGAGAGCTTAGGTGTTGGATCAAGTTGGATCGTGGGATGATTAATTACCGTTGATTGAGTTACCTATAATAACAGTTACCATCCTAGTGTCGGAATGACACTATATGTGGCTTGGTGAGGTAGGGAGTATAGGAATCTACTGTGTTGGAATGGGTCGAGTGAGAGTGTTGTGCTCAGACCTGAAAATTATGTTTGAGATGGCTGACAAGATCAAGAGGATCCAAAAAAAATGTGTTTTGAGAGTCACGCCAGTGACTGATGTTGGTCGAACTTCGAAGTCTTAGAAGTTCGCACCGTGTTCTGTGGTTTGTATCAGAGTGGCGCAGCGGAGGCATGGGAGGAGTAACATGTTAGACTGTTTTTCCGTTGCCGTTGTGAATTGGCATGACGTGTTCCATGTGTCTGGTTGAGAAAGTACATTGAATCAGGTGGATGATGTACTAGTGAAAAATAATTTGAGTGTTGAAGCATTGCTGGTTCGTTTTGACGAACGGAAGTCAACTCCGAGGGGAGGAGACATCTTTGGTGAAAGTGGCTTGAAGAGGTGCTGCAGAAGGCAGTGTGACCTGGAAATTGGAATGAAGGATGCGGGAAGTGTATCCGGATTGGTTTCCATCAGGTAATTTTCGAGAACGAAAATAATTAAAGTGGGGGAGAGTTGTAACACCCATTTTAATTATTTAGTCATTTTATTATTATTTTAAATATTTTATGTCGGTGTGCCCTTAGGTGGGGTGTGTTGGTATATGATTGGTGAGTACCCTTGATATGTAAGGATCATTGGTGGTGTGGAGATAATAATATAATAGATAATAGTAATATTGGTGGTATTATTATTATTATTATTATTATTATTATTATTATTATTATTATTATTATTATTATTATTATTATCATTAGTATGAATATTATTATTGGTGGGTGTCCCTGATATGGGAGAATTATTGGTGGTGAATTGGTGTAGATATAATAATATAATAACTAATGGTAATATTGGTGGTGCTTTGGTGTGAATATGATAATATAATGAATAATAGTAATATTGGTGGGGGTATTACTATTATTATTATATTTATTATATTTATTATTATTATTATTATTATATTTATTATTATTATATTATTCTAATTAATATTATTATTATTATAGGTGTGATAATATTATTATCACTATAATTATAATTATTGTTGGGTGTATTACTATTATTATTATTATGTTGAATATTACTATAATATTATAATAGTATTATATTATATTATTATTATTATTATTATAATGATTATTATAATTATTATATTAGAATTATTATTGGGAATATTAGTGGTTGGAATAAGTAAAATAAAAGGTGGAAGGGTTATTGGGAAGTTAGAATGGAAATATGAAAAGTCATGATAGAAACCGTGAGGAAGGAAATATGAAGGGGTAGCAAGGAGATATTAGAAAAGTTGGAATAGAGAGAAAAGGGATTACCATAGATCGTGGGAAATTGGTGTGATAATAATAATAATAATATTATTATTATTATTATTATTATTATTATGTTATTTTTATTAGTTATTATTATTATTGGGATAGGAAATAAAAAGGAAAATAGAATATGAAGGGGTGGGGGAAGTATTAGAGAAAATAACACGATAGAAAGAGGGAAGAGAGAAAGAGAGAGAAGAGGAGAGAACGAGAGAAGTGAGAAGAACGAAGGAAAAAGGGAACTAAGAACGGAAAGAAAAGAGGAGGCCAAGAGACCAAATCCAGGAAGAATTTCATCGATCAACCGATTAACAAGGTAAGGGGGAGAAACTTGATTGGGAATGGTATATACATGTATAGGGTAGTGGGGATTCCTTAACCCCGTAGGAATGTATCGTTGATGAAGTTTTATATTGACATGCTATTGATTGTTGAGTTATGTTGATGTTGATGGATTGAAATATGTTGATTGTTGGTGAATTGTTGTTTTTGGTTAATTTGGCGTATAGGTTGGGTTTACGGTTTTAGGAAAGTTCTGTGTGACCTTTTTGATGTGTCGATAGATTGTTTAAGTAATGACTTTGGAATAATATGTATATGATGATGTACGGATGTTTGATGTTGCCATTGTTGATTGACTGTTGGTGTTGGTTTGGTTTGAGTAAGGTTCAGAGTAACTCTAAAGTGCCGGTAGTGTGCCGTAATGTTGATCTGGAGTAGAATTATAGGAAGATTGATAAGCCTAATATGCATTGGTCGTAATATGAATAGTATAGGAAGTGGATGTTATAGAATAGGCTTGAATCGGAGAAGAGTGAGAATTCTGAACTGTGAGAACTTGAGAAGTCGCAGGCAACTCGCTAGCACTTCGCTTAGCGAGAAGGCAGCGAGCGTTCGCTAGGTGCTCGCCTAGCGAGTGAGGTAGCGAGTGAGTCCAGTAGGTTCTGTTTGCCTAGCGAGGGTGTAGCGAGCGTAGCAGAATGTGGTTTTTCTATGCTGTTATGCTGTGTGCGCTAAGAGTGTAGTGCCCTTGGACTTTGTTGATTATAGGGGAGATGATTGAGTGTTATAGAGTGAGTGCTCGGTGATATTATGTGATTTCCGTTACTAATTATTTAAATGGATAATTAGTTGGTGTATGAATCATGCGGAGCATGGTGTAGTGATCAGTAGGATCGTGTATTCCCGAGTGGTGGGACGTGTTTATATCTTGGTGATAAAGTATGAACTTGTTTACTTGGTGATGGTACTCGTTTTCCTTGATATTATTGGTGAACAATTAGTTAATGTATATATATGTAGTGATCAGTAGGATCGTGCGTTCCCGAGTGTTGGGATGTGGTTATATCTGGTGTTATAGTATGAAGTTGTTTACTATCTGATTGATCTATACGGTGTTGGTGTATGTTATATCTGTACATATATGCATTGATGTATGATGATATGATCAGGAGGATCGTGTGCACCTTGAGTGCCTAATTATGATAGTTATGCATTGGTGTGTGCATATCATGGTGTTTTGGTGGGATGAATCATGTCTCAGGAGGAGCGTAAGTGATTCATCCGTACTCCTTTGTGGAGAATGGTGAGGGATAGATCATGTCTCAGGAGGAGCGTAAGTGATCTATCCAGGTTCGATTGAATGAACCAATGAGTCGGTACCGCATGCATGGTGTTGTGTTGCATAATTGCATTATAATATGTTATATTGTAATTTGAACAGTAGGTTCGTTATATGGTGTTGTTGGGGTGAATAGTTGATGTGTTGGTGTGTTTTACTGCCTTATTTACATGTATTACATTACCATTATATTTTGATCATGATTTCTCACCCCTTTGCTGTTGTTGTGTCTGTGCTTCTCCGGAAGTACAGATAATCCAGGTACTTAGATAGCTTGGATGGTGGTGTGCCAGTCGAGTCTAGGATGCTCTGATACGTAGCACGGGACTTGGGTGTTTTGTTGTGTCTATGTTGAACTTATTTCTTTTTCTTGTGTCGTATCATGAATTTGATGTATTTTACTTTATGAAACAAATTCCGCTGTATTATTTTGAAAAGAATGAATAAAGTATTTTTATAAAATTTGGAGATGTGATATCCCACTTTTTGGTGAAAACTCTAATTATTATTTTAATATTCATATTTTATTTAATTTGGGAAAGTGGGGTGTTACACTTCGGGCCAAAAAGTTTTAGAGATTCCACTTCTATTTAGCAAACTTCGAACCATGTTCATAATAGTGCGATTTTTCCGCTCACAAACACCATTTTGCTGAGGTGAATATGCTGCTGTAAGCTGCTTTTGAATTCCATGATTCTCACAAAACTTTGCGAATTCATGCGACGTATACTCTCCACCATGATCTGTTCGCAGAAGTGTAATCACGCATCGACTTTCCTTTTCAACAGACACTTTAAATGTCTTGAAAACATCAAATGCTTCAGATTTTTCTTTCAAAAAATACACCCATGTCTTCCTACTGTAATCGTCAATGAAAGTAATGAAGTACCGTTTACCTCCATTCGAGATTGGATTTAGAGGGCCACAAATGTCCGAATGAACCACCTCTAGCACTTTCTTGGCTCTGATGGATTTTCCAGATGGAAAAGAGTCTCGATGCTGCTTGCTGACAGCACAATCTTCACAAATCTGAGTTGGAGGTGCGATTTCCGGAAGACCTGTCACCATATTTTTCTGCTGTAGTGTTTTTAATCCTCCAAAATTGAGATGACCATAGCAAAAATGCCATAACCATGTTGAGTCTTGAATCTTTGCTGAGAAACAAGAATCGATGGATCTATGCAGATTTAACGGAAACAACTGATTATCTGTCATTTTAACTTGAGCAATCAACCCTAATTTTTCGTCTTGAACCCGACAAACACCATTCTTGATCATAATCTCGTACCCCTTTTCTTGAAGTTGTCCTAGACTAATCAAGTTGGTCTTCAATTCTGGGACAAAGAAGACATCAGAGATCTTGTGACTTTTATTTCCCTTGGCCTTGAAAATAATATCGCCCCTTCCAGCAACATTAATTTTGGAGTTGTCGCCGAATTTGACGGTGCTCAGAAAAGACTCATCCAAATATGAAAATATTGTCTTATCACCGCACATGTGATTGCTGTAGCCCGTATCCAAATACCATAGATTATCTGGAATTTCCTCGGTTACATTGCACACCATCAAGAGAGATTCCTCTTCTTCTCTTTCTGCAAAGTTGGTCCTTTCTCCATTTTGGCAATTCAAGTAAGTTCTACATTCATTCTGATAATGACCATATTTATGACACCGATAGCATTCAACATTAGATTTTGGGCGGCAATTGTTTGAATGATTACCTCCATGATAGCCCATTCGACCTCTTCCTCTTCCTGAGTTGTCTAAATTCTGGTGGTTGGCGGGATTGTTGCTATGGTTGCTATAACACCCCACTTTACCCCGTACGCGTAATACAATAAATATATAGGAGTAATTCATAAAATTCATCAGAGTTCTCCAACACAGTGGGATATCACACTAAGTCACTTCATTTCATTAAAATAATCAATATTATTTGGTTTTCAAGTAAGCAGCAGAATACAAATCAATTCTCCAATATAATTCTCCTCAACACGAGGTCATACAACATAAGTCCAACAAATGAAGATACGTAACAATAAACAAATAAAGTAGTCAAATAACAACGTAATCCCGTCATCCCATGTTACGTATCAGAGCGACTCCTAAGACTCGATCAAATAGCAACACACTCCAAGCACTACTCAGGTGCCTGGTCACCTGTACTCCCAAGAGAGTACAGACACAACAACAAAAGGGGTGAGAACTACATTCAATAAATAAATGGTGAAATACACATGCTAAGGAGTAGTTACACACCACACATAAAATAAGCACAATTAACGCACATACACGTGCCACCTCAATCACTTGGCATTCATAGCCCACATTCAATTACAATAATGTAATGTGACACACTGACTCGACACAATGCATGTGGTACCAACACAATCTCATACGGTTCATACTAGAACCTGATTCCCATCGGAATCCGGATAAGTCGTATATACGTTCCTCTGAACTATAACTTATCTCCACAACGACTTCCACAATGGAGTCCGGATGAAACTAGGCACCCATCATGGATTCCCACCTAGCCATCTCCACAAGACACATGATATGAAATGCATGTCAACACAATTATGCAATGTAATACATCATGCATAATTCACGATCAATCTTGATCCACACGAGCCATCCGCTCACTGTAATCCTCTCGGGAATTACCACAATCGCACAAGATTGTCCATATTCGACCATCTTGGTCCACATCTATCAAAACACCAAGACATCATTGAACCAGAACATGATTCGTTACTAAAACATATAAATAATTGACTTCTCAAACATAATTAGATATAAAAATATTGGGAAAACAATTCCATTATCTATCCTATGTTATAGCTTTGTCCATTAGCTTTCCAATACTTCGAACGGGGATCAAAACAGACTTACGGATCCAAAGTTACGTCCAAAACAATTTCGACCGAAAACATGAACATCCGTGATGGACAGAAAGACGCTGTTACGCTCCGGAACTGATATTCACCCAATTATTCTTGCGAATCACTTACTCAAAGCACCCAAAACATCACTAAAACATTCCTAAGGTTATACGACAATAACTGCACAACTTCTATGGTTTATTAGGCTCATCTGGCAACATTTGCAACGCCTAAAATATTATTTCCTGCAATTACTCTGAGTACTTCAGAGTTACTCACATTTGAATATTCTTATTCCTATAAGGACAACATATCACAATTTTTCCTTCAATTACACCCTACGGCATTTAAGTTACTTACTATCTAATATTTAACCCTTCAGGATCAGACATATAACAATGTCAAGGTTCTGGCCACGAAAGTCCAATTTCCCATAAGTTTTTCCCATAAGGACATATTAATATTCAACGATACATATCATTTGGCCATTTGGTCATAACCTCAGATTCTTACGGTTACCTCCCTATTTCCCACAATTAACCCAAATCTCTAAACCTTAGGGAAACCTTAGAGCATCGTACTAATAATGATATAACACATTCATTTCTACATATTTGCCCAAATCCCTAAAAGTTCAGATTTCCAGATCTACTACTCACTAGTATTCTATGACAGCATCGAGGATTTCTCACACGAATTCCGTATTAATTCTTGTTTCGGATACACAAGACATCATACGAACAATATTCAACAATAACAGAAAATTTGAGAACAAATCCAGTTACGAAAATTAGATTCAAGGATCCTCAAGAACACATAATTCCTATGAGAGAAAGGACCTCTCACTACCCTCTCATGTTAATTCATCCATATTGAAATCCATTCTCCCCCCTTACCTCGATTAATTGCTCAATCATTGAAGAATCTTGAAGGATTGACAGCCCTAGCCTTCTTCTCTTCCTCCTTGTTCTTCTTCTCACTTTTTCTCCCAAAACCTTTCTCTGGCAGTTTATCGTGTTCTAATTCTCTTTCCTCTAAAAAACTTCTCTATTTCCTTTAATCCCTTATTTCTTATTTTATTATTTAAATCCTATAATAATAATAATAATAATAATAATAATAATAATAATAATAATAATATTATTCTCCCACTAATAATAATATTCATACTAATAGTAATAATATGAATAATAATAATATTCCACCAAATAATATTATTAATACGAATAATAATAATAATAATAATAATAATAATAATAATAATCTCATTAACATTATTATTAATAATAGTTGGAATAATATTAATCACTATAATGCTCTCGATATCATAATTAACTTACTCATTTATCTAGGTCCACAGTACCCCAACTAAGGTCACCTCTCTCCCTTACTTCTAACCTCATACCCTTAATTAAGGATACCACACAACTACACATCACAGAAAATACCAAAGCGACTGAATAATTTAAATGGGGTGTTACAGTTGCTGCTACGACCATTATCGCCTCTACCGTAACCGCCTCGACCTCTTCCTCTGCCCCTGCCCCTGTCTCGGCCTCCTCTAAAATTAGAGGTATTTGAATAAGTCGAGGCTTTAAGTGCTTGCTCCTCTTTGTCTTGTTTGCTTATTTTATTCTCATGAACCAACAAGGAACTTTGCAATTCATCAATCGTGAGTGAATCAATATCTTTGGATTCTTCAATGGAGCAAACAACAAAATTGAACTTTGTTGTCATTGATCTAAGAATCTTCTCAATAATGGTCACATCCTCCATCTTGTCTCCACGAATTCTCATTTTGTTGGCGATGATCATCGTTCTTCCAAAGAAATCTGTGACAGACTCATCCGACTTCATGCGTAAAGTCTCAAATTCACTCCGTAGGGCTTGAAGCTGCACTCGTCTTGCCCTAGCGTTCCCTTGAAATTTCTTCTTCATTGAGTCCCAAATCTGTTTGGAGGTTTCTTTGATGAGAATCGTCTCCAAAGTTGCTCGATCTATGGCCTGAAACAAGTAGTTCTTGGCTTTAAGATCCTTGAGTTTCAGTGCCTCAAATTCTGCTTTCTGCGCATCTGTTTGAAACGCTCCCTTCACAGGCTCTGTAAATCCGGAGTCAACGACTTGCCAATATTCTTTGGATCTCAAGAAATTCTCTATTAACATGCTCCAATGGTCGTAATGACCATCAAAACAAGGAATTGCAGCCTGCACAAAATTCTCATTGGAAGACGCCATCGATGATGTTTTTACTCAAATCTCACTGTGTTTCACTCAGATTTTTCTCTAAATTAACCAGCTCTTGATACCACTGTTAACTTGGAGTACAGAGGCACCAAAAACTGTTGTTTTATTGATTGATGCATATGCATAACAAGAATTACAAACTGCTTAATAAAGCTGTAAGCCACTAACAATATATTCCTAAAATTTAGCACCCACTACTAACTCAATCAAATATCCCTAAAGATTAGGACAAACTCAAAAAAATCAGTTACCAACATAAATAATATAATAATTTAATATTTCTAATATTCTCCCTTAAACTGAAAGTTTTCAAACATTCAGTTTATCACACACGCCCAACAATGCTCTGAGCTTCTGAAATGCAGCCAGCTTCAATGACTTGGTCATTATATCAGCAATTTGGTCTTCACTTCTGCAGTAGTGAAGTTCAATCACTCCATCCTTTGTGAGATTCCGGATAAAATGAAATTTCACGTCTATGTGTTTGCTTCTTCCATGTAAAACAGGATTATTGGACAGTTTGATAGCTGAACTGTTGTCGCAATAAATTGCAGTAGCATTAACTTCCCTTTCCTGCACAAAATTCAGCCCTTCAAGTATCCTCCTAAGCCAAATTGCTTGACAAGCACATGCTATTGCAGCAACATATTCTGCTTCGGTAGATGATAGTGCGAATATCTCTTGTTTCTTTGATGACCATGAGATGGCTCCAGAACCCAACATAAAGACATAGCCGGAAGTACTCTTTCTATCATCAATATCTCCAGCATAATCACTATCTGTATAGCCAATCAGATCTGAATTTTCTCCCTTCTTGTAGAAAATTCCAAAACTAGTAGTACCTCGCAAGTACCTGAGAATTCTCTTTGCAGCCAAGAGATGACTCTCCTTAGGATTTTCCATATACCTGCTGATCAAACTTACAACATGCATTATCCACACTACTCACACTTGTTAATACTTAACACTCTCCCTCAAGTGTGAGTCTATCCACAATTCTCTCTAGTTGAAAAATCTCCCCGAGTAAAGGGAATGACTTACTTGTATCGAAAGTATCCCCACAGGTCGTGGTTGAGTGTCTCGTTGAAGAGTGTCAACGGCGGTACAAGGGTGCAGTTGCACAGTTAAAGTTTCCGCTTAAGGGAGAGCATTGTGGATAGACTCACACTTGAGGGAGAGTGTTAAGTATTAACAAGTGTGAGTAGTGTGGATAATAGTCCCACATTGGATAGAAATATGGTGACTTGGGCATTTATAAGTGAGAAAACTCATACACCTATCACCTTAAGGTTTTGGGTGAGTATGTGGTGTGTCTCTCATAAAGGTGTTGCTCTAGAAAGGAAAAAGCCGCACAATGTTCAATATTCCCTAGTGAAAATCTTTCCCCAACATGTTCACGTAGCAGCACAACAACATAACAACAAGTGCGCAGTAGTATAAATTTCAAGCCATAATGAAACTTCAACAGCACTGCCAACAATATGGTGTGGTAGCAACTGCAGCGAGCTCAGCGACAACGACGACGAAAGAAGTAGCAGCTTATGGCGATGAAAATCTACGTTGGCTAACGATTCATATTTGCCTTGATATATTGCTATTTCCTGTTGTGTTCAATGTTTTGTTAAGAGTAAGTATGTTGGATACTGAATACGACTAATTTATCAGAATTCCATAACATTGTTGTTGTTGTTTTGTGTTCAGACTTGGGATTTTGTTAATATTGTAATTTGTGGCGTTGCATTTCTTAACCCACATGATTTTGTGCTGGAAATCCGCATTAATTAGTTTGGCTACCCTGACTAATTTATGTTTCACTAACAAGCTGTTGTGAAATCCTGTTGATTCTATTCATTTTTTTATACATGAGTTATTGTTTTATGGTTGTCGATTCGCTGGGAAATGTTGTGGCTGGTTTTGCACTAATCTCAAACTCTTATTGTGTTGAATTTCGCCTCACTGTAATCATTGTTACACTGTTGTGTTGTGGATTATGTAAATAAACGAGATGGAATGTCAGATTGGTGTTGATTTTACTCTATTGTATTACATTGTGCTGACTTCATATGGTATTTGAGTATGTGGATAATCATGGCTTATTTTATTTCACATGGCATTCTGTTTGCTGCTATGATATTCAGTTCGATTTCCATTTGATTACATTGCATATCCGCTACAATATGTATTTTGATTGCGTATCCATTTCAATTACGACATTATGAATTTAAAAATATGGTTGATTGTTAACTGTTGTGTTGATTGCTGCCTTATGTTTCAATTGTCCGTTTTAAAGTGATTCTGTTTCACTATTGTATTATGCTTTGATCTTGGTGCTTGCTTGCACATATCATTGCTTTGGTTTCGATTTAAACATGTAGCAACTGTGATTATCTTCTATTGAGTTGTTGCAAACTTCGTGCCATATCTTGTTGGACTTGATTGTTATCACAAAAACTGTTAGCTATTCAATTTCCAATTTATATGCATTGCGAATTCGCTTATTGCAGCTTCGTAAAATTGTAATTACTCGTTGGATTTTAGCTGGTGATGTTAAACTCTTTTTGTGCATAAATTGGTTGAATGTAAAAAATTCTGCTACAGCATACACATCTGTTCTGCACAAAATGTGCTGTTAAACATACTGCTATTGTTCTACTTCACAATAAATTTCTGCCGCAGAATACATTGTTGTTCTGCATAAAATGCGCTGTCATATGCTTGCTGTTTTGAATTTTCACTTTTGTCTAGGTTGCGTAATGGTGTTGATTGTATGATGTGCATATGCTTGTGTGTTTTTCGGTACGATTACGTTGTTTGCATACGGATACTATGGTTAGTAGAGTATATTACATTTCTTTTTCACTTGGTTAGGTTATAGTGTTAACATGTTTTGTTTTTCTATCTATTGTGATATTGGTATGGTATTTGGTTATTTGTATTAGCTTTACTATTGTAAGTTCATCAGGAGGATTTTTTTTTTTGCTAAATTTTGATCTCTTTCTCTCTACAAGGTGCAGCTCCCCCATTCTTGTTCTTTGGTTTTTTAGTGTTTTTTATTTATTTTTTTATTTATTTTTTTTTTATTTTTTTTATGATTTGTTTTAAAAGTGTTGGACATGGGCTTTCAGCCCATTTTTTTTCTTTTCCTTTTCTTATCTTAATTAGTTCTTTTTTTTTTGTGTGTTAATTAGTTTTTAATCTCTTTTTAGATTTAAGATTAGTGTAAAATAATTTAGCTAATAGTTTGTCTTAACTATTTAGTTTATTATTTTTAATTTAGAAGTAGACGATTAATGCGATGATTTTGTTCTAATTAGTCAATTTTGCTTTAGTTTCGACACTTTAGAATTGCAAAATTGTTTAGACATTTTTTATTTAGTTTTATTGATTTTAAACGTCATTTAGTTGTTAATTTGATTTCCTTTTTTCTATTTGGTTTGATTGTTCTAATCCTAACATTTTAGAGTTAATTTTTTCCTTTAATTAAGTGATTTAGTATCAATTTTAGTATTTTCTTCATAATTGTGTAGAATTTACTTTAGATTTTTGTTATTAGATGTTTGGTTTGATTTAAATAATTTAAATAATTTTTGCTTGACTTTTGATCTTGTGTATTTAGTGACTCGAGATGCTCGGATTCATTAAAATTATCTTGGACCTTGGATTATTATGCATAAGTTAGTGGAGTTGACAATACCATGGGCTTGTGGATTTGTATGGTTGATTGTATGTCTCATTTTGGTGTTGTAATTTATTTTACTCACATATTCAAACCATTTTTCAAAATAAACTCTCAATTCACGTCGAGCCATTTTTCACCCTTGTAAGTCGATCGCCTTGTGCATCGCCATCAACCTATCTTGTTCTATACACCACCCTTTCTTTTCACTCCATTTCTCATTTTCATCTTCTCTGCTTGAATTAAAAACCTTGGTCTAGCACCAAGTGCATTTTCAAACTTCTTTTCTTAATAAACTTGGATGGTTGTGGAGTGGTTAGACGAAGGCTTTCTATTATCCTGAGTGCTTGACATTACCTTTATGGTACACTATCATAAAGCACTTACCATTCAAAATCAAAACATCTCCTAAATAAGAGAATAAGGTTCTCTTTGTATTGAATTAAAGATAGAGGGTTGAGTGAAGACTTCTTCCTCTTCGAGTGTTAGGATGCTCACTTTAGAGTGTGTGGTCTCGATACTCATATTTCAATATGAAGACATGACTATATTCGTCACACCATTTTCACAATAAATCTTTTTGAGATAAAGAAACGGGCACTAACCGCAAGGGGTTACTTTCCGAGGAATTATCTCACCCCTAAAATCAACCTTCAACACATCAAATGTGACATCTTGCCTTGACGGCGAAAACTAATTCTGTTCAAAAGGGCATGTTACGCTTGTTCTACCGCAAATAGGTAACGCATAAGACTCCATGAATGAGCTACAAAATACCTAACTGCTAGAACGCGAACAATAGCATCGTCCATAAAAAACACCAACAAACCGTAGCACGAACTACTGACGCTCTGATTCTTCACTTCTTTTAAGTGAAGATACATAGGCACAAGGGCCCCAATCCTTGGCGAGCACTCTTCCATTTTCTTCACTCGTAGTCCTTCAAACTAAGGATGCTCTGATTCTTTATTGGTTAATGAAGATAAGTAGGCACAAGATTGCGAAGTCTTAGCGAGCCACCTTTTCTTTCTTCCACATTTTCCCTTCTTTCACAACTTTCCTTCACAATCTTTGTTTCTCAACCCTTTTTCTTTCCTATCGAGCACTTTTAGAAAGCAATCCCTTAGCAAACATCCTTACACATGAGACAAGCGAATGGTTCCCATCGAGTACGATGGATGTAAAGGGGTGTTAATACCTTCCCCTTGCATAACCGGCTTCCGAATCCATAATTTTGTTGCGAGACCATCTTATCCTTTTCTCCTTGGGGTTTTCTCGATGTTTTTCCTTCCCCTTTCGGGATAAATAGAGTTCAATGGCGACTCTCTGTTTCTTCCTTTTTCGCCTCGACATCGTTGCATTTTTCGAGTAGCGACAACAGTAACGCTAAATGTCATTTATTGGCTGGTATTCCTACCGACCAAGTAAACTGCGCCCAAGTAAACCCGTACTCAAACACATACAACACTAGCTGGAGGAACCATCCTAATTTTTCCTACAAGAGCAACAATGCTTTGTTCGCTCCAAACCCATCACCAGTTGTTCCTCCAGGCTATCAGAAAGGAGCCATCGCTGCTTCTCAAGCACCTAGGAAGTCAAACGTTGAGCTATTATTAGAGAATTTCATTACAACCCAAACTCAACAAAACAAATAGTTTGCCAACCAAAACGTACACACGAGTGAACTGCCGAAGCAAATGACAACTAAGCTTGATGCAATGGCTACCCATACCAAAATGTTAGAAACCCAAATTTCTCAAATAGCCCAACAACAAGCATCAACAGCCCCAGTTGGAGTATTTCTAGGCCAACCGTAACCTAATCCTAAAGGTCATGCGAATGCTATCACATTACGAAGTGGGACAGAACTAGATGAACCCGTAGATCCTAGGATCCAAAACTCATCCATGTATCAGAAATCTGGAAAAGAAACTGAGAAGTTAACAAAGGATGACCAATCATATGAAGCAAATGATGCTAAGGAAGATGACAAAAACAAAAAGGTCGTAGAGAAATAAAAACCATATGTGCCTCTGCCACCATACAAACCACTGATCCCTTATCCTCAAAGACTTGTTAAGTCTAAAAATGAAGGGCAATTCAAGAAATTCGTAGAGCTTCTTAAATAACTTATATCACTATACCTTTTACAGAAGCTATTATGCAAATACCCTCATATGCTAAGTTCTTTAAAAATATCCTATCTAATAAGAAAAAGCTCGAGGATAATGAGGTCGTTACGCTCACTGTAGAGTGTAACACTATCATTCAAATCAATATGCCTCCAAAATTAAAAGATCCAAGTAGTATTTTTTCCATATCATGTGTGATTGGAAAATGTGTCATAGACAAAGCACTATGTGTTGTACCCCAAAATTTGACCAACCTTTTCTTTCTAACTTGGTTTATGTTTCATTTCATTTAGCATTTTCATTTGCATAACATTGGTTCTAATAAGGGGATCAAGAGGTGTTGTGTTTGCCATTCAAGAAGAGAGCTTCTTTGTTCAAGCAAGCAAGAATATCATTGGCAAGTCATCAAGGGTTCATTACCATCAGATTGGGTTTCAAAGCTCCTTGAGAGGAGAGGATTTGTGTATGGGTGTCACCTCCTATCTTGAGGATCATCAGAGGTTCATGAGGTTGCCTATTTGGATAAGACATGGTTCAAAATCTCAATGTGTATCTTGAGAGGTCTTTATGGAGTTTGTGTGGTCAAACAATTCATCTGCAAGAGCCTTAATCAAGGGATATGGTGCTAGGGTTTCCTCTGGTCAACCAAAAGTCAACTGTGGACTTGAGAGGGTTCAAGACTTGGTTCTAAGTCATACAAGACATGGGAAGTCATCTTGAAGCATCTAGTATGTCATGATAAGATCAAATCAAGGAAATTCAAGAGTTCAGAGTGTTACTAAATTAGGGTTTAAGTTGATTTCAGTGTAAAATCCCCTTCTTTGGTGCCTAACTTCAAGGACAATTTTTACTATGATGCAAGGTCAATCTCATTTTCCAACAAACACGGGAGTTGTTCATCATCCTTCAAGCTTTATTTTGAGTACAAGAATTCATCAATTGATTTTGTACATCTCAAGTTAGGATGTCAACAAGTTGGTGTCCTCAGATGAAGAGAGTTTTGGTCAACTCAATTCCAAAGCATTTTTGACATGGAGTCAAGCTTCTCCTCAACTTCAAGTGAACATGAAAGTTGTTCCTCATGACCTTAGCTTTCCAAAAAGTCATAGAAGTTATCATTCTCATGAGTGAAACTCAAGTTATGATCTCCACAAGGCAAAGGTATTTTGGGAAAGTTCATTATAGGTCATTCTTTTCAATGGTCCATTTCAGGAACTTCAAGGCCTCTAATCCAAATTCAATGAACATAAAAGTTGTGTCATATTGATTCAACTCCATCATGAACTTAAAATCCATGGCATTTGGTGGATGGTATGATCTTTTGAGGCATTTTTAAAGTGAAAATTGAACTTTTAGACATGATTGGGTTTTCTTCATTTGCAAGTCACCAAATGACTTTGTTTTTGAATTTTGCACACCATAATGTCATCAAGCTTTGGTCATGCTACTCTTTACCATATTTGGACCAACAAACGTACATGTTATGTGCCATTTTTCAAAGTTTTATACCTTAAAAGATCATGGATCAAATCTTTTGCCATGCTACTCTTTGTATTTGATTGTTACTGATTGCACCCCTCCTTGCTTGTTCTTTCTTTTTATCTTATTTTATTTACATTTTAACTTTTAATTGTTTTAAAATGGTTCTGATTATTCAAAAATCCAAAAAAAAATGTTTTCAATTATTTCAAGATGTTAATTAATTTCTCAATATTTTTATTTTTATGTTCCATTTATTTTATTATTTTATTTAGAATTTACAAGTCAATGAGTTTTATGGTGTTTACCTATTTTAAACTTGATTATTTGAACATCAATTTTGAATCCCCTATGACCATTGCTTCTCCCTCATTTAGGTGAGGGATTGAGGCATTTTTTAAGGTGGGTTTTAGTGGTCAATTTTCATTTTTCATATGGTTTTGCTTTGACTTTTATTGAGCCTCGGCACTTCCTCGATAAGGTGGAACACCATACCTTCTTGGAATTATTTGGTGGTGCCTTGAGTTGAATTTGATCATGAGTTTTTGCTTGCTGTTTTATGATGGATCAAGATTGCTTTGTTTTTTTACTTGGCATTTATTGAGCTTGTTTCCTATTTTTCATAGTTGCTTCAAGTTCAAGTCATCTTTTGCCATGCTTGCACATACTAGTTTCACCTAAATCTTTGGGATATGATCATGAGTGATCCCATATGCATATTTTGAGCTTTGTTGATTCATTTTAACAACTTGAGATGCTGTTTCACTTGTTAGGGGTCATTTGTATGTGTAACTTGTATCACAAGTCATCTTTGAATCATGTTTTTCCACTTGTTCTAAGTGTTGAGATTGTGTTAGAACTTTGGTTCTTTCACTTGTACATAATCCCTCTTGTGCATCCCTCTTGTTTTAACCTTATTTGAAGCTTTCCTCTTGTTGATTCACTTCTGCCCTAGTGGTTTAGACCCTTGTTCATGATGATTTGGTGTTTATGTTTGCACTTTGAGTTTGTCATGAACATTGGTGTTTCTTTTGCACTTGTTTTGTTGCATTGTTATACTTGATCTTTAAGAATTATATGGTTGAGATGTGCATGTGGTGGTGACTGCCCCACACTTTTTCCTCCCTCTTTTCTTTGTGTGTGCATCTTAGGATAGCACCATTATTCTTTGGTGATTGATGGTTGATGGTTGTAGGAGCTTGCTTCTCCCATTTCATCTCATCCTTCTTGACTTCTTTAAGTCATTTCTCTTGTGTTTGAATCTCTTTTGGTTGTGGAGTCTTTCTACATATCTTCATCCTTGCATTTGTGCTTTCATTTTATGTTTGCATCTCTTATTTCATTGACTTGCTTAAGTCACTTTCATCTTGCATTTCTCTTTTCATATGTGATTTGTTGTATGTTTACTTGTGCTATTTTGCCATGATCCCTATTCCTAGTCCCTCTGTTTGAGATGGGAGTAGGAGAGACAATAGGCTTTCAATCCAAGAATGATAACATTAGGTAGTTCCCTTTTCAATCCCAACTTTAGGATCACATTGCATGATAACATTAGGATTGATCAGTTCCCCTTAGAGTGTTGTGTCTTCTCTTCTCTTCTCATAACTTCATAAGACACTTAATAAAGGTTAATAATTGTTGTACGCTACGAGCCTTAAGTACTTGAGGAATGATAGGTGGGGGGCCTCCTCTCACACTATCTAGAGTGTTTAGCGTATGCCCTTTGGGCGATATGCAACGCATTCGCTCTCAAGTCATAGTCTTTAGTGCAACATGAGTTTCAAATCTAACTCAATTCACTTCTTCTCATAAAAAACATAAAACAAAGTTAAACCTTTTTATCCCTCGGGATTTGTTTCAAACTTCATTTTCAAAAAGAGTGTGTTAAGTTTTTGTTCTACCGCAAATAGGCATCGTCCCTAACTGCTAGAACGAGGATTTAACCCTACTCAGTAAAACACTTGAACCAACCAGTGGTCGTGTCATCTCAACTACGTTTGCTCTGATTTCTCATACCCGATGAGGATATGTAGGCACAAGACGATGATGTCTTGGTGAGCAACCTTCCGCCCTTCACTTGTAGTTTCCCGAACTACGTTGACTCTGACTTTCCCATTGCACGAAAGAATACGTAGGCATAGAGCGGCGATGTCCTATCAAGTCTGTTCTTTCCGTTCACCCCTGTTTAGCGGTAGCATTAGATAGTTTTCACCCATATATTTAGACAACAAGCATGGATCCCATTGAGTACAATGGACGTGAGGGGTGCTCATACCTTCCCCTTGCGTAACCGACTCATGAACCCAAGATTTGGTTGCGATGACATTGTCTTTCCCTTTCCGTCAGGAGGGGATGTTGGATCTGGAAACTGTCGACTCTGGAGACCGATCATTTGGGAGTCAGCTAAGTGAGGCCTCCTTGTTTAGTCATGATGCCAAACCAGAAATGGTGAACGTATCATCATTTCTCGAGATTCTGTGACACTAACGACCGCATAGGATGCCGAACCTTATCAGAGATTAGGTCCATACCTGTGAGTGGGAGGGTTATGCAGGAAAACTGACCTTCAATCAACCCGATTTTCTTGTCTGCGAACCTTTAATCCTGAATATTATGGGTTTCCAGTATCTCAGTGCTATGGTTTTGGTATTTTCTTGCCGAAGCGAAACTCTGGTTCAACTCAGTCAGCAGCACAACAATCTTGATCCCCTGTTTGCATCTGCATTTTCATTTGCATTTTAACATTTGCATGTATTTGTGTTTCAGGTGCATATTTTCCCTTTGATTCTAGTAACTTAATCCACCATCAGTATGGAGCCTGGTCTCAAGAAAGCTGTTGTTTACAAGTTCCCGATACTAGAGTTGGGACCTCTGGTTGGCCTCATTTCTATGGTTGATCGTGGAGTTATAGAAGACTTTAGAAAGGAATATGGGAAGATTCCGAGCTTTGTCCGCAAGGTCTCAAAGTTTGAGTCAGGAAGTATTCACACGTTGCTGTAGTTTTATGATTCTCAGTTGCATTGCTTCACTTTTCTAGGATATGTTTTGTTGCCAACTTTGGAGGAGTTTTCTTAGTTGGTGGGAGTCCCAATCTTGGAGAAATTGCCTTTTGTGCACTCCGAAGAGGAACCTGATTTGACCAAGTTGGCTGGTGCTCTTCACCTGGACATTTCTGAGTTGCATGGTAAGATGGTGTGGAGAAATGGAGTCCCTAGCTTTATGTTGTCGTTCTTGGTGAGTAGAGCTCAACACTTTGCTAAGGAGGGTTATTGGGTGGTTTTCAATGCTATTTTGGCACTCTGCATCTTCGCTGATTTGGATGCCTTCCATATCTTTGCTTCTAAGAATCTGGTGCCTACTCTCCTAAGTGATGTCTACCATTCTATACACTATAAGAATGAGAACAGAAGAGGGAAGAACGTCTTCTGCTGTTCGTTACTTCTTTACAGATGGTTTATGTCACATCTTCCTAAGGCTGGACCTTTTGTGGATACCTCAGACATAGTTGGTTGGTCTGAGAGGCTCATGGGCTTAACGTCGGAGAATATTGCATGGTTCAACAGGGATCTCCTTGGTAGTGAAATCATCTTCAGTTGTGAAAGCTTTCCCAATGTTCCTTTGATAGGAAGGAAATGTGGCATTAATTATAATCCAGCTCTTGCATTTCGACAATTTGGTTATGCTTTGAGAGAACCCCCGAAGGAGGAAGAAATACAGGAATCTCTGTATTTCATAGGGTTGGCTGGTAGTGATACTCTAACCAATTTGAAGAAAGCTTGAAGTAACATTCATCGGAAAGGAAAACCTTCCTTGGGTAAAGGTGACTGTAAAGCCTATGGACCATATGTTGAATGGATTCAAGAGAGGGTTGAGAGGTTGTTGTTACCTTTCCTAGTTAGAGAGCCTTTTATATCCTTTGGTAGTTGAAAAATCGACAACAGTTGACATTCAAAAGGAAAAGCTACGCAAAGCAAATGAAGAGCTAGAAAAGGAGGTTATCCAGCTTAGGAGCGAGAAGAACGAAGCCATCTACTTGTCCAAGATGAAGACAGAGACTTTGAACAAAATGGGAAGAGAACTGACTGAAGAAATCTGTGTCCGAGCACGACTTGGTCAAGATTTAAGGAGCATGGGTAATGCCCTCAAAGGAAAAAAGAAGGAGTTAGAAAAAGCGCACCTGGAAATATCAAAGTTCTACGCTCAGTGTAATGCCATCTTGACCAATAACAAGGAAAGAGAAGATCAGCTTCGTCAGCAGATTGACAGGTTGGAGACTCAACTCTAAATCAAAGATGAAAAAGCTCCAGGAGAATCCTCTCGTCAATCCGAGAATGACCACAAGCTACAAGAAGCTCTTGCAACGTTGGAGGAATACAAGTTAAGAGCAGAGTTGAAGAAGCTCAAACTTGAAGACGCTTTTAGAGAAGGTGCTTGGGAAGAGTATGCTCAGGGCTTGAAGGGTGTCATCAGCAGGAGAGAGTTTCTTATTCAAGCATTAGTTGCACGATCTGAGCATCCAGATACAAAGAAGTTGCTAGAAGAGTTCCAGACTCGCTACCGAGGCTGATGCAGTTTTCCTTTGTTCTTCTATATTTGTTTTTATCTTGTATTCAGACCATCACCAGGATTGTTGGATGAGGTTGTATTGATGACTCTGTTGTTTTCCTTGGTGATATGTTATGTGCTGACTTTTATCCTCATTTTATTTGTGAGAGGGATTTTGTGGTCCTATCTGTGGTTTTTTCTGCCTTTGTCGCTTCTTCTGTTGAACTAGAATCAAGGGGAGAATTTCCATGAAATACATTTACATGCTTGCATTTTGAATCATTATCATATTACATTGCAGGTGTTCTGGTTCCATTAACCTTATTCTCTCTGTGGTTTTCTCTCAACAGTGTTTCAGGATTGCAGACCGGGCAATTCACTGATACTCAACTAGGGGAAATCAGCAGAAAGTTATGGATCAGATTCATCTTGAATTGCAAGAGTTCAGGGACCGTATGGCTCAGTTCATGGATCTCATGCAAGGGGTTGCTAACGGCCAAAAGTAGCTAAGAACGCTTGTCCATCCTTTGATTGCTACGGTGGATAGAAGCGGAGTTTTGCATGGTGGAACCACTTCAGTACCTCCTCCTGTTGATAATGGCACTCCTCAGGCTAATGCTATTCCAACTATTGTCGTTCCTCCGGGTGGAGGCCATCAACCAGGAGCTCATATTCCAGGTGCAGCGGGCGTTGCACATGGGGCAGCAGGTCCTCAGTGGGAGGAGGATGAATATGATTATGTTTTTTCTATAGGGGATCTGGGCGTAGGCCTGCAGTCTGACACGGATAAGAGGTTTAGAATGATAGAGGAGAAGATGAAGAATTTGGAGAATCAGAATTCTCTAGGGTTGGATATGTCTAACTTGTGGCTGATTCCAAGTTTGAAGATTCCAATGAAGTTCAAAGTGTCTGACTTTGATAAGTACAAAGGGACAACTTGTCCTAGAGTACACCTCAGATCCTACTACCAGAAAATATCTGCATATTCCGATGATGAAAAACTGCTGATGCACTTCTTCCAAGAAAATTTGTCTAGACCTTCTTTGGAATGGTACATGGGCCTTGAGGGGACCAATATTAGAAGCTGGAGGGATCTTGGAGAAGCCTTCGTCTGGCATTATTAATACAATAGTGACTTGGCACAAAACCGAGTTCATTTGCAAAATCTTTCTCAAAGGAGCAATGAGGGATTCAAAGAGTATGCCCAAAGGTGGCGTGAACTAGCTGCGAGAGTTCAGCCTCTAATGGTGGAAATGGAGCTCATTGATATGTTCGTGACAATGTTGCCAGAGATATATTATGAAAAGTTGATTGGTAACATGTCCGACAGTTTCTCAGACTTAATTATTACTGGTAAGAGGGTTGAAAATGGTATCAAGTTGGGTAAGATCCAAGCAGGAGAAGAATCCACATCTGGTGGAGGAAGAAAGACCTTTGGTAACTCTAAGAAGAGGGAGGGTGATACAAATGTTGTTTCAGGTTTTAGAAACAAAAACAGGAATATGGTTCAACGCTAACAACAAATTCAACCACAATATCAGCAACAACAGCCACAGGTTGCAAGCATCACCATCCCTGCACCACCACCACAACAACAACAACAGAAACAACAGAATTATGCACCATGCCGGTTTCAGGACCGTGGAAGAACAATGAATAGGCAATTTGACACACTGCCTATGCCGTATTCTCAACTCTTACAGCATTTGCTTCAACTCCAACTAATTCAAAAGAGGACATTGGCACCTCTGACTGGCGCGCCACCCCTCGGGTTATGACGTGAACGCCAGGTGTGCCTTTAACTCAGGCGCTCCAGGCCATAATATAAATAATTGCAAGGCTTTCAAACACAAGGTGCAAGACCTTATTGATAGCAAGGCAATTAATTTCACCAATGGTACTCCTAATGTGGTTCAGAATTCGATGCCTAATCATGGAGCGGCCGTTGTCAATGCTATTATTGAAGAATAAGATTTGAATTTGGTAATGGATGTCGCAGAATTGAGAACACTGTTGAGCTTTGTTAAAAGTAGGATGTTGAAAGGCAGAGTTTTTCCCGGTTGTGGGGAAAGTTGTGAAGGTTGTATTGCTCACCCTGAGGGTTGTGAAGATTTGAAGAATTGTATTCAGTGTCTGATGAATGAATGTGTATTGCAGTTTGACAGGATTGCAGAAGAAAAAGGTGTGAAGGTGATTAATTAGGGGGAGGATGAGATTGCTACGATCTTGATCCCTTTCAGAACTATTAACATATCAACGGCTCCAAGGCCAGCGCCTGTGATAATCACTAAAGTCGGACCAGTGCCATATGAAAGTACCAAAGCAATCCCATGGAATTATGGGGTAGAGGTATTTTGTAACGGCCAGAAGCAAGAATTGATGGGAACGTCATCTGATGGTTCATCTGTTGACAATCTGGTTGGAGCTGGTGGTATAACAAGAAGTGGTAGGGTGTTTTCACCGCCAGAAGCTAATATGGAGAGACCTGACAAAGGAAAAGGAAAGGTTATAGTGGAAGAAAGTTCACAGCAAGGAGAGAAAGAGTCTCTGATGAAAGACGCCGAGGAGTTCATGTATCTTATTCGAAAGAGCGATTATAAGATTGTTGATCATCTACAACAGACTCCTTCCAAAATATTCATTTTGTCTTTTTTATTGTGCTCGAAGGCACACCGGAATGCCTTGTTAAGGATTCTGAACACGACTTACGTGCCGCAGGAAATTTCAGTGAATCAGCTTGAAGGGGTTGTAGCCCACGTGAATGCCGGAAATGGCTTGGGGTTTACGGATTTAGACTTGACTCCTAATGGAAGGAATCACAATCATGCCTTGCGTATCTCTATTGAATGCAGATGAGCTGTCTTGTCACATGTCTTGGTGGATATTGGATCATCACTTAACGTGTTGCCCAATAAAGCTTTAATGAAATTAGACACCCAAGGCGTGATCTGTACTCCTAGCGATCTTGTTGTAAGAGCGTTTGATGGAACAAGGAGATCGGTTTTTGTCGAAGTTACTCTCCCCATTCAGGTAGGTCCGGAGGTTTTCAATGCTGTTTTCTACATAATGGACATCCAGCCCGCGTACAGCTGTCTGTTAGGTCGACCTTGGATTCATTCTGCAGGCGCAGTCACATCGACCTTACATCAAAAATTGAAGTACATGGTTGGGGGAAATATTGTCACCGTTTACGGTGAAGAAGATATAATGATAAGCCATCTGTCATCATTCAAGTATGTTGAGGTGGATGGGGAAATTCATGAAACCTTATGCCAGGTGTTTGAAGCTGTTCAAGTCAAAGAGAAGCCTTCTGTTGTGGACAGTACACCTGAGATTTCTATGTCTTCCTTCAAAGAAGCTCGAGCTGTGGTGGAGTCTGGTTCTTCACAAGGATGAGACCAAGTGCTCAGTATTCCTAACAAGCAAGACAGATTCGGATTGGGATACATCCCGTCATCTTCTTCCTCACAAAGTGCTCCAAAGTACAGGGGACCAGTGCAGTTTACTAGCGGTGGAGTGATCTTTGACAGAATTAATGTCGTATCTGAAGACGAAGGGGACAATGATTGTGACATGGACGCATGGATTCAGCCGTGTGTTCCTGGCTAAAGCCTATGCAATTGGACCATCGAGGAAGTCGTCCAAGTGTCCTTTAAAGAGTAATTTATCTGTTTTGATTATGTGTGTGGCCCTGCGTTCTGCCCAGGATGTAGTGGTTCTCATTTGTAGAGCCCTTATCTGTTTATGTTTAAACTCTATTTTTATTAATCAAAAGGCGTCTTTATGCATTCAAATGTTTTGCTCCCTGTTTTTCTTATTTTATTTTGACAATAAAATGGCAATATGGTTTGTGCTTGTTTGCATATCATTTTAAGCATCAAACATCAATCATGCAGGTTTCACATTCCAGATGCCACCGCTCCAGATTCATTTATGACTCATTTTGACTTTGATAATCCGATCTTTCAAGCTGAAGAAGAGATTGATGAAAATGAAGACCTGCCTGAAGAGCTTGCTAGAATGCTGAGACAGGAAGAGAAGGTTATTCTGCCTCATCAAGAAGAGGTCGAAGTCGTCAACCTGGGTACAGAGGAAGACAGAAAAGTGGTCAGAATTGGGTCTGCTTTAGAAGATGATGTCAAGAGAAGACTGGTAGAGATGCTCCAAGAGTATAGAGACGTCTTCGCTTGGTCATATGAGGATATGCCAGGACTAGATACAGATATAATGGTTCATCGTCTACCTCTTCGAGAGGAATGTCCACCTGTAAAGCAGAAATTGAGAAGAACTAGACCAGATATGGCAGTTAAGATTAAGGAAGAGGTCCAGAAACAGTTGGACGCCGGTTTTCTTGCTGTTACGAACTATCCTCTGTGGGTCGCTAACATTGTTCCTGTACCTAAGAAAGACGGTAAGGTCAGGATGTGCGTGGATTACAGAGATTTGAACAGAGCGAGCCCGAAAGATGATTTCTCACTCCCCCATATTGATGTGTTAGTCGATAACACTGCTCAACATTCTGTGTTTTCCTTTATGGACGGTTTCTCTAGGTACGACCAAATCAAGATGGCCCCAGAAGACATGGAGAAAATAACCTTTATCACACCGTGGGGAACTTTTTGCTATAAGCTGATGCCTTTTAGATTGAAAAATACAGGGGAAACTTATCAGCGGGCGATGGTGACTCTCTTTCATGATATGATTCATCATGAGATCGAGGTCTATGCTGATGACATGATCGCAAAGTCACAAACGGAGGAAGAGCATCTGGTTAATCTTTTGAAGCTGTTCGAGAGGTTGAAGAAATTCAGATTAAGGTTGAATCCGAACAAGTTCACTTTTGGTGTAAGGTGAGGAAAGCTATTGGGGTTCATAGTTAGTGAAATAGGAATTGAGGTAGATCCTGCAAAGATAAAAGAAATACAAGAAATGCCAGCGTCGAAAACAATAAAAGAGGTCCGTGGTTTTCTAGGGAGGTTGAACTACATTGCAAGGTTCATATCTCACCTTACAGCCACCTGTGAACCATTATTCAAGCTGTTAAAGAAAGATCAGGCGGTTGTTTGGAATGAAAATTGCCAAAAGGCATTCGAAAGGATAAAAGAATACTTGCAGGAGCCTCCGATACTGATGCCTCAAGTGGCGGGAAGACCTTTGATAATGTACTTGACAGCTCTTGAGAACTCCATGGGTTGTGTTCTCGGTCAACACGGCGAGACGGGCAGAAAAGAACATGCTATCTATTGCTTGAGTAAGAAATTCACAGATTGTGAGTTCGGATACTTAATGTTAGAAAAGACGTGTTGTGCACTCGCTTGGGCAGCCAAACGCCTAAGGCAGTACATGTTGAATCACACAACCATGCTGATTTCAAAGATGAATCAGATCAAATATGTGTTCGAGAAGCAAGCGATTTCAGGAAGAATTGCAAGGTGGCAGATGGTTCTAACAGAATACAATATTAAGTATGTTTCCCAGAAGGCCATTAAGGGAAGTGTTCTGTCAGAATATCTCGCAGAACAACCGATTGAAGATTATCAACCGATGAAGTTTGAATTTCCTAACGAGGACATCATGTTTCTAAAGATGAAAGATTGTGATGAGCCGCTACCTGATGAGGGTCCTGAGATATGCTTCCAATGGAAGATAATTTTTGACGGTGCTGTTAACTCTTATGGCAGCGGAATCGGGGCAATCATTACAACTCCCCACGGTTCCCACATACCGTTTACCGCTCGGTTAATGTTTGCCTGCACCAACAACGAAACTGAGTATGAAACATGCATCATGGGTATTGAAGAAGCAATTGATTTGAGAATCAAGAACCTTGATGTATATGGTGATTTGGCTTTGGTCATTAATCAGATTAAAGGAGAATGAGAGACTCGTCAACCCAACTTGATTCCTTACATGAATTATGCCAGAAGATTGTTACCTTTCTTTGATAGAGTAGAGTTTCATCATGTGCCAAGGGCCGAGAATCAGATGGCAGATGCTTTGGTAACCTTATCCTCGATGTACAAGGTGAATCATTGGAATGATGCTCTAAGGATCACCATCTCGCGCCTCGATAGGCCGACTTTCATATTTGTAGTAGAGGAAGCATCTGATGGGAAGCCATGGTATTATGATATCAGGAACTTTCTCAAGAATCAGGAGTATCCGCTAGGGGCATCAAGCCGGGATAAGAAGACCTTGAGAAGATTGTCTGGAAACTTCTATATGAACCAGGACGATGTGCTTTACAGAAGAAACTTCGACTTGGTGTTATTGAGATGTATGGACGAAAGGGAAGCAAGTTTGCTAATGGAAGAAGTCCACGAAGGTTCTTTCGGTACGCATGCAGGTGGACATGCAATGTCTCGGAAATTGTTGAGGGCAGGCTACTATTGGATAACCATGGAATCTGATTGTTTCATGTACGCCAGAAAGTGCCATAAATGCCAGATTTATGCTAACAAGATGCGTGTGCCGCCAAGTCCTCTGAATGTCATGGTGTCTCCTTGGCCCTTTGCTATGTGGAGCATTGATATGATCGGTAAGATTGAACCGACTGCTTCTAATGGACATCGCTTCATCCTAGTGGCAATTGACTATTTCACTAAGTGGGTTGAAGCAACTTCTTTCGCCAACGTTACCAAGCAGGTGTGGCTCGATTGATCAAGAAGGACATCATTTGTCGTTATGGAGGGTCTGAATGAATCATTACTGATAATGGTTCAAATTTGAACAACAAGATGATGAAGGAACTGTGCTAGAGTTTCAAGATCAAACATCACAATTCTTCTCCTTATCGCCCGAAGATGAATGGTGTTGTTGAGGCAGCCAATAAGAACAAATCAAGAATATTTTATAGAAAATGGTTGTTACCTATAAGGATTGGCATGAGGTGTTGCCCTTTGCATTACATGGATATCGTACCTCGGTACGTACTTCGACTGGGCAACTCCTTTCTCGCTAGTATATGGTATAGAAATTGTCCTACCATTAGAAGTCGAGATTCCTTCCCTAAGGGTGTTGGTTGATGTTAAGCTTGATGAGGTCGAATGGGTGAGATCCAGATTGAATCAACTTAGCTTGATGGACAAGAAGAGGTTGGAATCCATTACAAATGGCCATTTGTATCAAAGCAGGATGAAGAAAGCATTCGATCAGAAGATGCGCCCTCGAAGCTTTCAGGAAGGTAACTTAGTGTTGAAGTGAATCCTCCCTCCACAGACAGATCACAGGGGCAAATGGACTCCCAATTATGAAGGTCCATATGTATTAAGAAAAGTCTTCTCTAGAGGAGCTTTACTACTTTCGACTATGGATGGCGAAGATTTCACATCCCTTATGAACGCAGACATAGTCAGAGAATACTTTGCTTAAAAGAGACCCGCTGGAAAGAAAAAGAAAATCTAGGCAAAAATGGGACATCTCGGTGAACCATAAAAAGATTGGGTTCAGGCAAAAAATAGGGATAAAAAGAAAGAATGTAAACCCACACAAAGTTGAAAACCTGAAAAGGAGACTTTGGAAAAAATGGGTATCCCAGTGGATCGAAAACCCGCAAGGGCGATTCAGGAAAAATTTAGGGATTTAAAAAGCAAATGACTATGACCTACGTCTGATCCCATGAGCACAGTGAATTCTTAGAGGATCTGAAGGTTAACAAGTCAGTCTTTTCAAAGGACGAAGCATTGGAGAAGCATCAAAGTCATGCGAGTCATAATTGAATCGACACATGGTGGTTGTCTGTACCACGTTGCTGACATTTGTGTATATCGTTTGTATATATTTGTTGCATTTCCGTACTTTTTGCGCAACTTTATCTTTTCAAGAGTTGCATCTGATGTAAATCTGCCTATTTTCAGGCCATTTTCAATCAATGAGTATATTATCCAGAAAGCTTACTTTTCTTGTTTTAGCTTTTACTGTTTTGTTTGTAAAAGACGCCTGACATTTTGATAAAACTTTGCATACATAAACTTTTGGGGCTTTACTAATCATAATTGAAACATTGATTTGCTTGAATAATGTCACGGACGATGACCGGCATAGCCTTTATTGCATACAGGACACATTGTTTGTTCGTCATTCGCAGGGCTCTCATCATTGAGATTTGTTTCAGAGATGTATCCCCAGTGGAGTCACCATGTCTCTATCCCCACAGGGTGTAGATGTCAGATAAGAAGTATCTCGCCGGCGATGATATGCAGGTTGAGACTATTTTCTCCCCAGCAGGTTGAGATTGCAGCGGGTCGAGATTGAGATTCCCCTGTAGTGGTGTGCACCTAGCCCTAGTAGTATGAAAGTGAAGTTCTCTTCAGCAAGAAGATTTGGGATTATTTCCCCAGTAGTGGAACAATTTCAGAATCTGTTTCCCCACAAAGTCTAAGACTCAATTTCCCAAGCAGAGGTTGATGCTGTTGAGTTCATTCTCACTCCCCAAATCAGAGGTTGATGATGATTCCCTCGATGAGTATTCCCAGGTGAAATGGATGTTTGTAGTAGAATCCAGTGGTTATTAGTGTTCTCCAGAGCGATATTTTTGGGATGAGTTCCCAATGATTGTTTCTCTCAATCCCCGGCAAAGCAGATTTTATCCTCAGTAGAGCGGATTTTATCCCCGGTAGAAGGAGTGTCTTTCTTGTTTCCCCGCAGAGTGGGATCATCCCCAGAATAGCGTATTCTGGAAGGCCATTCAGGGCATCCTCCACAAAATCCAGTTGGTTATGAGTATTCTTCAGAACAATTTCTTTGGGATATTTCCCAATCAATCTTTATTCCTAATCCCTAGTGAAGTTGCCAGTAGTTTTCTTCCCTGCAGAGTGGGATTATCCCCAGAGAACGTCATTCTCAATCCTCAACAAAGAAATTTTGGGATAACTTCCTAGAAAATCTTATTCTTAATCCCTGACAGATCGAATTTAATCTCCAGTAGAGTGGTATCCCCGATAGAGTTGTATTCTCGAAGGCCGTTCAGGGCATTTTCCCCAGTCGAGTGGGTTGTTCCCCTAGAAGAGTTGTATTCTGGAAGGTCGTTCAGGGCATTTTCCTCAGCAGAGTTGGTTTGATCCCCAACGGAGTGGATTTATTTTTAGCAGAGCAGTATTACCCAAGAGAGTTCTTTTCTTGGAAGCCATTCAGGGCTCGTTTTTCCCAGCATAAGTCTAATCGTACTTGGCACCCGTTCATTCCCAGCGGAGTTGGCTTCGTCTCTTCAGCATTTATTTTGCTGAAGTGGTTCCTTTGCATTTGCATTTGTGCATAGCATCCTCCCAGACGCGTAGCATTTCCATTTCGTATGGAGCATTACGCCATTTTCAAACATATGCACTTGAAACATAAGTCAGGTTGTTACCTCTTGTTTTCAGTTGCATTTCCAGCAGATATCGATGTATTTCATGAGCCTGTGTGGTATCCAGACCCCAATAGAGAATCTTTGATGGACGTGTTCATCTTATCATTATCTCCCCAACCGAGTTTACGTGGTTAATTTTATTCTCCAACGGAATTCTCCTTCATATTGTGAATTCTATTACCGACTTCGTGTCGAGCCGGCCTTAGGGTTCGTTGCCTATTTTAATTAACAGATGCCTGCTTTGGATAACAGATGTTACCAACTTCGTGTTGATCCGGCCTAAGGGTTCGTTTCCTGTTTTAATTAACGGATGCTTGCTTTGGATAACAAATGTTACCAACTTCGTGTTGAGCCGGTCTTAGGGTTCGTTGTCTGTTTTAATTAACAGATGCCTGCGTGTTAGTAGATGTTTTTTTTTGACTATGTGTCGATGCTTTCTAATTGGTGATGAGTTAGTTCATTTTCCTACAACTATCAGATACAGTTTCTCCAGTGATTCTAATTCCACTCCAGTGGACTATTATACAGTTTACTTTTCTGCGGTTGGCAAATTTATGGGTTCTTTTGTATTCAACCATCTTTTACCTTGAACGTTTGAAATTCGTTCGCTTTTCATCCCTTCAGGTCCAATTCGTTTGAATAGGGGCAACTATTGTACCCCAAAATTTGACCAACCTTTTCTTTCTAACTTGGTTTATGTTTCATTTCATTTAGCATTTGCATTTGCATAGCATTGGTTCTAATAAGGGGATCAAGGGGTGTTGTGTTTGGCATTCAAGAGGAGATATTCTTTTTTCAAGCAAGCAAGAATATCATTAGTAAGTCATCAAGGGTTCATTACCATCAGATTGGGTTTCAAAGCTCCTTGAGAGGAGAGGATTTGTGTATGGGTGTCACCTCCTATCTTGAGGATCATCAGAGGTTGATGAGGTTGCCTATTTGGATAAGGCATGGTTCAAAAGCTCAATGTGTATCTTGAGAGGTCTTTATGGAGTTTGTGTGGTCAAACAATTCATCTACAAGAGCCTCAATCAAGGGATATGGTGCTAGGGTTTTCTCTGGTCAATCAAAAGTTAACTGTGGACTTGAGAGGGTTCAAGACTTGGTTCTAAGTCATACAAGATATGGAAGTCATGTTGAAGCATCTAGGATGTCATGATAAGATCAAATCAAGGAAATTCAAGAGTTCAGAGAGTTACTAAATTAGGATTTCAGTTGATTTCAGTGTAAAATCCCCTTCTTTGGTGCCTAACTACAAGGCCAATTTTCACTATGATGCAAGGTCAATCTCATTTTCCAACAAACATGGGATTTGTTAATCATCCTTCAAGCTTTATATTGAGTACAAGAACTCATCCATTGAGTTTGTACATCTCAAGTTAGGATGTCAACAAGTTGGTGTCCTCAAATGAAGAGAGTTTTGGTCAACTCAAAGTCAACTCACTTCCAAAGCATTTTTGACATGGACTCAAGCTTCTCCTCAACTTCAAGTGAACATTAAAGTTGTTCCTAATTATCTTAGCTTTCCAAAAAGTCATATAAGTCATCATTATCATGAGTGAAGCTCAAGTTATGATCTTCACAAGGCAAGGGTATTTTGAGAAAGTTCGTTATAGGTCATTCTTTTCAATGGTCCATTTCATGAACTTCAAGGCCTCTAGTCCAAATTCAATGAACATAAAAGTTGTGCCATATTGATTCAACTCCATCATGAACTTAAAATCCATGGCACTTGGTGGATGGTATGATCTTTTGAGCCATTTTAAAGTGAAAATTGAACTTTTAGACATGATTAGGTTTTCTTCATTTACAAGTCACCAAATGACTTTGTTTTTGAATTTTGCACACCATAATGTCATCAAGCTTTGGTCATGCTACTCTTTACCATATTTGGACCAACAAAGGTACATGTTATGTGCCACTTTTCAAAGTTTTATACCTTAAAAGATCATGGATCAAAACTTGGTACAACATTATTCTACATGACCACAATCAATATCATTGTTTTCTACACATTCCATAGTCCACATTGCTGACCCAAAAAGAATGAAAGAGTGCCTAACCCGTGTGTATGTGCAAAATGGAAAGTTTGGCCAAAAATTGGAAATCACTCAAAATAAGCAACATGGGCCTGCATGGTTGCCATAAACCCATGATATTTAAGCTCAAAACCTTGCCCTAATTGCTCAGAAGAGGTGTAGCTACGTGAGAGAGAAGAGAACACTTCAAATTTATTCAAATCTTCATTTCTTCGAATCTCATTTTTCCTTGGAATATTCTTCAAATTGGTGCTCAAATCATCCTTATCAAAGCTCAAGGAAGGATTTGGGAGCTGAAAACTGAAGCTTGCAAGCATTTTGAAGGGTCAACGAAACCACTCCGTTAGGTATTTTCTCCACCTTAAATCTCTCATGTTAGACTTGCATTAGGTCTCATCTGGCTTGCATTTGAAGTCCTACTATACGTAGGTAATGTTTGACTGGTTATTGTTGATGTTTGATTAATTTTTTAGCTTGCATGTTCAATAATCGTGGCTTGTTTTCATATCTTTATAAGAACCTTTTTCCAAAATGAATGGTGGATTCATGATCCTTGTTGCAAGGTGTAATACCCCAAATTTTGCCCTAAGATTTGTCGTCGCATTTCATTGCATTTAATCAATTACTAACAAATTTGTGTAGTCGTTTGACCTTTTGCAGGTAAATATCATATGGCATGTATTTTTTTTTTCTAAAAAGTAAAAATGGCATAATTGGCAAGAGGACATGTGTAAGGAGTTGTGAGTGTGAGAGGTTGAGAGTTCGAATCTCACCTTTGTCACTTTTTATTTTTTATTATTTTTACTCTAAATGTTTCTATCTCTCATTAAAAAATAACAAAAATAGTTTTTTTATTATTATTTAATTATTGTTTTCGTATTTTAATTAAATCATTTTTTAAAATATTATTTTTTTTCACTTTTTTCTAAATTATTCATAAAAATATCCAAAAAATCATAAAATAAAAAATATTAGAAATTTTTTTGTTCTTTTTATAATATTTTTGATTTTAGGAATCAATAGGATTATTAGTTTTTATTTTAAGTTTATTTTAATTATTTTAAATTATTTAAAATTTATTTTTTCTTAACTAATTATTTGGTTTGGGCTTTAAAATGGGCTTTAGGGACATTATTGACAATTTGGTGTTAACCCTAATTTGTTCCCTATATATACATGTGTTGCCTTGTTGAAAAGGGGGTCAGAAGGTTTTCTTCAGAAAAGAGGAGAGAGAAACGGAGAAACAAAGGAGATCCCCAGAGAAGAAAGGTGGTCGTTCTCACAACTCGTCAGAAGGATTGGAGCTCTCCAGTGTTCCCTTATTCAAACCTTTTTCACATTTATCGAAGCAAACCTCCGCTTCGTAGGTTAAATTACTAAATCTTTTGCCTTTTCATGTTTATGTGCATATTTTGCCATGTTAATGTGTTTAGGTCCGTTAAATTACTAAACCTTTTGCTTTTTCATGTTTATGTGTATATTTTGCCATGTTAATCTCCATGTGTGTTTAGGTCCGTAGATTTTAATATCAAAACCCTTTTTTAACAAAACCTTTTTTTTAAATCAAAACCCTTTTTTTTTATTTATTATTAAAACCTTTTTTTTAGTAGGACCTTTTTTAAAAAACTGAAAAGCCTTTTTGTTCCGAAGAAAAAAAAAACCTTTTTGTTCCCAAAAACCTTTTCTCAAAAAACTGAAAAGCCTTTTCCCAAAAAACTGAAAAGCCTTCTTTGGAATGAAAAGCCTTTTTTGTTCTAAAAAAACTGAAAAGACTTTTCCCCCAAAAACTTTTTTTTTTATAATTTAAACTTAATTTTTTTTATAATTTTAACTTAAATATTTTTTATCAAAAAATTAAAACCTTTTTTTAATTAAAATATTAAAAAATTAAAACCTTTTTTTTATAATTAAAATATTAAAAAATTAAAACCTTTTCGTAAGGAACTCCTGATATTTGATGTTTGTCGTGTCATTTTATGTACCCTTTTATTACTTTTCTTTCTTTTGGCATTTCATGTGCATGCTCGAGGTTGAGATGTGCTTGTGGTGGCCACAGCCCCACACTATTTTCCTCCCTCACTTCATTCTAAGTGTCATTACATATTTTCATATTCTTCATGTTTTCAGAAATGTTTCTTTGTTTCTTTATACCCTCTGCCTTTATTACTTTTCTTATTTCTGTACCTTAATTATTCCTCCATATAATGATTTGTCATATTTTCACATTTTTTTACAGTTTTATCCTTCCGAAGGATTAGGTCCAGCCTTTTGGCCGCCGAGTCAATAGCCTTACCCCTTTAATGGATCAAACCCTGTTTAGCCTAGGTGTCCCGCCGTGGGCAAAATTGCTTTTATCCTAGTGTTAGGCCAAAAGAGTCGCCGTACTCTGTTTTAAGGTTTTCCGCCGTGGAATCCCTAATTTAACCCTATTTTAATTTTAATTAACATTTTTAACATAGAGATTGGAGTCTCTGAACAAACCTTGGCCACAGTCAAGACGTTTCTAACCTCCCTTTTTGAGGGGAACTACAGTTACTCTGATTCCATTCCCGTAAGGATATGTAGGCACAAGATGCGATGTCTTGCTGAGTAAACTTAGAATTAACCCCTAGGTATTTTTTAATTTTCAATCCTTTGTATATACCCTAAAGCAAAATAATTAATGAAATAAATAAAAAAAATAAACAAAAGGTTCCCGTAGAGTACTACGGAAGTTTAGGGTGCTAATACCTTCCCTAAATTTAACCAACCCCCGAACCTTAGATCTCTCCCTTTTAGGTTTTTCCTTTCTTTAACCTTTCATTCGGATAAATCAAAGACCGGTTGTAAATGAATTAAGATTCAAGTTAATCAATAGTTTGACATCCAAATTTCACCGCAACAGAAAATGGCGACTTCACTGGGGAGTCCTAACTATTGAGGGTTATCCCTATCTTGTTTATTTTTCTTCATATATTTGTTTCATTAATATTTTTACTCATTTGTATATACGTTGTTTAGGGTACCTGCTTGGGAGTTACTGTGTTGTGAGATAAGTCCTACACCCGGACTTGAGTGACATTATTATAGGATGGTGATATATTCGACGAGGCTTATAGGGAGTGAGTCCCGACTAAGTTGACTCGAGAATCACCGCTCAGTTCATACACTTTCGAAAATGGTTCGGTTGATCGAGTGTAATCGTGAAAACTTTTACCATTATCGATTGGAGTCTGTGATACTAGGAACCGTAGTACCTTTACACCATCTTGGCCTTATATAGGATGTAGTGCGGGAACTATGTGGGAGTAGTCCTACAATGGTTGCTACGCGATACTACACTCGAACGAGGTTCTCTTGAGAATATTATCGACCCTTGAGTCAGTCGAGAAGTTGATAATATCCGAAAGATGGGCTGATAACTTTGGGCACTTTTTAGAACCCTTGTTCTGCAGGTACAATTAATCTATAGTACACACCACTTTGGGAAGGGTAGACCTTGACTCCATTCATTGTTCCTCTAAAATTAGGACCTTTGTTTGCTTATGTGCGTTTGTGCTTTGCATCCATAAAGCATCATATCATTTCTAGTTTCAAGGAATTCAAAAGTCCTTTGCAAATTCAAGAAGTCCTACATTTTAAAGTCTAACAACTTTTCTCGCTTTCCTAAAAGGGAATGTTTGCAATCGACCGTTGAAATTCTTGAGACCATTGCATGGCATTAGCATCACATTTTTGCATTGCATTTATCCCCCAGTTTCTCCTTCTTGGTCCTATCATCTTCTAGTGTACCTTTGAGTCATCAAGCTGATTCCTCGACACAGATATCAGACCAGAAACGGAACAGGAGTCACTTTGATCCTATTCCCATGACTTACACAGAGCTATATCCTGACTTAGTCCGGCAAGGACTGATTACTACAAAGGCTTTACCACCTCCTCTTAATCCTCCGGCTGGATTTAGGGCTGATCTCCATTGTGCTTCCCATGAGGGTGCCCCAGGCCATGACTTGGAGCATTGTTTTGCATTGAAGGCTAGAGTATGTGAATTGGTTAGAACTGGAATACTTGATTTTACAGACAGTCATCCGAGCGTCCAGACAGATCCCTTGCCAACACATCAGAATTGAAGCTTTGTCATTGGGCCTTTTTTTCTCGTTGTTTGCATTTTCCTTATTTTGTTTAAGTTGTTTGCTTTTAATTATGTTTGTACTTTCATTAATGAAATAAGCATTGCGACTTTTGATTCAATTCATTTTCGTCCATTTATTTGCATCTTTATGCTTTATTTTTCAAATGTTTACTTCTTGTCCAAAATTTTGATATGCTAAGATTGGAGGGAGGATGATGAAAACGTTATACCCATAATTGTTGTCAGTATGCTTTCAATCAAACCTTGTTGACGATGTAAGGCATTGTTTCAATTCCCAAACACTGGAGAAATAAGGAAGTTAATCCCTCGTTACCCCCTTCGAGCCTAGAAGTTGGAGTTTCTTTCGTTACAAAAAACCCACAATTTTAACCTTGGGATGGGTAGTTCTCAGTTAACTTGGTTGTGTGTTCATACGATACACCTTTCATTAACAAATTTTCCTTCGCACACGTCAAATAAGTGTCGAAGATGTTTTCTAATCAAAGGTCGATGATGGTTCACCGTAATCATTAAAATCAAACAGTCACTTTCCTTCACACAAAAAAATAATATAAAAAAATCAAAAGAAGCCCGCTAAGTCAAAACCTATGAAGGAGACTTAGGCAAAACTGGGGCATCCCGCTGACTGTAAACTCTAAAATAAACATTTCAGGCAAAATTTAGGGATAATACAAAGAGATTTTTAAATCCTTATCTTGAAAATCCTCAATGTCAAAACAATCAAATGTTATAGGGGAGTAGTGGTTGCCTTTTCATAGGTCCCTTTGACTTCTGAGTCATCATTGCTACGATCAATGAAATCCCTAACTTATGGGAACCTGAATGCATAGTATGAGTTAACTGAGCATAGGACTGAAGATCATCACGTAGATTGGGTGGGTACAAATAAATTTTGAGCCTTTATCTTTTGTTTCATAAACCGTGAACCAGGCCACGTTACAACCCTCAAAAGACCTAACTGAAACAGGGTTATTTAGAAAGTATACTACAACAAGGTTGCGTAACCTGACTCCAAAAGATCCTTGCGAATCATTTATTTTGGCAATACACTTTTATTTTAAACTTTGAGTGTCTTGAACCGCCTTGTTCTGACTAACGACTCATGTATTTTCCATCTTTCAATAATAATTTTTCAAAAATCGCATGAACTTTGCATTACCATGTTTGTATGAATATTTTTGTTTGCAAACTGGCCTTCCTCTAAGGAATTTTCAAACAATGAGAAACTTGGTCAAGTGATCTTATCAGGGGCAAGTTCCTTTTACATCCTGTCAAAGAATTAGTTCAAGATTTGTTCAAGGCAATATCTTCTCAGATTTGGTTTATCCAGAGAATTGTTCAAGACCCAGACTGGGGCAAGCCCTCCGAGGATACAGCAAAACAGTCGATTCCACGAATCAGACAGCTGAAGCAACTATCAGTTCATTTGACCTGGGGCAGTTTACTCGCATAATCCCTAAGCAGTTATTCATCCTTCCTATAGTGACTATCAACTTGATACAGTTTAATAGAATGACAGTGATCTCCGTGTTGAGGAATCAGTCCTCCAGTTTTGTCATCTCACAGAAAGAGTCGAGTCTTGTCGTCGACGTCTGCATTTGCATTTGATCATATGTCATAGCATAATTCCTATACATGTGCACATCTTGGGTGCTTTATTCCCCATTTACATTTCTATCTTGGGTGCTTTACTCCCCATTTACATTTTTATCTTGGGTTCTTTACTCCCCATTTACATTTTTATCTTGGGTGCTTTACTCCCCATTTACATTTTTATCTTGGGTGCTTTACTCCCCATTTACATTTCTATCCTGGGTGCTTTACTCCCCATTTACATTTCTATCTTGGGTGCTTTACTCCCCATTTACCTTCTATCCTTGGGTGTTTTATCCCCCATGTACCTTTTATCCCGGGTGTTTTATTCCCCGTTTACCAGATATTCCTGGGTTTACCTAACATCATGGTGTTTTACCCCCATTTACTTTTTTTTCTCTCCCTGAGGTCGTGTTTTACTCGTGTCTTACCTTGTGGGCAAAATTTATTTACTTGGCATCATGGGTGTTTTATCCCCATTTGCGTTTTTCTCCTGAGCTCGTGTCTACCCGAAGTTCTTCCAGATATGACATGTCTTCTTCTCTAGTGCAATTCCTCGGTGGGTCGTCCCCTGTGACGTTGTTTCGTCTGTATCCGTGCATTTGTCATTTTCATCATACGCATCATATCAGATTCATATTATATTTAACATTATAGTTCGTTTTGTTTTGTCCATATCATTGCATAGCACTGTGTCTAAAGGCAAAATTTTCGGTTATCTGTATTTAAATCCCTCCACCATGATTTCTCGAGTCTCCGTTGCTCAAATAACCCGGTGAAGTTATTTAAATAGGGGCAACTGTAATACCCCAAATTTTGCCCTAAGATTTGTCGTCGCATTTCATTGCATTTAATCAATTACTAACAAATTTGTGTAGTCATTTGACTTTTTGCAGGTAAATATCATATGGCATGTATTTTTTTTTCTAAAAAGTAAAAATGGCATAATTGGCAAGAGGACATGTGTAAGGAGTTGTGAGTGTGAGAGGTTGAGAGTTCGAATCTCACCTTTGTCACTTTTTGTTTTTTATTATTTTTACTCTAAATGTTTCTATCTCTCATTAAAAAATAACAAAAATAGTTTTTTATTATTATTTAATTATTATTTTCGTATTTTAATTAAATCATTTTTTAAAATATTATTTTTTTTCACTTTTTTCTAAATTATTCATAAAAATATCCAAAAAATCATAAAATAAAAAATATTAGAAATTTTTTTGTTCTTTTTATAATATTTTTGATTTTAGGAATCAATAGGATTATTAGTTTTTATTTTAAGTTTATTTTAATTATTTTAAATTATTTAAATTTTATTTTTTCTTAACTAATTATTTAGTTTGGGCTTTAAAATGGGCTTTAGGGACATTATTGACAATTTGGTGTTAACCCTAATTTGTTCCCTATATATACATGTGTTGCCTTGTTGAAAAGGGGGTCAGAAGGTTTTCTTCAGAAAAGAGGAGAGAGAAAGGGAGAAACAAAGGAGATCCCCAGAGAAGAAAGGCGGTCGTTCCCACAACTCGTCAGAAGGATTGGAGCTCTCCAGTGTTCCCTTATTCAAACTTTTTTCACATTTATCGAAGCAAACCTCCGCTTCGTAGGTTAAATTACTAAATCTTTTGCCTTTCATGTTTATGTGCATATTTTGCCATGTTAATGTGTTTAGGTCCGTTAAATTACTAAACCTTTTGCTTTTTCATGTTTATGTGCATATTTTGCCATGTTAATCTCCATGTGTGTTTAGGTCCGTAGATTTTAATATCAAAACCCTTTTTTAACAAAACCTTTTTTTTAAATCAAAACCCTTTTTTTTATTTATTATTAAAACCTTTTTTTTAATAGGACCTTTTTTTAAAAACTGAAAAGCCTTTTTGTTCCGAAGAAAAAAAAAACCTTTTTGTTCCCAAAAACCTTTTCCCAAAAAACTGAAAAGCCTTTTCCCAAAAAACTGAAAAGCCTTTTTTGGGATGAAAAGCCTTTTTTGTTCTAAAAAAACTGAAAAGACTTTTCCCCCCAAAACTTTTTTTTATAATTTAAACTTAATTTTTTTTATAATTTTAATTTAAATATTTTTTATTAAAAAATTAAAACCTTTTTTTAATTAAAATATTAAAAAATTAAAACCTTTTTTTTATAATTAAAATATTAAAAAATTAAAACCTTTTCGTAAGGAACTCCTGATGTTTGATGTTTGTCGTGTCATTTTATGTACCCTTTTATTACTTTTCTTTCTTTTGGCATTTCATGTGCATGCTCGAGGTTGAGATGTGCTTGTGGTGGCCATAACCCCACACTATTTTCCTCCCTCACTTCATTCTAAGTGTCATTACATATTTTCATATTCTTCATGTTTTCAGAAATGTTTCTTTGTTTCTTTATACCCTCTGCCTTTATTACTTTTCTTATTTCTGTACCTTAATTATTCCTCCATATAATGATTTGTCATATTTTCACATTTTTTTACAGTTTTATCCTTCCGAAGAATTAGGTCCAGCCTTTTGGCCGCCGAGTCAATAGCCTTACCCCTTTAATGGATCAAACCCTGTTTAGCCTAGGTGTCCCGCCGTGGGCAAAATTGCTTTTATCCTAGTGTTAGGCCAAAAGAGTCGCCGTACTCTGTTTTAAGGTTTTCCGCCGTGGAATCCCTAATTTAACCCTATTTTAATTTTAATTAACATTTTTAACATAGAGATTGGAGTCTCTGAACAAACCTTGGCCACAGTCAAGACGTTTCTAACCTCCCTTTTGAGGGGAACTACAGTTACTCTGATTCCATTCCCGTAAGGATATGTAGGCACAAGATGCGATGTCTTGCCGAGTAAACTTAGAATTAACCCCTAGGTATTTTTTAATTTTCAATCCTTTGTATATACCCTAAAGCAAAATAATTAATGAAATAAATAAAAAAAATAAACAAAAGGTTCCCGTAGAGTACTACGGAAGTTTAGGGTGCTAATACCTTCCCTAAATTTAACCAACCCCGAACCTTAGATCTCTCCCTTTTAGGTTTTTCCTTTCTTTAACCTTTCCTTCGGATAAATCAAAGACCGGTTGTAAATGAATTAAGATTCAAGTTAATCAATAGCATGACATCCAAATTTCACCGCAACACAAGGGATTTTGATTGGTTTAAGATTTGGCCATTTTTATTAAGTTTTGATCCCCTGAGCTCCGGCGAGCTGGCCGGAGAAGACGACCGGAGCCCTAGCTCCGGCGTCTGGTTTTTTCTTAGGGGAAGGCTGAACTGGCTTGTTTGAATATTTGATATGTTGAGGTGTTGCGTACTCATTCGTGTGACCAGGCTTGCGTGTGTGTTTGACTCCACATCAGATTAATGAAACGCTGAGTTTCATTAACTCAGGTTCCATTTGGTCTTTGGGCTTAGTCCCTTTGCTATACGCACCCCACCATTTTTGAGCCCAAGTGTGTTTTCAAAGCATTTATTTGTATTTTATTGTTACTTATTGCACCCTTCCTTGCTTGTTCTTTCTTTTTATCTTATTTTATTTACATTTTAACTTTTAATTGTTTTAAAATGGTTCTGATTATTCAAAAATCCAAAAAAAAAATGTTTTCAATTATTTCAAGATGTTAATTAATTTCTCAATATTTTTATTTTTATTTTCCATTTATTTTATTATTTTATTTGGAATTTACAAGTCAATGAGTTTTATGGTGTTTACCTATTTTGAACTTGATCATTTGAACATCAATTTTGAATCCCCTATTGTTGCACCCCAAAATTTGCTCAACCTTTTCTTGCCTGATTTATGTTTCATTGCATTTCATTTGCATAGTTACATCATGTACATAGTTCAATCATTGGCATATCATAGCATAGCATTCCTCCATCAAGGGATCAAGGGTGTCTATCAAGAAGAGAGCCTAGCAAGAGGTCTTATCCAAGTGTGAAAGTCATCCAAGCCATCAAGAAGGGATTTGAAGTCTTGAGAAGTTTGAGTGTCTGCATGTGGGTTTTGCTCCTATCTTGAGGAATATTGAGAATCATCAGTGGCATGAGAAGCATGGAATGTGGATATGATGTGTATGGATCTCATGGGATGTCTAGAGGGCCTTATTGAAGCTGAGGCAAGTCATTGATTCAAGTACAAGAGCCACAGTTGAGGTGCAGTCAACTAGGGTTTCATCTGGGTCAACCCTAATTCAATTGAGTAAGTGGAGAGCATCAAAGCCTACCTTGAGGTCATGGGATTCATGAATTGGTATGTTGATACATGTGTCGTGTTGTGCCAAGATCAAGCAAAGAAGAATCAAGAATGTGGGAGGTTGCTAAATTAGGGTTTTAGTGTAAAACCCCTATTTAGTGCCTAACTTCAAAGCCACATAAGTCAAAATACAAGTTTCAAATGGATCTTTGGCCAACATGAAACTTGTCGAGAATCTCAATAACTTTAATTTGAGTACTAGAAGTCCTCAAGGGGATTTATAGAACTCAAGTTATGGTCCTTGCAAGTTACAGGTCACCAAAGGACACTGGAATTTATCTGTGAAAGTCACTTGACTTACAAGCAACTTTTTCCCTTCAAGGAGTTTTCAAATGGATTCTTGGACAACATAAGAGTTGTAGATCTTGATCTTATATTTCCATAGAGTACTAGAAGTCCTCAAGGGGATTTATAGAACTCAAGTTATGATCTTGGCAACCCAGGGGTATTTTGGGTATTGGTGATTATAGGTCATTTTCAAGCATGTGCCAAAATCTCCATCTTCCACTCCTCAAATGAAAAATTGTCCAACATGGAATGTGCTTAAAATGATGTTTTTAGGTCAGATATGAATTCATGTTGGATTGAATGAGCTTATATCAAAAGTCACTCAAAATGGCCTAAAAAAAGGAAGGATTTTAAATGAATCAAAGAGGGAAATTGTGATTTTTGAGTTATAGGTCCTAAACATGGCAAGTGAATACATTTTTTGACTAGAAATCAAATTCTAGAGACATTGGCAATATTACATTTTTGAATTGAGGCTTGGTTTCATGACTTATTTTGCAAAGTTGTTACTTCCAAAACAAGTCACACATCCAAATCAGCAACCAATGCAATTCAGGTCTCCATTTTGATCTGAGCATATTCACTAAGCCACCAGGAGTTGGTTAGAATCTTCTGGAACAAGCTGGGAGTAAGATTTCACAATTATCATATTAAAATTTCAAGAGAAAATCAGAATTTTGGATTCACTGAATTGGGCTTCAAATTGGGCTCAAAAGCCCATGGAAAGTTTCTATATATTGAGGGGAGTGACTTCAGATTGATTTTGGGGATGATTTCGTGCTAGAAGCTGAGATAGCAAGTGGAGTTTCAAGAGCTCCAAGTCAGAATCGGTTTTGGATTTGCAAGCACAATCAAGCCAAATTAAAGGTTGAAGAAGCTCCATTGTGTATCACTGATCGTGTCTGAAGAGTCTTGAAGCTTGAATTGAGCATTTGCTACTTCTGTTGATCCAATTTTACCATGTATGTAAACCTTCAAATTCCTCACGATCTAGGAAGAATTGAGTAGAATCTTGCATGTGGTTAGGACCTAGGTTGATCATAGATTGTTTCTGGGTGGGAATTTTAGTGTTTAGAGACAATTAAGTGTGATGCACCATTTCTGTTTGAAGACGGTTATGGATGATCTTGAGATTTCAACTTAAATTGGATAGTTGTTAATGATCAGTGCAACAAGAGGAAGGGATCTGTGGCTTTAGTTTTGGATTTAATGTTGATCAAATTAATGGTGAAATTTCTGTTTGCTTTCGAATCTGGAAATGTGGTGAGATTTAGGTGATTTGGATTGGAGATTTGAAATCCTTGTTCAATTCTGGTTAAGATTGGTATTTAGCTTGTGTATTTTGATCACCTGTAACCACCATCTCACTGGAGAAGATGGTGGTTTCCACCGTGGACCACCGCCTAGAGATATCTCAGGTCGCCTGAGCTTTTGGAGAAGATGAAGTCTGAAGCATTGGATCAGTCTCCAAGTTGGACTTATTACACAGATCGTGTGGCCGTGATTTAAAGTCAGCTTTGCCTCCAAATCCTTGAAACGCATCGTTTTATTAAACGATGTGGCAAGCCAGTCAGATCCCAGTCAACATCACATGTGGACACGCTCTAAGCCGTTTGATCTGCATACTTAGTCACTGTGTGTTTATTTCAGCATTTTTATTTCTTTTATTTGATTTTCTTTTATTTTTAATGCATTTTGATTCTAAAATCCATAATAATTAGGAAAATTAGTCTTTTTAATCTAGATTTTTTTTCCTGAATTCCTTAGAAAGTGTAGAATTTAATAGGATTGAAAAATAGTTAATTCATACATTTTATAATTTATTTGCATTTTTTGCATTTTTATTGGTTTTATTTTCAATTTGTTTGACATGTGTTCTTGCTGATTTTATTATGGATGATTGGTGATGAATTTTGAGTTGATTCTTTTTGGGCTAGATAGCTTAGATATGCATGTACTCATAGTAATTTTCTCATATTTTTGTGAGATAAATTTAGGCTAGTTTGAACATTGGACATTAGGTGGTTTAGAAATAGGGTTTTAGGATGATACCTTTAGGTTTAGGGCATAGTTTTAGGTCCAAATGGATGGATAACCCCCTGGGTTTTTGTATGGGAGATTTATAAGAGGTTTGGAAACCCTTAGTAATTTTTGTAGGATTTTACAATCATGTTTGATATTTTAATTAGAATTAGTTTTAAGACTAACTTCTAGGTGTTTCTGATGAACTGATTTGACTAGTTTGATTCAATAGTTCCCCTTAGACTAGGGTGGTGTTGCTTTTGAGCTTGGGTGATCATGAAGACCAATTGAAGATGCTTTGGAGAGCTTGAAGAAGCTTGGATGTGAAGGATTTCTCATCTGGTGAAGTGCTTGTCAGGAGCTTAGGGAAACTAGGGTTTCAGGAAGAGCATTAGACTAGTTTTGTTTCTTTCTTCAAACATGGAGTATATTGTTCATCTCCATTCAATCCAATGACATAAAGTCCTGTTAAAGGAGTCACATCTCTCCTTAGTAGGGATGAATGGAATGCTTTAAGAGTAGAACTTTGAGGATGCTTGTCTCTCATAATGTTGAGTTCTCAGTGACTTCCCTTGGTTGTCATTGAGTTTCTTAACATTATAACCTGATATTGTTGAATGGTTCTCCCTTGGAGGTGATTATTGAAGCTTGGTAAAGATAAAGTTTGTTGCTTGTTGAAGCTTATTGAAGTTGAAGTTTGAGCTTGTTGAAGCTGGTTGCTTGTTGAAGCTAGGGTTTTGCTGCTTGTTGAAGTTGAAGTCAGGAGGTTGTTGAAGCTGGTTACTGGTTGGGGTTTGAGCTTGCTTAAGCTGGGAGCTTGTTGAAGCCTAGTGCTTGTTGAATATTGAAAGTTTATTGAAGCTTGAAGATAGGAGTTATTCATGAAGATGAAGGTTGTTGCTGTCAACTTTTTGCTAGTTAATCATTTGTTGCTGTCAGAGCTACTGTTTGCTGTAGGAGATTGGTGCTGATGCTTGGGCTGCCTTCTCTGCTGTGGCTTTTATTTTCTGTATTGTTTGTCGGATTGTGTAGCTTGCCCCTTTGGTTTGAGGTGAATGTTGATTCACTTTGCCTGTTGTTTTCCCAGGTTCGAGGACTCCCTTGCCTCGCTTGTATTGCTGCATTGCATGCATTTTACTGTATTTGCTTGCTTTCTTTTCTGTTTATCCCCTAGGATCTCTGATTTCCTCTGTGCAGGAGGGAATTATGACAGACATTAGGATTCTCATCCATGCATGACAACATTAGGTTAGTTTTATTCCCTTTCAACCCTAGGCTTTTTAGAGCTTCCTTCTCTTCCTATCTCGAAACAATTCAAAAACACAGTAATAAGGATGACGCGTGCTGTACGCTACGAGCCTTAAGCTATGTGAGAAAAGGTTGCTGGAGGGTCACTCTTCAGTAATCTGACTGCTTAGTATGGTACCCTTAGGGTGACATGCGACGTAGTCACTCTCAGATCACAAGTCTTTAGTACAGTACAAGTTGCAAACAAACTAAAAAAACACTTCTTTCGTAAAAGATTCAAAACAAACATCAAAGTGTCATTTTTGTCCGCTTGGACTCTTAATCAAGAAAAACCCTTTTTTGAAGGTATTAAAAACCAGTCAGACAAGCTTGTGTCTTTCGTAGCCCGAACTACGTTTGCTCTGATCTTTCATGCCGTATGAAAGTACGTAGGCATAGGATGCGATATCCTAGCGAGCAACCTTCCCCTCCTTTCCCGTAGGTAGGCGAACTACATTGACTCTGATTTCACGTTCCAGACGGGAATACGTAGGCATAAAGTGCGATACTTTGCCGAGTCATTTTATTTTCTTTTTAACCCAGACCTATAGAGTAGATAGAATAACATACCCTTAGATAGAAAACAAGCGTGGATCCCGTCAAGTACGGCGGACGTGAAGGGTGCTAGTACCTTCCCCTTGCGTAACCGACTCCCGAATCCAGGATTTGGCTGCAATGACCATTCCTTTCCCTCTTTGCATTAGGTTTACTCTGAGCGTTTCCTTTCCCTCTTGTGGGATAAATAACGCACGGTGGCGACTCTTCTGTCATAGCCGGCGCCGATTTTCGCACTAGCGACAACTGGCGACTCTGCTGGGGAATTCCAACGGTTCCCTATGCGAGTCAATCTTAGCGCTTGTTTTCCCGTCTGGGGTTTTGTATGTATCTACCTTTCTGCCTTTACTTTCAGTATTATATTATTGTTGTCGTGCTGGGAAGAGGGTTAGATTGAGAGATAAGTTGGACCTGGGCTTGAGTTTGCACATAGACTTAGAAGTAGAGAGTAGTGGTTAGCCTGCTTGCTTAGCTCGCACCAGCTAGCCGCAAAATCTGCGCTCGGACGAGATTCTCTTTGATGCTTCTTGCCTGGCCCTTAGGGCTCGACAAGTTGTCTGACCCGAGGATTGTCGACTCTGGGGACCTATCATTTGGGATTCAACTAAGTGAGGCCGCTTCAAGGGATGATGATGCCACACCTTCTAGGTATCGTATCATCGCTCTTGAAAGTCTGTGACGTTGAACCTGCATAGGATGTCGTACCTCGTCTGCGAGTTAAGTACATACCTGTGAGGGGTATGTAGGTCTGTTTGCAGGAAACCCTTGACCTCAGAGTACTTGGTTTATCTATGTCAGTGAGATGTGGTTACAGGGTTCATTTAAGTGGTTGGTTTGGTTTGAGATGAAGATTTGATGGTTCTCAGGCTCCAGTACAAAGCAACACAGTTCATCAGCACTGCACTTGATCCCCTGTTGCATATGCATGTGCATTTTCACGTTTGCATTTCATTAACGTGTATTTATGTTGTAGGTGTGATCATTCCCCTCTGATTCTAGTGTATCTTATGGCCAGACATGGAGTCCATGAAGAGGACAGTTGCTTACCGGTTGCATTCGCCAGATATCAGTTCCTTGCTGGGATTAGTTGCTCTGGCAGATGAGAGAGTGAGGGCTGAGTTCAGAGTATCTTATGGGAGATTGCTTAGTTTGTTGTACAGGCCTTCAACATTTGAGACGACTGGGGTGTATACTTTGATGCAGTTTTATGAGCCTCAGCTGAGATGCTTCCTGTTCCCCGACTATATTCTGGCACCCACTTTGGAGGACTATTCTGTTATGTTGGGAGTTCTCTGTATCTCACGGGCTCATTAGACGAGGCTGTTTTGATCAAGTTGAGACATGCATGGGCTAACATCCATAGGAGAGGGAAGGCTTTGCTTGGTAAGAGCAACAACAAAGCTTATGATCCCTATTTGGCTTGGATCCACGAGAGAGCTAGGATTTCCCTGATGCCATACCCTGCTGTGGAACCTTTGTATCTTCCAGTGATTGAGGCACCTACTTCGGTAGAGATTGAGAAGTATAACAAATTGTTGGCTGAAAATGAAGAATTGAAGAAAGCCAATGATGAGTTAGAGAAAGAGATCTTCCAGTTGCGTCATGAGAAGAATGAAGCTACCTTCACTGTCAAGGAACATATTGAGTTGATTAACAGGTTAGGTTCGAATTTGACTGAAGAGACCGACAAGAGGGAAAAGGTGGGAGCAGCCTTAAACGGTGTTAGCAAGGTGCTAGCTTCCAAGAAGGAACTCTTAAACAAAGCTTATTCTCGACTTGGCAAGTGGGAAACATTATGGAATACCATGCTTACCAAGCGGAAGGAGCGTGAAGATGAGCTGAAGCTGCAGATTGCCACGCTAGAGGCGCAGATTAGAGCCCAGGATGCAAAGATTGCTGAAGAGACATCACTTAGGAGCGCTGTTGAGCTTAGAGTAAGTGACCTTGGCGAGAAGCTGAGAGGTTGTGAATCGAAGGCCGGCTCCAAGAGATGCAGACTCGACGAATGTTTTGGCGAAGGAACCTGCAAGGACGACACCAAAAAGCTGAGATCCACTGCTGAGCGACATGCATTACTGATACAAGAGCTAATCTCCAGACTAGGTCATTCGGAGACGTTGAGGATATTGGAAGATGTCAGAGTGCGCCATTTGGCCTGAGTTATCTTTGCCTTGCTTTTGTTATCTGTACTTGTACTTCGACCATCGCCAAGCTTGTTGGCCGAGGTCTCTTCAGTTGTACTCTTGTACCCTGCCTCTTGGCATTTGTTTATGTATGAGGGTTTTCTGATTCCTTGCTTGCTTGATGGGGACTCCATTATCGTGATGGTCTTCTCTCTGAAACTAGAATCGGGGGGGGGGGGGGGGGATATTAACCTGTAGCATATTTATACATTTGCATCTGCATCCTCATATTGCATGATCAGTATTTTGAATCTGTATCTTATTTCCTGCATCTCACAGGGGTTTTTCAGGATTGACGACCAGAGAGTCTACCGCTATTCAACCAAAAACAACTGCAAGAAGATAATGAATCAAGTCCAAGTTGAGATGCAGGAAATCCGCGAGAAGCTGACTCTGTTCATGCAAGCCATGGAGAGCATGGTCAAGGGCCAGGAGAACCTTCAGACCTTGGTGTAGCCGCTGCTGACGCGGGCGAACGGAAATGGCAACACTGACCACATTTCTGTTGAAACTCCTCGCCGGGAGGATGAGATACCGGCAGTGGTTACTCCACCTGTTGTGACTGTCAACGGAAACACGGGTACTGGTGCAGGTGCTGGTAATGGTAATACTGGAAATGGTGGTGATGGGCATGTTGTTAACAACAAAGGCAACATTGTGGATGCCGATCAAGGATTCGTTGACAATGTTGGCTTTGGAAACAATGGGTATGACAATGTCAATCAGGACGGGAACTTCGGGTTCAACAATCAAGGCTTCGGTAATAACGATTACGACAACAATCAGGGGTATGGCTACGGTAATGGTGGATTCGGTAATGTGAACGGCGCTGGAGCATTTCCTTTCAACAATGGTTTTGGACACGCTGGGATCAATCAAGGGTTTGGCAACCGAGGCCAGGGTCCTATGTTCAATCAGCAAGGATTTGGCCGTAACATGGGTTACGATGGGTACGACAATGACTGGAATGTGGATCAACAGGATGACGCTTTTTCAGGAAGAGGTATGGGACCTGAAGGCTCTATTGACCCTGTTCAGAGGATCAGAATGCTAGAAGAGCAGATGAAAGGTGTGGTTGATCAGAACTCCGCTGGGTTAGACATGACTACTATGGGGTTGGTACCAGGGCTGAGGGTGCCATTGAAATTCAAGGCTCCCACATTTGACAAATACAAAGGGGATACCTGCCCAAAGGTCCATGTACGTTCTTACTATAGAAGGATGTCTGCATATTCCAATGATGAAAGGATGCTCATGCATTTCTTTCAAGACAGCTTATCGGGACCATCATTGGAATGGTACATGGGACTGGAGCCCACCCAGATTAGGAGCTGGAAGCAGTTGGCTGATGCTTTCGTTATGAATTACAAATATAACATCGATTTGGCGCCAAACAGAGTTAAGTTGCAGAATCTGTCGCAGAAAAGTGGTGAAAGTTTCAAAGAGTACACGCAGCGGTGGCGCGATATGGCAGCTCGGGTGCATCCTCCTTTGGTTGAAAGGGAGATGAATGACATGTTTATGGGGACATTTACAGGAATGTACTATGACAAGTTACTCAATGTTTCGATGGGTAGCTTCTCCGATATGATCCTTATGGGAGAAAGGATGGAGAATGGAATCAAAATTGGAAAGATTCAGGCAGGCGAATCTACTCCAGTTGGGGGTGCGAGAAAAGCGTTCGACGGAAGACGACAAGGTGATACAAGCGCTGTATTTGGTGGCAGAGGTCGGGGCAGAGGTAGAAATCAGTACAATCAACCTCAACAAATAGCCAGTGTTACTATTCCAATTCCTCAACAACAACAACAGCAGCAGCAACAACCACAGCAGCAGCAAAGGCAGAATCAGAGCTAGAGAAGGTTTCAGAATGCAAAGCCGAAGAGGGTATTCGATAAGCCTCCGTCGACATATGCAGAGCTTCTTCAGACACTGTTGGGTTTTAATTTGGTTGAGAAAAGGACATTGGAACCGCCTACAGGACCGGTACTTCCTTATGGGTACGACGCTAGTAAGCACTGCGAATTCCATTCCGGGGCACCCGGACATGATGTAGAATCTTGTCATGCTTTCAAGCATAAAGTTCAAGACTTGTTGGACAGTAAAGCCATCAATTTTGGCCAAGCGGAGCCTAATATTGTACAACAGCCTATGCCTAATCATGGGGCAAATGCCATCTTAACAGAAGAAAATTTGAACTTGGTGATGGATGTTAACGAACTGAAGACACCATTGAGTGAGGTGAAAAGCAGTTTGCTCAGAGGGGGAGTATTCCCTGGTTGTGACGAGTACTGTTTAGAGTGTTGGACCCAGCCTGAGGGTTGTGCTGATTTGAAGCAGGGCATTTAGGCCATGATCGACGAAGGGACCTTGCAATTTGATCGAACTGCGGTTGAGAAGCCTGTGGAGGCATTATGTGGTGAGCAGAATGATATTGCAACGGTGACGATCCCGAGGAGGACTATAACGATAACGGCGCCCGCCAAGCGGCCAACTATTACGATTACCAAAGCAGGGCATGTTCCCTTCGAGAGTACGAAAGCTGTCCCGTGGACATATGGACTAGAAGCGTATTGCAACGGGGAAAAGATTGTGGTGAATAACCAGCCAGCTGGGGCTGTTGATAATGTCGCTGGAACGGGGGGCATGACCCGTAGCGGAAGGATCTTTACCTCACCTGAAATAGAAGCAGAGAGGTTGGCCAAAGGTAAAGCCAAAGTAAGTGAAAGCGGGCCTTCTCATTCGAAAGAAAAGGATACGTCACTCAAGGACGTAGAGGAGTTCATGAGACTAATTCGCAAAAGCGACTACAAAATTGTTGAACATCTACAGCAGACACCGTCGAAGATTTCTATCTTGTCGTTGTTATTATGTTCCGAGGCCCACCGGAACGCCTTGCTAAAGATTCTGGATACGTCATTTGTGCCTCAAGAAGTTTCTGTAAATCAGTTGGAGGGGGTAATGGCACATGTTAATGCTGGACATAGCCTGGGTTTCACAGATTTTGACCTAACACCCAGGGGTCGAGAGCACAACTTGGCCTTGCATATATCGGTGGAATGCCGAGGCACCGTGCTATCGTGTGTATTGGTGGATACTGGATCGTCGTTGAACGTATTGCCAAAGAAAGCCATGATGAAATTGGACATACGGGGAATTATCTGCACACCCAGCGATTTGGTTGTGAGGGCGTTTGACGGGATAAAAAGATCAGTGTTTGGGTCAATAACATTACCGTTTCAGGTGGGGCCGGAAATTTTTGATACTGAATTCTACATCATGGATATCCATCCAGCTTATAGCTGCCTTCTTGGGCGCCCATGGATCCATGCTGCAGGGGCCGTAACGTCCACATTGCATCAGAAGTTGAAGTACATGGTGGGTGGTAGTGTTGTTACCGTTTGCGGGGAGGAGGATATTTTGGTCAGTCACCTGTCATCATTCAGATATGTGGAGGTCGACGGAGAAATACACGAGACACCTTGTCAAGCCTTCGAAGGGTTGCGAATTAAAGACAAAGCTCAGGGTTCCAGCGAGATGTCAGATATGGCAGTGTCATCTTACAAAGAGGCTCAGGCTTTAGTGCAGACTGGTGAGACTAAAGGCTGGGGGCAGGTTCTGGAGATTCCCGTGAAGAATGACAAGTTTGAGCTAGGGTATCGGCCGACGTCGTCAGTGTCATCTTCAGGAGCCCCCAGGTTCAAGGGACCGGTCACGATTACGCCAAGCGGGGTGTGCTTTGAGACTATCAATGTTATTTCCGATGCTGAAGACGGAGATAGCGACTGCGATATGGACGCATGGATCAAGCCAAGCGTGCCAGGACAAAGTCTCTGCAACTGGTCCATCCGGGAAACTGTCCCAGTGACTTTTAAACAGTAATGATTTGTTTTGTCAATTGTTGAATAATCCTATGTCCTACCCGGGGCATAGTGGTTTTACCTTAGGGCTACTTGATTATGTGTATTGCACTGTTTTAATCATGAAATAAAGACGTTTTTCATACTCAAATATTGTGATCCCTGTTTTTTCTTGTTTTTACTTTAACAATAAATGGCAACGTGGTTATTTGCTTTGTTTGCGTGTTGAAGCGTTTAACCATTTCCTTTGCAGGACTAATATTTCAGATGACATCTCATACGAACTGCCTATGACTCGTTTCGACTTCGAGCACCCGATATTCCAAGCGGAGGAAGAGATTGTTGAGGATAGCGACCTGCCAGAGGAGCTGACTCGTTTGTTGAAACAGGAAGAGAGCATTCTGCCTCATCAGGAGGAAATTGAGATTATCAACTTGGGGTCGGAAGAAGTTGTGAGAAATATCCGTATAGGGGCTACGCTGCAGAGCGACGTCAAGCAAAGGCTGATTGAGATACTGCGAGAGTGTAGTGATATATTTGCTTGGTCGTACGAGGATATGCCTGGGTTAGATACGGACATGGTTGTGCACCGTATGTCGTTGCGAGAGGAATGTCCGCCTGTTAAGCGGAAACTCAGACGAACCAGACCAGACATGGCGGTGAAAATCAAGGAGGAAATGCAAAAACAGTGGGATGCTGGTTTCCTAGCCGTTACAACTTATCCGTCGTGGGTCGCTAATATAGTACCAGTGCCGAAGAAAGACGGTAAAGTGCGAATGTGTGTAGACTACTGTGATTTGAATAGGGCGAGCCCGAAAGACGACTTTCCACTTCCTCACATTGATATGCTGGTTGATAACACTGCTCAGTTTTCCGTATTCTCCTTCATGGACGGCTTCTCAGGCTATAATCAGATCAAAATGGCGCTAGAAGACATGGAGAAGACTACCTTCATTACTCCCTGGGGAACATTTTGCTACAAAGTGATGCCCTTCGGACTGAAGAACGCTGGGGCAACATATCAACGTGCTATGACGACTCTCTTTCATGACATGATGCACAAAGAGATCGAGGTTTATGTTGATGATATGATTGCCAAATCCCAGACAGAGGAGGAGCATTTGGTTAATCTGCTGAAACTGTTCAAAAGACTGAGGAAGTTCAGGTTGAGACTGAACCCTAATAAGTTCACCTTCGGGGTGAGATCGGGTAAACTGCTGGGGTTTATTGTGAGCGAAAAGGGAATAGAGGTTGATCCTGCAAAAATAAGAGTAATACAAGAAATGCCGACGCCTAAAATAGAGAAATAAGTGCGTGGGTTTTTAGGGAGGTTGAACTACATTGCTCGGTTCATATCTCACCTAACTGCGACATGCGAGCTGTTATTCAAGTCGTTGAAAAAGGATCAGGTGTTGACCTGGAATGAAAATTGTCAAAAGGCGTTCGACAAGATAAAAGAATACTTGCAGGAGCCTCCTGTTTTGATACCCCCAGTGGCCGGAAGACCTTTGATTATGTATTTGACGGTTCTTGAGGAAAGTATGGGCTGTGTTCTCGGTCAACATGACGAGACCGGACGTAAAGAGCATGTGATCTACTATTTGAGTAAGAAGTTTACCGACTGTGAGTCCAGATACTCAATGCTCGAGAAGAAGTGTTGCGCGCTAGCCTGGGCCGCCAAATGTTTGAGGCAATACATGCTGAATCATACAACCATGCTAATTTCAAAGATGGATCCAATCAAATATGTGTTTGAGAAGCAAGCACTCTCCGAAAGAATTGCCCGATGACAGATGGAGTTAACCGAATATGATATCCAATATGTCTCGCAAAAGGCTATTAAAGGTAGCGTTCTGTCAGAGTACCTTGCGGAGCAGCCTGTTGAGGACTACCAATCGACGAGGTTTGATTTTCCTGACGAGGATATCATGTACCTGAAGATGAAAGATTGTGAAGAACCGTTGCCAGACGAAGGACCAGAGTTGGGTTCCAAATGGCAGTTGATATTTGACGGAGCTGTGAATTCCTATGGTAGCGGAATAGGCGCAATTATCACCACTCCTCAGGGGTCGCACATCCCTTTTACTGCCCGATTGGCCTTTCCTGTTACCAATAATGAGGCTGAATATGAGGCTTGCCTCATGGGTCTGGAAGAAGCCATCGATTTGCGAATCAAAAACCTGGATGTATACGGAGACTCAGCTCTAGTGGTGAATCAGATTAAAGGAGAATGGGAGACACATCAGCCCAATTTGATACCCTATATGAATTATGCAAGGAGATTGTTGCCTTTCTTTGACAAGGTGGAATTGCATCACGTACCGCGAGCAGAAAATCAAATGGCTGACGCCCTGGCGACATTGTCTTCAATGTATAAAGTTAACTTTTGGAACGAGGCTCCCCGGATTGTTATCTCTCGGCTCGATAGGTCTGCATTCATATTTGCCATTGACGAGGCTCCCGATGGTAAACCCTGGTACTTTGACATCCAGAACTTCCTGAAGAACAAGGAGTATCTGGCTGGGGCATCCAGTCGAGATCAGAAGACTCTTAGGAGATTGGCTGGCAATTTCTATCTAAATCCTGACGGTGTCCTGTATAAAAGAAACCACGACTTGGTGTTGCTACGCTGTGTAGATGAGAAAGAGGCGAAGCTGCTCATGGAAGAGATACATGAGGGTACATTTGGTACACATGCTGGCGGGCATGCTATGACAAGAAAACTGTTGCGGGCAGGTTATTATTGGCTAACTATGGAAACAGACTGTTTCAAGTTTGCAAAGAGGTGTCATAAATGCCAGATTTATGCGGACAAGATCCATGTGCCTCCAAGTCCTCTGAATGTGATGTCATCACCGTGGCCTTTCTCGATGTGGGGGATTGATATGATTGGCAAGATTGAGCCCACGGCATCAAACAGGCACCAGTTCATTTTGATGGCAATCGATTACTTCACCAAATGGGTGGAAGCAGCATCATATGCCAATGTGACCAAACAAGTGGTAGCCAGATTTATCAAACGAGATATTATCTGCAGATATGGGATCCCTGAGCGGATTATCACCGACAACGGTTCAAATTTGAATAATAAAATGATGAAAGAGCTATGTCAGAATTTTAAGATCGAGCATCACAACTCTTCTCCTTACCGGCCCAAGATGAATGACGCTGTCAAAGCGGCCAATAAGAACATAAAGAAGATTGTTCAGAAGATGGTTGTGACGTATAAGGACTGGCACGAGATGCTACCTTTCGCTTTGCACGGTTATCGTACGATGGTACGCACATCAACCGGGGAAACCCCTTTTTCATTGGTATACGGGATGGAGGCGGTGTTACCGTTGGAGGTCGAGATTCCTTCCTTGAGGGTTTTACGTGATGTCCAACTCGACGAGGCAGAATGGATTAAAGACAAACCGAATCAGCTCAGCTTAATGGATGAGAAGAGACTGGCTTCTCTAGCATATGGTTGGTTATATCAGAGCCGGATGAAGAAAGCTTACGATAAGAAGGTGTGCCCTCGAAGCTTTCAGACAGGCGATCTTGTTTTGAAAAAGATTCTCCCACCACACACAGATCACATGGGCTAGTGGACTCCTAATAACGAAGATCCCTACGTTGTCAGAAAAGTCTTCTCTGGAGGAGCCTTGTTACTATCCACCATGGATGGTGAAGACTTTACGTCTCCTGTGAATTCGGACGCAGTTAAAAAATACTTTGCTTGAAAGTGACCCGCTGGAGAGTAAAAAGAGAGTCCAGGCAAAAATGGGGCATCCCGGCGAACCATAAAAAATGAATGAAAGGTTCGGGCAAAAGTTAGGGATAAAATTGAAAAGATGTACACCCGCAAAGTCGAAAACCTGAAAAGGGCGACTTCGGCACAAAAGGGTATCCCGGTGAATTGAAAACCCGCAAAGGGCGGTTCACGCAAAAGTTAGGGATTGAAAAAGCAAATGACCGCGGTTCGAATTTGATACGGCATTGCTTAATGGTTTGGGAGTACCTGGGGGCCGTCTATCCAAAAACAATCTCTTCCGAAGATCGAGCACCGGGAAAGCGCAGAGTCAGGCGAGTCATAGGAGGATCAGCTCATGGTGTTTGTCTGTACTACGTTGCCGACATGTGTACAGATATTGTTTAGTATTTTATTTATGCTTCTTGTGCATATATGTATGTATGTGTGTGCGTAACTTCCTCTTTTCAGGAGTTGCATCCAGTGTACAAAGCTTTGCCTATTCAGAGGCCCATTATCAATAAAACATGTTATTCAGTACTTGATGCTTGTTCTTTACTGTTTTGTTTAGACGCCGATGTTTTTGATGAACTTGCACTTACATAATCTCGCTGGCCCTTGCCAATAATTGCTAAAACTTCGAATTGACTGAAATAAGGTCACAGACGCTAACCCGGATAGATTCTGCTGTATAGGCCTGTTTTGTCTCGTTTGTGTTTTGCAGGATTCTTACCTTTGGAGCAAACGGTCCGAAATTGTATTCCCCAGCCAAGATCGCTTGACGTAAGACCTGGCTCCAGTTGATGTCATTCCTCAGCTAGCCGCAGCTTATCCCCCGAGAGTCGGAATAACGGTTATCCCTTCCCGAAAGAGGGAATTATCTTCCCCAGGAGAGTATCCTCATGGAAAGCCGTCCATAGGATTAATCCCAGCAAGTCAAAATCAGTGTCCCCTGCAGAGGTTGCGCTCCTCATTGAATAGAAGATGTGCGCGTTCAATCTCTAGCATGGGAGAGTCCTACAATGGTTAACCAAGTTGTTGGTTCAAAAGGATCATACCCGGAGGACAGTTTCCCTTCTCCCCACAGGTCGTCATGCCATTGACATGATGTTGATCCTCAGCAGAGTCCGAGGCTCTGAATGTGTAAACTGTGCCCCAACAGTGTGTTTTTCCTAGAACTGTCGCTTCTTTCCCCAGATGAGTTGGTTCACCAGCAGGGTGGTTTGTTCTTTCCTCCCAGTGGAAATTGGTGTTTAATCTCTCCCCGGTAGAGATGGTTGTGTTTCTGGCGTTTATTTCGCCAGGATATTTTGTGATACTTGTTCTCCCCAGCGGAGTTAGCGTTACCCTCAGCATTCATATTGTTGAGACATCATTGCCAGAGTGGCCCCGACAGCTTGAGCCTGCATTTGCTTCTGCATATATCATCATATTCGCATCTACCCAAACGCGTAGCATTTCCGTGCCGTACGGAGCATTACGCCATTTTTCAAACATACGCATTTTGAAACATAAATCAGGTTGGTTAACCTTTTGCTTTCAGGTGTGGTTTGCTCAGCAGGAGTATGGAGTTCTAGCTCAGATCTATTACCAGACATTCGAGGTCTCACCGTGAGACGTGTGATGATACGGTTCATCTTACTATTTTCCCCACAGAGTTACTTGGTTAAGTTTCTCTTTGTCCCCGAGCAGAGTTATTTGTTTAAATTTCTCTTGTTTTCCCCGTCAGAGTTGCTTGTTGAAGTTTCTCTTATCCGGCCAGCGGATTATTTTCTTCGAATTTGTTGTTATGTCAGCGTCAAAGGGTTTCATGAATCAAAATCTCAGAAGCTACCGCTGGTTATCGAAACAGGCGTCCGACAGTTTGGTTTCCAAATATCCTCAGTAGAGTCCTCCTCAAAGTCGTTGTCACATCAGCACTAAAAGGTTTGTGGGTTGGGATCAATGGGGTTAGCTACTGTAGAGGTAAGCGAAGAAACTGTATTCAGAGCATATTCCCGTACGGGTAAATGAATGTATTTTCCTAATGGTTGACAGAGGTATTTCCCCGGAAGCCGCCAAAATTTTATGGCCTATGTTGATAGGAGTTCCTCGTGTTGACGAGATATGAGTCCTGACGTGGACAATTTATTGACGGGATTTCTTCGTACTAGTGAAGTGGGTGTCCTAACATGGACAGATTTATTTCCTCGGGTTGACGAGATGTGCTAGTCCTAACGTGGACAAATTCGATTTCTACGTATTGATGGAATGTGAAGTCCCGACGTGGACAAAATTGATTACTCTTCGTGGACCATTTATTCCCAGCAGATATCTTTCTTCGTATCGGCGAAATGTGTGTCCTGACGTGGACAAGTCTATAGTTCTTCGTGTCGACAAGATGCGCGAGTCCTGACGTGGACGAATTTATCTTTCTTCGTGTTGGCGAAGCGTGAGTCCTGACGTGGACAAGTTTTATTTCCTCAGCGGGTCGAAGATGCGCGAGTCCTGACGTGGACGAATTTATCTTTCCTCGTGTCGATGAAACGGTGTCCTGACGTGGACAATTTACTCCCATGCTGATAGGATGTTCTTGCGCTAACAAGATGTGAGTCCTGACGTGGGCAAATCAAGACGAGAAGTGAGTCCTAACGTGGACAGTTTATTCCTAACGTGGACAGTTTATTCCTAACGTGGACAGTTTATTCCTGATGTGGACAATTTATTCCTATGTTGATAGGATCCCCTCGTGCGGATGAAATACAGACGAGTCATCCCCAGCGAAGTCGCCGGGATTTTTCTGTGTTGATGGCAGGTGGAGTCCTGACGTGGACAAGTTTATGATGGGATTTCTTCGTGTTGACGAAGTGTACGTCCTAACGGGGACAAAGTTTTGCTCTTGTTGAGGGGATTTCTTCGTGTTGACGAAACAAGCGTCCTAACATGGACAAAGTTCTATTCCTGTGTTGTTGAGATTTCTTCGGGTTGACGAAATGTGAGTCCTGACGTGGACGGATTTGTATTTATTCGTGATTTGACGAAATTTGGGTCCAGATATGGACAAGGTTACTCCTGTGACGACAGAATCTCTATTCGTGTTGACGAATTTGTTTCTCTTCTGGTGTTGACAAGGTTAGTCCAATTGTGGACGGAGGTGTTTTTGCAAAAAAAATTCAGTACCTGTGGCGTTACATAGGTGGTTGAAGTTGAAATCAGAATTATTATCAGACGTTAGATCGGTTGTTGCCGTAACAACCAGATTCAGATAGGGGATGTTGTTCCTGTGGTTGGCAAATTTCCGGGTTTCTTGGTATTCAACTGTCTCGTACCTCGATTGTTTGAAGGCCGTTCACTCTTCACCCAGTCGGGTCCAAGCCGTTTGAATAGGGGCAGCTGTTGCACCCCAAAATTTACTCAACCTTTTCTTGCCTGATTTATGTTTCATTGCATTTCATTTGCATAGTTACATCATGTACATAGTTCAATCATTGGCATATCATAGCATAGTATGCCTCCATCAAGGGATCAAGGGTGTCTATCAAGAAGAGAGCCTAGCAAGAGGTCTTATCCAAGTGTGAAAGTCATCCAAGCCATCAAGAAGGGATTTGAAGTCTTGAGAAGTTTGAGTGTCTGCATGTGGGTTTTGCTCCTATCTTGAGGAATATTGAGAATCATCAGTGGCATGAGAAGCATGGAATGTGGATCTGATGTGTATGGATCTCATGGGATGTCTAGAGGGCCTTATTGAAGCTGAGGCAAGTCATTGATTCAAGTACAAGAGCCACAGTTGAGGTGCAGTCAACTAGGGTTTCATCTGGGTCAACCCTAATTCAATTGAGTAAGTGGAGAGCATCAAAGCCTACCTTGAGGTCATGGGATTCATGAATTGGTATGTTGATACATGTGTGGTGTTGTGCCAAGATCAAGCAAAGAAGAATCAAGAATGTGGGAGGTTGCTAAATTAGGGTTTTAGTGTAAAACCCCTATTTAGTGCCTAACTTCAAAGCCACATAAGTCAAAATACAAGTTTCAAATGGATCTTTGGCCAACATTAAACTTGTAGATCATCTCAATACCTTTAATTTGAATACTAGAAGTCCTCAAGGGGATATATAGAACTCAAGTTATGATCCTTGCAAGTTACAGGTCACCAGAGGACACTAAAATTTATCTGTGAAAGTCACTTGACTTCCAAGCAACTTTTTCCCTTCAAGGAATTTTCAAATGGATTCTTGGCCAACATAAGAGTTGTAGATCTTGATATTATATTTCCATATAGTACTAGAAGTCCTCAAGGGGATTTATAGAACTCAAGTTATGATCTTGGCAATCCAGGGGTATTTTGGGTATTGGTGATTATAGGTCATTTTCAAGCATGTGCCAAAATCTCCATCTTCCACTCCTCAAATGAAAAATTGTTCAACATGGAATGTGCTTAAAATGATGTTTTTAGGTCAGGTATGAATTCATGTTGGATTGAATGAGCTTATATCAAAAGTCACTCAAAATGGCCTAAAAAAAGGAAGGATTTTAAATGAATCAAAGAGGGAAATTGTGATTTTTGAGTTATAGGTCCTAAACATGGCAAGTGAATACATTTTTTTGACTAGAAATCAAATTCTAGAGACATTGGCAATATTACATTTTTGAATTGAGGCTTGGTTTCATGACTTATTTTGCAAAGTTGTTACTTCCAAAACAAGTCACACATCCAAATCAGCAACCAATGCAATTCAGGTCTCCATTTTGATCTGAACACATTCACTAAGCCACAAGGAGTTGGTTAGAATCTTCTGGAACAAGCTGGGAGTAAGATTTCACAACTGTCATATTAAAATTTCAAGAGAAATCAGAATTTTGGATTCACTGAATTGGGCTTCAAATTGGGCTCAAAAGCCCATGGAAAGTTTCTATATATTGAGGGGAGTGACTTCAGATTGATTTTAGGGATGATTTCGTGCTAGAAGCTGAGATAGCAAGTGGAGTTTCAAGAGCTCCAAGTCAGAATCGGTTTTGGATTTGCAAGCACAATCAAGCCAAATTAAAGGTTGAAGAAGCTCCATTGTGTATCACTGATCGTGTCTGAAGAGTCTTGAAGCTTGAATTGAGCATTTGCTACTTCTGTTGATCCAATTTTACCAGGTATGTAAACCTTCAAATTCCTCACGATCTAGGAAGAATTGAGTAGAATCTTGCATGTGGTTAGGACCTAGGTTGATCATAGATCGTTTCTGGATGGGAATTTTAGTGTTTAGAGACAATTAAGTGTGATGCACCATTTCTGTTTGAAGACGGTTATGGATGATCTTGAGGTTTCAACTTAAATTGGATAGTTGTTAATGATCAGTGCAACAAGTGGAAGGAATCTGCGGCTTTAGTTTTGGATTTAGTGTTGATCAAATTAATGGTGAAATTTCTGTTTGCTTTCGAATCTGGAAATGTGGTGAGATTTAGGTGATTTGGATTGGAGATTTGAAATCCTTGTTCAATTCTGGTTAAGATTGGTATTTAGCTTGTGTATTTTGATCACCTGTAACCACCATCTCACCGGAGAAGATGGTGGTTTCCACCGTGGACCACCGCCTAGAGATATCTCAGGTCGCCTGAGCTTTTGGAGAAGATGAAGTCTGAAGCGTTGGATCAGTCTCCAAGTTGGACTTATTACACATATCGTGTGGCCGTGATTTAAAGTCAGCTTTGCCTCCAAATCCTTGAAACGCATCGTTTCATTAAACGATGTGGCAAGCCAGTCAGATCCTAGTCAGCATCACATGTGGACACGCTCTAAGCCGTTTGATCTGCATACTTAGTCACTGATCCAAGGGCGTGTGTTTATTTCAGCATTTTTATTTCTTTTATTTGATTTTCTTTTATTTTTAATGCATTTTGATTCTAAAATCCATAATAATTAGGAAAATTAGTCTTTTTAATCTAGATTTTTTTTCCTGAATTCCTTAGAAAGTGTAGAATTTAATAGGATTGAAAAATAGTTAATTCATGCATTTTATATTTTATTTGCATTTTTTGCATTTTTATTGGTTTTATTTTCAATTTGTTTAACATGTGTTCTTGCTGATTTTATTATGGATGATTGGTGATGAATTTTGAGTTGATTCTTTTTGGGCTAGATAGCTTAGATATGCATGTACCCATAGTAATTTTCTCATATTTTTGTGAGATAAATTTAGGCTAGTTTGAACATTGGACATTAGGTGGTTTAGAATTAGGGTTTTAGGATGATACCTTTAGGTTTAGGGTATAGGTTTAGGTCCAAATGGATGGATAACCCCCTGGTTTTTTGTATGAGAGATTTATAAGAGGTTTGGAAACCCTTAGTAATTTTTGTAGGATTTTACAATCATGTTTGATATTTTAATTAGAATTAGTTTTAAGACTAACTTCTAGGTGTTTCTGATGAACTGATTTGACTAGTTTGATTCAATAGTTCCCCTTATACTAGGGTGGTGTTGCTTTTGAGCTTGGGTGATCATGAAGACCAATTGAAGATGCTTTGGAGAGCTTGAAGAAGCTTGGATGTGAAGGATTTCTCATCTGGTGAAGTGCTTGTCAGGAGCTTAGGGAAACTAGGGTTTCAGGAAGAGCATTAGACTAGTTTTGTTTCTTTCTTCAAACATGGAGTATATTGTTCATCTCCATTCATTCCAATGACATAAAGTCCTGTTAAAGGAGTCACATATCTCATTAGTAGGGATGAATGGCATGCTTTAAGAGTAGAACTTTGAGGATGCCTGTCTCTCATAATGTTGAGTTCTCAGTGACTTCCCTTGGTTGTCATTGAGTTTCTTAACATTATAACCTGATCTTGTTGAATGGTTCTCCCTTGGAGGTGATTATTGAAGCTTGGTAAAGAGAAAGTTTGTTGCTTATTGAAGCTTATTGAAGTTGAAGTTTGAGCTTGTTGAAGCTGGTTGCTTGTTGAAGCTAGGGTTTTGCTGCTTGTTGAAGTTGAAGTCAGGAGCTTGTTGAAGCTGGTTACTGGTTGGGGTTTGAGCTTGCTTAAGCTTGGAGCTTGTTGAAGCCTAGTGCTTGTTGAAGATTGAAAGTTTATTGAAGCTTGAAGATAGGAGTTATTCATGAAGATGAAGGTTGTTGCTGTCAACTTTTTGCTGGTTAATCATTTGTTGTTGTCAGAGCTACTGTTTGCTGTAGGAGATTGGTGCTGATGCTTGGGCTGCCTTCTCTGCTGTGGCTTTTGTTTTCTGTATTGTTTGTCGGCTTGTGTAGCTTGCCCCCTAGGTTTGAGGTGAATGTTGATTCACTTTGCCTGTTGTTTTCCCAGGTTCGAGGACTCCCTTGCCTCGCTTGTATTGCTGCATTGCATGCATTTTACTGTATTTGCTTGCTTTCTTTTCTGTTTATCCCCTAGGATCTCTGATTTCCTCTGTGCAGGAGGGAATTATGACAAACATTAGGATTCTCATCCATGCATGACAACATTAGGTTAGTTTTATTCCCTTTCAACCCTAGGCTTTTTAGAGCTTCTTTCTCTTCCTATCTCGAAACAATTCAAAAACACAGTAATAAGGATGACGCGTGCTGTACGCTACGAGCCTTAAGCTATGTGAGAAAAGGTTGTTGGAGGGTCACTCTTTAGTAATCTGACTGCTTAGTATGGTACCCTTAGGGTGACATGCAACGTAGTCACTCTCAGATCACAAGTCTTTAGTACAGTACAAGTTGCAAACAAACTAAAAAAACACTTCTTTCGTAAAAGATTCAAAACAAACATCAAAGTGTCATTTTTGTCCGCTTGGACTCTTAATCAAGAAAAACCCTTTTTTGAAGGTATTAAAAACCAGTCAGACAAGCTTGTGTCTCCCGTAGCCCGAACTACGTTTGCTCTGATCTTTCATGCCGTATGAAAGTACGTAGGCATAGGATGCGATATCCTAGCGAGCAACCTTCCCCTCCTTTCCCGTAGGTAGGCGAACTACGTTGACTCTGATTTCACGTTCCAGACGGGAATACGTAGGCATAAAGTGCGATACTTTGCCGAGTCATTTTCTTTTCTTTTTAACCCAGACCTATAGAGTAGATAGAATAACATACCCTTAGATAGAAAACAAGCGTGGATCCCGTCAAGTACGACGGACGTGAAGGGTGCTAGTACCTTCCCCTTGCGTAACCGACTCCCGAATCCTGGATTTGGCTGCAATGACCATTCCTTTCCCTCTTTGCGTTAGGTTTACTCTGAGCATTTCCTTTCCCTCTTGTGGGATAAATAACGCACGGTGGCGACTCTTCTGTCATAGCCGGCGCCGATTTTCGCAGTAGCGACACCTATGACCATTGCTTCTCCCTCATTTAGGTGAGTGATTTAGGAATTTTTGAGGGTGGGTTTGAGTGGCCAATGTTCATTTTTCATATGGTTTTGCTTTTACTTTTATTGAGCCTCGACACTTCCTCGATAAGGTGGAACACCATACCTTCTTGGAATTATTTGGTGGTGCCTTAAGTTGAATTTGATCATGAGTTTTTGCTTGCTGTTTTATGATGGATCAAGCTTGCTTTGTCTTTTTACTTGGCATTTATTGAGCTTGTTTCCTATTTTTCATAGTTGCTTCAAGTTCAAGTCATCTTTTGCCATGCTTGCACATACTAGTTTGACCTAAATCTTTGGGATATGATCATGAGTGATACCATATGCATCTTTTGAGCTTTGTTGATTCATTTTAATACACTTGAGATGCTGTTTCACTTGTTAGGGGTCATTTGTATGTGTAACTTGTATCACAAGTCATCTTTGAATCATGCTTTTCCACTTGTTCTAAGTGTTGAGATTGTGTTAGAACTTTGGTTCTTTAACTTGTACATGATCCCTATTATGCATCCCTCTTGTCTTAACCTTATTTTAAGCTTTACTCTTGTTGATTCACTTATGCCCTAGTGGTTTAGACCCTTGTTCATGATGATTTGGTGTTTATGTTTGCACTTTGAGTTTGTCATGAACATTGGTGTTTCTTTTGCACTTGTTTTGTTACATTATTTTACTTGATCTTTAAGAATTGTATGGTTGAGATGTGCATGTGGTGGTGACTGTCCCAAACTTTTTCCTCCCTCTTTTCTTTGTGTGTGCATCTTAGGATAGCACCATTCTTCTTTGGTGATTGATGGTTGTAGGACCTTGCTTCTCCAATTTCATCTCATCCTTCTTGACTTATTTAAGTCATTTCTCTTGTGTTTGAGTCTCTTTTGGTTGTGGAGTCTTACTGCATCTCGTCATCCTTGCATTTATGTTTGCATTTTATGTTTGCATCTCTTATTTCATTGACTTGTTTAAGTCACTTTCATCTTTCATTTCTCTTTTCATCTGTGATTAAATTGCTATGTGTTTACTTGTGCTCTTTTGCCATGATCCCTTAAGATTCCTAGTCCCTCTGTTTGAGATAGGAGTAGGAGAGACAATAGGCTTTCAATCCAAGCATGATAACATTACGTAGTTCCCTTTTCAATCCCAACTTTAGGATCACATTGCATGATAACATTAGGGTTGATCAGTTCCCCTTAGAGTGTTATGTCTTCTCTTTTCTTCTCATAATTTCATAAGACACTTAATAAAGGTTAACAATTGTTGTACGCTACGAGCCTTAAGTACTTAAGGAATGATAAGTGGGGGGCCTCCTCTCACACTGTCAAAAGTGTTTAGCGTATGCCCTTTAGGCGATATGCGACACATTCGCTCTCAAGTCATAGTATTTAGTGCAACATGAGTTTCAAATCTAACTCAATTCACTTCTTCTCATAAAAAACACAAAACAAAGTCAAACCTTTTTATCCTTCGGGATTTGTTTCAAACTTCATTTTCAGAAAGAGCGTGTTAAGTTTTTGTTCTACCGCAAATAGGCATTGTCCCTAACTGCTAGAACGAGGATTTAACCCTACTCAGTAAAACACTTGAACCAATCAGTGGTCGTGTCATCTTGAACTACGTTTGCTCTGATTTCTCATACCAGATGAGGATACGTAGGCACAAGACAGTGATGTCTTGGTGAGCAACCTTCCCCCCATTCACCTCTAGTTTCCCGAACTACGTTGACTCTGACTTTCCCATTGCACGAGGGAATACGTAGGCATAGGGCGGCGATGTCCTATCGAGTATGTTCTTTCCGTTCACCCCTGTTTAGCGGTAGCATTAGATAGTTTTCACCCATAGATTTAGACAACAAGCATGGATCCCGTTGAGTACAATGGACGTGAGGGGTGCTCATACCTTCCCCTTGCGTAACCGACTCCCAAACCCAAGATTTGGTTGCGATGACCTTGTCTTTCCCTTTCCATCAGATTTTCTTCGATCGTTTCCTTTCCCTCTCTTTGGGATAAATAACAAACGGTGACGACTCTTCTATCTTTGCTGGCTCCTTTTTTTCGTAATAGCGAGACTATGCGACTTATGAGCAAGTGTTAGTCTAATGCCCCTTTCAGTATGTGGAAAAAAAATCAAATTATGAGAAGTAAGACCAACGAGGATGACTCTACAACTAGTTGGCCGTTGTGTCAAATGTCTTGTAGGTATGCTAGAGAAGTTCCCATTCGAATAGGTCAATTCTATATCCTTATCGGATTCATAATAATGGATATAACGGAGGATTCTAACATTCCCATCATATTAGGAAGACCATTTTTGGCCACTGTTGGTGCCATCGTAGACATGAAGAAAGGAAAGCTAACCTTTGAGGTTGGTGAAGCGAAAGTTGAATTTATTCTTTCGCAATTCCTAAAGGCACCGGCTATTGACGATTTGTGTTGTTCCTTAGATATCATTGACGAATGTGTAAGAAAAATGGAGATGGAACAATCTAAGTATACTGAAATACTAAAGATTCCAACACCTCCTATAATAGAAGATGATGATTGGTGTGAACCATACGTAGATGGTAGCCTGAGGGAATGTTTAGCACTAACTCCAAATCTTATACCTTGCCCAAAGAAACCTTCTGTAGAACTTAAAACACTACCCAAAAATCTAAGGTATGAATTCTTAAATACAGAGCTCGAACACCCTGTAATAGTCAACGCAGATTTAGGACAGATAGAAACTGAGAAACTATTACATGTATTAAGAGAATCCTAAAACTCTAGGCTATAACATGTCAAATCTGAATGGGATAAGTCCCTCTATATGCATGCATAAAATTATGCTAGAGGAATACTACAAGGCCTCTAGAGAGCACCAGAGAAGGATTAACCCCATACTGAGTGATGTAGTTAAGAAAGAGGCACAAAAGTTGTTAGAGGCAGGAACTATATACCCAATATCAGATAGTAACTGGGTGAGTCCAGTACATGTCTTACTGAAGAAAAAAGGTGTTACGATTGTTGATAACGAAAAGGGTGAAGATGTAGTAAAACATGTTATAACTGGATAAAGGATGTGCATTGACTATAAAAAGCTAAATAAAGCCACTCGTAAAGATCATTTCCCTTTACTCTTTATAGATCAGATGCTAGAACTATTGGCTAAACACTCTCATTTCTACTATTTAGATGGTTATTCAAGATTCTTGCAAATCTCTATTCATCTTGATGACCAAGAAAATACCACTTTCAAATGTCCCTATGGTACCTTTGCCTATCGACAATGGCATTTGGACTATGTAACGCTCCCACAACATTTCAAAGATGCATGATGGCAATTTTTGTAGATTTTCTGGATGAATTTTTCGTTTACGGGCATAGTTTTGAAGGATGTTTAACAAACCTAGAAATGGTACTAAAAAGATGCGTAAATGTTAATCTCATTCTAAATTGGGAGAAATTTCATTTCATGGCCCGACAAGGAATAATACTTTGACACATAGTGCCCAATAAGGGGATTGAGGTTGATAAAGCTAAGATAGAAGTCATAAAAAAACCTTCAAACTCTGAAAAACATTAGAGAGATATGTAGTTTCTTAGGACATGCCGGTTTTTACCGATGATTCATAAAAGATTTCTTTAAAATAACTAAATCGATAACTGGCCTATTAATGAAAGATGTTGAAATCATCTTCGAAGAAAAGTGGTTAGAGGCATTCCAACTGTTGAAAAACGCTCTAATTACTGTTCCCATCATGCAACCACCTGATTGGAGTAAACCTTTTAAAATAATGTGTGACACTAGTGACTATGCCATAGGCGCAATCTTAGGACAACACAAGGACAAAAAGCTTCATGTGATTTATTACGTAAGTAGAACTTTAGATGAAGCACAAATGAACTACACCACCATAGAAAAGGAACTCTTAGTCGTTGTATTCGCGTTAGGTAAGTTTCGTTCCTACCTAGTGGGAGCTAAGATAATTGCCTACACTGATCACGCTGCAATTAGGTATTTATTGAACAAAAAGGATGCCAAGCCAAGACTTTGGAGATGGATCCTACTACTTCAAGAATTCGATTTAGAAATTAAAGATAAGAAAGGAATCGAGAATGTAGTAGCCGGCCACCTCTCTAGACTTGATAATAGGAAAGTCAAACAAGTACCCATCAACGATGATTTCCCTTATGATAGACTAGTAGCCCAGTTAGGAAATAACACAGTTGAATGCTCTCTAATTTATAATAACGCAGAAACAAATGAAGTTATGGAAGCAATTTACACTAAAACTATTATGTCGTGGTGCGCTGACTTTGCCAACTACCTAGCGGCCAGAGTAGTTCCACCAGACTTAAAACATTACTACTAGGATGAGCCCATTCTTTTCAAGAGAGGCGCCGATGGAATTTTTCTTTAATCTGTCCCCGAAGAAGAGGTTGATGACATTATATCCCATTGTCATGTTGCACCCTATGGAGGACATGCAATCACATCTAAAACTTACGCAAAGATCTTACAATCAAATCTATTTTGGCTTAACTTATGGAAAGATGTCCATACTGCTGTTATAAATTGTGACTAGTGCCAGTGCACTGGAAACATCTCTAGGCGTAGCGAGATGCCATTAAAAGTTATCTTAGAAGTGGAAGTCTTTGATGTGTGGGGTATTGACTTTATGGATCCTTTTCCATCTCTTTTTGGTAACAAATACATACTCATAGCTGTTGATTACGTCTTGAAATGGATAGAGGCCATATCCTCTCCTACAAATGACACACGAGTAGTTATTAGGATTTTTAAGAACATCATCTTTCCCATATTTGGTGTGCCGAAACTCATCATTAGTGACGGTGGCCCCCATTTCATTTAAAATATCTTTGGGAGACTATTGCTTAAATATGGAGTCTGACACCGAGTAGCAACACCTTACCACCCTCAAACGAGTGGACATGTTGAGATCTCCAATAGGGAAATTAAGAAAATATAAGAGAAAAACGTTATAACTTCTAGGAAAGATTGTCCTGTGAAACTTCACAAAGCTCTGTGGGCTTATAGAACAACTTACAAAACTCCAATAGGAACTACTCCATTTAAACTAGTTTATGGTAAATCATGTCACCTGCCAATCAAATTAGAAGACAAAGCTTATTGGGCCATTAAGACCTGATCAGGAGGGATCACGGACTGGCCACACTCCGCTGGACGGTTATCTGTTTGCCGGGGTAAGAAAGAGGAGGGGGGTGTACCTGCAAAGCACTCCGACGCCCAAGTAAGAAGTTGGACAGAGAGGAAGCAATAGTACAGAAAAGGGGGCAAGAAGAGTTACCTGACCCTCTTGAAGAAGAGGGTATTTATAGAGAGACCCCAGCGCTGGGCCAACGGTCATTCGAGGTGGGCCAGACGACCAGGCCCAACCCTAATGACTGCTAGGGCTTACGTGGCGTAGTGAAGACCAGGACGTGGTCTTCGCCCTAGTTCAACCGCTCCTAGGTCTCCGGAAAGTGGGTTTGACCTGCTCTTTCGGAGGTGGGCGGTTGGCCGATGACGTGTCCCCGCGGAGGGGAGCACATGGAGAACGTGCGCCGAGCACGTTATTCTCCTGCGGAGGGAGCCCGGGTGGTCTTGCTCGTCCGGCGTGACGGACGACAAAAGGGACGTGGAGCGGTAGCTTGTGCCCGGCGGCCAGTCCTGCTCGTTCGAAGGGGCGCGTGCCAGGCGTGCCCAGTTCGCTTGTTGGGCCGCATTTGGTATTGGGCCTGCCGAGGTGAGGCCCATACCGGAACAGGAGCCCCCCAAGTCGAAGCTCTGGGGAAGAGCGAGGACTTAAGGTCGTCGTGTCTGGAGCGGGGACTCGCACGAAGGGCTCCGGTCGCCGGTAGAACGGGGAGGAGGCAGATGAAGGGACGCGACTGTCAGGTTGCCTCCACGTGTCTTGTGTTAAGCGGTCGTAGGGGCGGCTAACCTATGTCATTAATGAGCCTAGAGTCGCTTCGAGTCCCGCGCCGGGTTATAAATATGGCGGTCCTCGCTCATTCTGTTACTTTTCTCCCTGCTAATCTTTTATCGTCTCTGCTCGTCCGCCGCTTGCCGCCGATCGCCGCCGTGCCGTTTGCTCTTTTCTTCCGTCCGCCGCCGTTACAAGTGAGTTCCTCTTTTCCCTCTCTTTTTATTTCCGTCGTCTAACTGGAACGTGTGGTCGGGGCGGGATGAACGCCCCGAGGAGGGATGCGAGTTCCGCCGAGTCTGGCGAGTTTTCCGATGAATGTCCCGGGGACGGTAGGCTAGTTCCGATGAATGCCCCGAGGACAGGAGCTTTTTCTGATGAATGCCCCGAGTATGGGGGGTTTTTCTCCGATGAATGCCCCGAGGACGAGGGCTTTTTCTGATGAATGCTCCGGGGAGAAGTACCTTCTCCGACGGCCGTCCCGAAGGGGGTGAGGGGTCGTTCTTCGATCCCCGAGGAGGGTAGACGGGGAGCGAATGTCTGCTCGTCGCTCCTCGGCCTTTGTCGCCCTTTCACTTGACTTGCGGTGGAAGGGTGGATTTGATCCTGGCTATCGAATTCACCGATGTCCTCTGCTTTCAGGTGTAGATGTCGGCTCTGGTGCCGGGGATAATGGTTGAAGATACTGAACCCGAGGTCCCGGAGTATGACGACGAGCGTATCGCCCCGTCCGAGGAGTGGGCGGCCGAGGAGCCACTTTCCATCCCCTCTTGCTTTGTGGTCGACTCGTCCGACGTGTATGCCACGGTCGAGGACACGCCGATAGGAGAAACGCAACACTGACAGGTGTACCGCCCGAAAGAGCACCACCGGATCTGTTCGCGATATGGGCGGAAGATGTTCCCGATGTATGAATTTTATTTTAAAGAAGCTCGGCTCCGGTTACCATTTTCCGCCTTCCATCTGGGGCTTTTTGACTGGCTGCGTCTTGCCCCGTCTCAGCTGCACCCAAACGCTTTGGCTTTCATCCGGGCTTTCGAGGTGGTGTGTTTCTACCTCTCGGTGGAGCCGACGGTGCCGTTATTTTTCCGCATCTTTCATTTGCAGCGGCAGACGGTGCGAGGTCGTCACGGATGGGTCTCTTTCAAACAATCGACCAAAATTTTCAAAGCGTATAGCGATTCTGTCAAAGACTTCAAAGGTCGGTTCTACCTCGTCAAACCGATCACGCAGCACGGCTCGGACACTCTCTTTGACGAGGGCGAGCGCACGGTAGATGGCCAGCGGTTCCGCGCGTGGCTTCCTAAGATACATCTACTGTGGACCTCGGAGCATTTCAGTCGAGGGACGGATAGGTATATCGTCCGGGCGGGGACCCTCGAGGAGAAGGACATGGCCGCTTATTTGAAAATAATTGCTTTTGTGCGGTCACTCCCCCCGTCGAAGCTGGTGACGCCCGACGGTCGGTACATCCTCGACGCCCAGGGGAACATACGCACCAAGAAGCGTTTGATAAATACCAAGACTTTGCTCGGCTGCGCGACCGGGGCGGCCGCTCTGGATTATCTAGGTAGGGATGTTCGTTTTCCCTCGTGGTCGGGGTTTTTGATCGTCACTAACCTATTTCTTTGTTTTTGCAGCGAACATGTCTACTGTCGACGAGCGGGTGAAGCAGTTGCGCGCTGCCAGGAATGCCGTGGCCCCGAGGACGAGGGTGAGTCAGCTGGTCGGTCAGGAGGTCGCGACGCACGGGGGGCAAACTTCGTCCTCGTCGCCTCAAGAGAGCCAATCCCCTGTGTCTCAAGGAGTGTCGAAGAGGCAAAGGTCCGAGGAGCCTCGGGTGGTGGATCTGACGGTCGGCGCCGTCGAGGAAGGTTATGTCGTCCCTCCCTGCCACCAGCACCCGGGATATTTTCATGGTGCCCGTTCCCCCACTGTGTCCGCCGGGGAGGTGAAGGCTGTTCGCCAGGCTGATCGGGAGACCCGTCGACGTGTCCTGGCTGAGGACTTGGCCGCGATGATGCGGACGTTTACGACGGCTCTCGTGCTGAACGAGGAGGGCTGCTCCGCTGCTGAGCTGTCCAAACTGCAAGGGGATCTCACTTTCACGCAGTCGCGGTTGGCCAAGCTCACTGAGGAGTTGGAGAAGAGCCAGAAGGATGCTGCCGAGCAGCGGAAACGGGCAGAGGGTGCTGAGGGGAAGGTGACTTCACTGGAGGAGAAGCTGGGGACAGCGACGGCCGAGGTGCAGGCGCTGAAGGTTCGTACGGAGGTTTTGGAAAGCGCTGTTCGTCCGGCCGAGGACGAGACTGATGGGGATCGGCGGCTAATCACCCGTGCTGACTTGATCGCCCGTATCCGGGTGTTGGAGAGCGATTGTCTGGAGGCCGTTGAGGTCGGGTTCAAGAATGCGGTCGAGCAGATTCAGGTCGCCAACCCTGGTGTCGAGCTGGTCGTGGACGGGATAGGGCCGTATCACGAGATTGTTGATAGGAGGGTGATCGATCCTTATCTTGTTATCCCCGAGGAGGAAACCGTGGCTGCTGACCGAGCGGACGAGGAAGCATAGGTTGCCGGGCCTGCGTGCTCGTTGTTTTTGTGGCCTGCGTGCCGGTGTTTATCTTTTGCTTTGGGCCTGCGTGCTCGTTTTTGTACTATTGACTACTGGGCTGGTGCCCGCTTTTGTTAAATATATTTATCATGGATTTCTAAGTGTGCGCTCGTTACTTGCATGTTGTTTTATGCTCGTTTTTCGTATTTGTTCGAATGCCTTTGATGTGTATGACATTTCTTGTAGATTTTCTAAGTGTGCGCTCGGTGTGTTTAGCTCGACAATTTGTTACCGGTAGTGTAGGGAACTGGCCAGTTTGGCCGGGGATGTAGCCGGGCCGTTTCGGGGGTAGTTTTCCCCGGGGCGTGGGCGGCCCATCGCGAGCTGGGTGTCCTGCCTGTTTTGGTACGGCGGCGAGGAGCCTCGGTCGAGGTATTCCCTGCCGAGCAAGGCCTTCTGCCCGCGCACACGAGAGGCAGGGCTTGCTTTTCTTTGGTCGCTGGTGGACGCGGGGGTGTGCGGTGGTACCATGTCGCCCCCCCCAGTGGTCGGGACGATGGGTCGTTGCGGGCAATGTGTTAACTGTAGTACCGCTTAAGCTTCGCGACGTTCCATGGTCGAGCTAATTGTTCACCGTGCAGGTTTTCGAGGTAATAGGCCCCATGCTCCGTTTTGTCCCGGACTCGGTACGGGCCTTCCCAGTTCGCCGCCAGTTTGCCCTCGTGGGAGTCTTTCTGGTTTCTGCGTAGAACTAAGTCGCCTGTTTGAAAATCGCGTTTTATGACTTTGTTGTTATGGCGAAGTGTGACTTGTTGCTTCAGCCGGGCTTCCCGGAGAGCTGCTCCTGCGCGGATTTCTTCGACGAGGTCGAGCTCTTCTCGGAGGGAGCCATCGTTGTCGTCGGTGTCCAGGGGAGCTTCCGTTCGTCTGGACGGTTCGCGGATTTCGACCGGTATCACGGCCTCGGTTCCGTACGTGAGGCGAAATGGGGTCTCCCCTGTGGTTGAGTGAGGAGTAGTACGGTATGCCCAGAGGACGCTGTGGAGTTCTTCGACCCATGCTCGTTTGGCGTCTCCGAGGCGTCGTCTGAGTCCTCTGAGTATAACTCTGTTCGCCGACTCCGCCTGGCCGTTCGTCTGAGGATGTTCGACCGAGGCGAAGTGATGTTTGGTCCCGAGGTTGGTGACGAAGTCGCAGAAGTTTTTGTCTGTAAATTGTGTGCCGTTGTCGGTGACGATGGCGAGCGGTACCCCGAATCTGGCGAGGATGTTGCGTTTGTAGAATCGGAGTATGTTGTGGGCGGTGATTTTGGCCAGAGCTTCAGCCTCGATCCACTTGGTGAAGTAGTCGACTCCCACGATGAGGTACTTGTTCTGGTATGAACCGAGGGGGAAGGGTCCGAGGATGTCCAGCCCCCACCAGGCGAACGACCATGGAGATGAGAGGGAGGTGAGGTCGGTTGGGGGGGCGAGGTGCATGTCTCCGTGTCGTTGACACTTATCGCACCGTTTGACATGTTCTTTCGCGTCGGACTGCATTGACGGCCAGTAGTAGCCCGCGCGTAGGGCCTTGCGCGCTAGGGATCTGCCACCTAGGTGCTGCGCGTTGATACCTTCGTGGATTTCTTCTAGAACGGCCGTACTCTAGGATTTATCTATGCATTTGAGGAGTGGGATTGCGAAGCCTCGGCGGTACAGTCGTCCCTCGAGGAGGACGTACGAGCAGGCCCGTCGTTTCGTTGCGTTGGCCTCGCTAGAGCTGGCCGGCAGACGGCCGGTGCTGAGATAGGTGTGGAGGGGGGTCATCCAGCAGTCCGCGTCTCCAATGGCGTTGATGTCGAGGGGTGTGGTGGTCGGGCTGGTACTTGGTTGGGACAAGATTTCTTGAATGACCGATTTGTGACCGCCTCGTTTCTTGGTGCTTGCTAGTTTGGAGAGGATGTCTGCGCGGGTGTTCTGCTCCCGAGGAACGTGCTGAATTTCTGCTGAGTCGAACCCTCTTAGTTTTTCATTGATGAGCGCGAGGTATCCGGCGAGGGTGTCATTTTTTGCTTGGTATTCGCCTCGGACTTGCGAAGCGACCAGCTGGGAATCCGTGTAGATTCGGATGTCCCTGGCTCCCAGGTCGGATGCTAGGCGAAGGCCGGCGAGAAATGCTTCGTATTCGGCCTGGTTGTTAGTCGTTGGAAAAGCTAGCGTGAGGGAGACTTCGATGACCGTACCCTTGTCGTTATCGAGGACGATGCCGGCGCCGCTCCCCGTGGAGTTGGAGGAGCCGTCCACAAAGATGGTCCAGAGGTGGTTCCCGGTGGTAGGGTCGGGGGGCGTGGTCATCTCGGCGACGAAGTCGGCCAAAGCTTGAGCCTTGATGGCGTACCGGCTCTCGTATGTGATGTCGAACTCGGAGAGTTCTAGCGACCATTTCAGCATGCGCCCAGCCATGTCGGGGCGGCCGAGTAGCTGGCGGATGGGTTGGTCGGTGCGGAGCGCGATGGTGTGTGCTAGAAAATAATGTCGGAGTCGGCGTGCCGCTGTTACGAGGGCCAGGGCGACTTTCTCGATCAGCTGGTATCGGGCCTCCGGGCCGTGGAGGGCTTTGCTAGTGAAGTAAATGGGCTTTTGTCCTTCCCCGGCTTCGCTCACGAGGACGGCGCTGACGGCTTCGTTAGAGACGGCCAGATACAAATACAGGGTTTCGCCCGTCGCGGGGCGCGTCAGTACTGGTGGTTCGGAGAGGACGCGTTTGAGGTGGCGAAGGGCTTTCTCACACTCGTCCGTCCATTCGAACTTGGTCTCTTTCCTGAGCAATTTGAAGAACGGGAGGGCGTGTTGGGCCGATCTCGCGATGAATCGCGAGAGGGAGGCTAGCACGCCGTTGAGGGACTGGATGGCACGCTTCGTGGTCGGTGTGGTTATATTGGAGAAGGCGTGGCATTTGTCCGGATTGGCTTCGATCCCCCGTTCGGTCAAGTAGTAGCCGAGGAATTTGCCGGCGCAGACGCCGAAAGTGCATTTCTCCGGGTTAAAACGCATGCGACATGATCTCGCGGTCTTGAAGACCTTCTGGAGGTGTGCCATGTGGTCGTCTTCCGCGCCGGATTTGACGATCATGTCGTCCATATATACTTCGAGCATGTCCCCGATCTCGTCGCGGAAGACGTGGTTCATCATCCGTTGGTACGTGGCCCCGGCGTTTTTGAGGCCGAAGGGCATCACGTTGTAATAGTAATTGCCCGATGCTGTCATGAAGGCCGTGGCCTGTTTGTCGTGTTCGGCCATCGGGATCTGGTTGTATCCCGAGTATGCGTCCATGAAGGATAAGAGTTTGTAGCCCGCCGAGTTGTCGACGAGCTTGTCGATATTGGGGAGGGGGTAGGCGTCCTTAGGACATGCCCGGTTGAGGTCAGCGTAGTCAACACACATGCGCCATTTTCCATTATTCTTTTTAACAAGTACAACGTTGGACAGCCAGGTGGAATACCGGGCTTCCGAAATAAAATTTGCCTCTAAGAGGTCTTTTACAGCTTGTTCGGCTGCTGCCGATTTTTCGGGGGACTGGCGGCGTCGGCGTTGTACCACGGCCTTTGCGGTTGGGTTGATGGACAGCTGGTGGCAGGCGACCTCAGGGTCGAGTCCCGGCATTTCCGCGGCGCTCCAGGCGAAGAGGTCGGCATTCTCGCGGAGGCAGGCTTGGAGCTGTCGTTTCGCAAGGTCGGGGAGTCCTGCGCCTATCCTCACGGTTCTGGTTGTGTCTTCCCCGAGGGGAATGAGCTCGAATTCGCCATCCGGGATGGGGCGCGCTGGGTGCGGGGGCTGCCCGTTGGCTTCGTCAGTCTTTTTATTGTCGAGCTCGTCGGCGAAGCGACTGTCGAGCTCAACGGATCCGACCAGCTCTGTTGGTTTGTCCTTTGGTGTAGCGCTTGGCGCTTTCTTTTTGGTCGGTGGAGCGATGGAGTCGAGCCCTTTCAGCGCGGCTTCGAAACACCTTCGGGCAGCTTCGATGTCGCCGTTGAGGGTGACCACGGCTCCCCTTCTCGTGTAATATTTCATCTTCAGGTGGACGGTGGAGGGTACCGCGGTGAGTTCTGCTATCGTCGTCCTGCCCAGGATACAGTTATATAGGGACGGGCATTCGATGACTAAGAAGCGGACGCTGATGTCTTTGGCCGTTTCCTCTTCCCCAAAGGTGACTTTCAGTTCCACGTATCCCCAGGGTCTCGTCGTCGTCCCGTTGAACCCCTGGAGGTCGGAGCCTACGTAGGGGGAGAGGTTGGATTCGTTGAGCTGGAGAGTTGTGAACAAATGTGAGTACATTATGTCAACCGAGCTCCCACCGTCGACGAGGAGGCGCCTGACGTCGAAGTTTGCCATTCGTGCACGTATGAGCAAGGGTATGTTGGAATTGGGAGATCCCCCGGGTAGTTCTTCGAGGTAGAATGTGATCGGGTTGGAGCGGCCCCGGAATCTGTCGAGCGTGCTCATCTTGCCGGAGTTGCCCGCGATGAGTTCGTCGAATTTCCTTTTCACAGATCCTACGGACAGACTCCTCGTCGCTCCATCAGAGATGACCATGGCTCTGGGGAAGTATTCCCATCGGCTGGTTGGTCGGATTGGCTCGTCGACTAGGCTGGGTCCTTCGGGGATGCCGAATCCTCTACTCGCGAACCAATCCTCGGGGCGGCTGACGCACAGCGCGACCTGGAGTCTCTCGCCGTCCTCTGGGGAGGGGAGTTCCTCGATTTTCTTAGCCTCCGGAGCCTCCGACCTGGGTGGTTCACCTCCTCGGGTGTATCGCTTTAGGTGCCCGTCTTTGATTAGGATTTCGATCGCATCTTTGAGATGAATGCAGTCTTCTGTTACATGCCCGTGGGTCCTGTGGAACCGGCAGTACTTTGACTTGTCCACGTTGGGTTTGGGCGGCGTTGGTCGTGGAAAACGGACACCTCTCTGCACAAACTCGGTTTTAGCGCATTCGGCCAGTATGCGTTCGCGTGAAGCGACCAAGGCGGTGTATTCGGTGAATCTTCCTGCCGGGCCGCGTGGCTCGCGCTGTTCGCGGGGTTCGCGGGGGCGGTCATCCCGACGGCGGTCCCCTCCTCGTCGGTGGCTCGAAGCTCCGTCGTCTCGGTGCCCGCGGGGGGCTTCTCTGTCTCGGGTGTCGCGAGCGGAGTTGGCCGCTTGTGTTTCCTCGAACCGGATGTAATGTGCGGCCCTGTCGAGGAAGTCTTGGAGGGACGTGGGCCGGTGTATGCCTACGGCCTCGTAGAATTTGGAGTCATGGCGCAGGCCTTGTTCCATTAAGTAGCGTTTCATTTCGTCGGAAGTCGTCACCTGTACGGCTTCCCGAGTAAACCTTTCGATGTATTTCCGGAGAGGTTCGTCGGGGCCTTGGATGATTGCCCCGAGGACTGCTTCCGTCTTCGGGTGACGCCGGGACGCCGTGAAGTGTTTGGAGAATAGGTCCTTCAAGACCCTCCACGACGTTACTGATTCGGGCTCCAGACTTTTGTACCAGGTCATAGCGCCTTTCCTCAGAGTCGTCGGGAAGAGTCTGCATTTAATAGCTCCCCGGACATTTCGGTAGTCGAGCATAGCCTCGATATCTTCCAGATGATCGTCCGGGTCGGAGGTGCCGTCGTACGTTGACAGCGTCGGTGGTTTCTCCATTCCCTGGGGTATGGGGGCTGCCATGATCTCCCGGGATAGTGGGGTGCGGTAGTCATCCTCGTCGCTGTGCGCCGGGGATCTCAGGGGAGATGAGCCGTTCGCGGTGTGTCCCGTGTTTCGGGTCCTTGATCTTCGGCCTGAGTTCCCGCCTCGGGGTTCCTCGGTTGGGATCGCCGCGGCGTTCTGGTTCCTCCCGCGACCGTGCCTCGCCGGGGATCTGGTGCGCTCCCGTGTCGCTTGCGGGCGGTGTCTCTCCAGCCGTGGCCGGCGGTTCCTGAGTCGAGGTGAGGGGCTCCTCGAACCTCCGTTCTGGTCTTCCCGCTGGGGGTACCTCGGGGAGCCGACGCGTTCCAATGCTCCAATTCTAGCGTTCTGTTGGAACAGCAGCTGGTTCGTCTGGTTGATGGCTGCAAAGAGAGCGGCTACCGTTGGGTCTGCTCCCGCCGGGATGGGAACGGGGTGGAATGCTGGCGGGCTCGGGGGGCGATGGTCGGCCTGTAGGGGCCGTTCCTCGGATGATGGTGAAGCAGTTCGCCCGTCCCTTTCGTCGCCTTCCGTCAGGCGTGCCGTTCCTATCTGCTTCCCGTTGGTGGCGGTGTTGAGCGCAAGATCGTGCGGAGTGTCATCGCGGCGTGGGCTGGCCATGACCGTGGAGGTTTGGTGAAACTTTTGGTTTTCTGCTCGGAGTAACGGGGAAGTTTCAGTTTCCCACAGACGGCGCCACTGATCTGACCTGATCAGGAGGGATCACGGACTGGCCACACTCCGCTGAACGGTTATCTGTTCGCCGGGGTAAGAAAGAGGAGGGGGGTGTACCTGCAAAGCACTCCGACGCCCAAGTAAGAAGTTGGACAGAGAGGAAGCAATAGTACAGAAAAGGGGGCAAGAAGAGTTACCTGACCCTCTTGAAGAAGAGGGTATTTATAGAGAGACCCCAGCGCTGGGCCAACGGTCATTCGAGGTGGGCCAGACGACCAGGCCCAACCCTAATGACTGCTAGGGCTTACGTGGCGTAGTGAAGACCAGGACGTGGTCTTCGCCCTAGTTCAACCGCTCCTAGGTCTCCGGAAAGTGGGTTTGACCTGCTCTTTCGGAGGTGGGCGGTTGGCCGATGACGTGTCCCCGCGGAGGGGAGCACATGGAGAACGTGCGTCGAGCACGTTATTCTCCCGCGGAGGGAGCCCGGGTGGTCTTGCTCGTCCGGCGTGACGGACGACAAAAGGGACGTGGAGCGGTAGCTTGTGCCCGGCGGCCAGTCCTGCTCGTTCGAAGGGGCGCGTGCCAGGCGTGCCCAGTTCGCTTGTTGGGCCGCATTTGGTATTGGGCCTGCCGAGGTGAGGCCCATACCGGAGCAGAACAACTTACAAAACTCCAATAGGAACTACTCCATTTAAACTAGTTTATGGTAAATCATGTCACCTGCCAATCAAATTAGAAGACAAAGCTTATTGGGCCATTAAGACCCTTAACATGAATTACACAGCCGCAGGAGAGAAAAGAATCTTAGACATCCATGAACTAGAAGAACTTAGATTAGATGCATATGGAAATGCCCTAATTTACAAAGAAAGAACTAAACAATGGCATGATAAGCGAATAGCGAGGAGAGAATACAAGGAGGGTGACATAGTCCTTCTTTTCAATTCTCTACTGAAATGATTTCTCGGAAAACTTTGTTCTAGATGGTCTGGCCCTTTTGAGGCTATAAAAGGTTTTCCAAAGCAGAGTCATAGAAATATGAGGTAAATTAAATGAGACATTTGTTGTAAATGGACAACGACTTAAGCATTATCATAGCGTAGAAAATAAGGATTTCTACATAAGTTACAAACTAGAAGAGTTGCCCGCTCTTTCAAAATAATAGTCTCTTTTGAATTAATGTCGAGCTCTCGACATTAAATGAAGCGCTACGTGGGAGGCAACCCACAATTTCAGGTTCTAGATTTTTATTTCTTTTATTTTTCTCTTTTTCTAAACACTTTTATGCGGTGCAATTAATTGTTCTAACCACTACTAACTTCTTCTATGTCTACTTTTAGGCTAACATAGCTTAGCCTAACTTGATACTAACTATAGAGAATGCAACCTATTGATGACATGGAGGTGATCTTTAGGAATGAAGCCCAGAGGCAATGTTTCAAAGTATTATCTCATAGAGATATGACATTATCTATCTATCCTAACGAACCCACCATGACCACCCTTGGTATCCGAGATAGTGTGATGTACCTACTTGGCTAGATAGGATGGGATAACTTTGTTGTGAGAAGGAGGTTTATCACGTATCGTAGGCTAACCCTTGAGTTCCTGAGTTCCTTTTTCTAGGATCCTAACACGGGGTTAGGATTTAATAGAGGCCTGACTACCTTCAAAAAATTTGGTACTAAATACTATTTCACACATCGTGAAATGGCTAACCTATTAGGATTTCCTAGTGGCCTATATGTCTTTACCATTACTCAACAAGATGCCTTCACGGATCTTGTCCTTGAATTTTTCTGGTTAGCATAACCCGATATTGCGATCTCGAACCAAATTCTATGTTTTCTGAGAACATCCATAACCCTACTATCCGCTGCTTCCACAAAATCCTAGCCCACACACAATTTAGGAAAAAGGAAAACATTACCTCAATGTCTAGAGACAAGATGTTTATCATGTTCTGTGCCTCTCAAGGTAGACCCGTGAATGCCGCTACATTTATGTTAGCAAACCTAGAGAGGATAGCTCGAGAGACCCGTGGTCCTATCCTAATAGGAAGATTGGTTACTATAATTGCTGCTGCCATTGGCCTAAGATACCCCATTAACTTCTGTTTTAACCGAGGCATCATTGTCAATTTGGGACCATTAGAGTTTGAGCTGCTAATTGATAACCCAGTGGTGTATAACTTTACACTACCTAACCAAGCGAGGACAAGTGTGCACAATAGGAATAATTGGTTGTATAATTTGGAGGGCCAGAGTGAGTCACCTACCCCACCTGACACCCCTCAAGCTTATGAAAATCATAATTCCATTTTCTCTAACGTATCTTCACTCGCCTCTGATATTAACGTAGAACCTCCCATTAATCACACTACTGCGATTGACGCCCTTAGGACGGAAATTTCTACACTTATAGGAGAGCTCATCACTCTGCGCGTGAATTTTTTGGGCTTTATGGATGTTTCTAATGAGCAGTTCAACCACTTGTTTCAACATATCTATTCCATCAGACGTTTCTTTGATCATAATGTTAGGCACCGTAGGCTAGTGATGCTTTATTTGTATTATTTTCTGTTTTCCTACCGTGCACTTAGACAGTGAGGTCACTGCCTTGTTTAAGTGTGGGGGAGGGAATGTTTTCATGCTTTCTAGTTAGGAATTTTATTTCATTATCAGGATTTCATTTTATTTTTTCTTGTTATGTTACATTATCGTCGAGCTACCGACGTTAAACCAACACGAACCTATGTTTCAGTCTATTGCAATTTCCATTTTAGTTGATTGTTCTATTTCATTCTGATCTTAGTTAATTTTTTACGTTTATGTTTCTCTTGTATCTTTTTCATTTTAATTACTTTTTATTGATTTCGATTAAGGCCAAGTGCTCAAACCTTTTCATCTGGCAAAAATTTTGGCCTTAGCAACTGAAATTCATTGACAAAAATCACTATTTTAAAGCTTGAGTTTAATTTTTGCGCATTTTAAGTAAATGATACTCGCCAATATGCTAATGGCGTTCGCCATTAGCCTAGTTTTTGAAAGTGTAACGTTTAAAGCTATTGGCGTTCGCCATTAGCCTAAAGGCGATCGCCATATCAGTCTGAACGACAGTTTTGATTTTAATACTTCTTGCATGTTTTTCTTCAAATTACCCTCATAAAAACCATAACCTACTCTCTTACTATACTCTAATATACACTCATTCATATATTTAATCCCCAACCTTCAAACTTCACTTCATTCACCATAAAAACCATAACCTACTCACATTCTAACTCAAAATCAAATACTACTCATTCTTCACTTTTCCCAAATCCTTACCCATTCCTTCAAACACTCTTATTTTCCCATTCACCATGCCTCTAAGACCAGTGAGACCAAGAAGAGAGGTTGACTACTTGGGTATCACCTTCGCAAAAAGGTATTGAGGGCAATAATCAAAGGACGAAGTACCTTAAGCTGTTCACAAAGGATGTCGCTGCAACGAGGTATCCCGATAATGCTGCCCTTCGTGACTTAGGTTTAATTAGTAGTGTTAATTGGATGTTAGGTAACTTAGAAATGGCTTATTTCTATTCATTTACTAGCCATTCTCATGTTAGGCTTACCTATGAGTTCCTAAGCACATTTAGATATGCCACACATGTAGGAGGTTCATGCACTGTAGGCACGATCTCATTTAGAATGTTTAACAGAGACAACACCTTTAGTCAGGATCAGATTGCCAATATGTTTCAGTTCTCTCATGGAGATGGCTTTACTTGCAAAGCACCTTTAGAGAGTGATTATCAACTGATGCTCTTGGGTTTTGGCATCAAATCACTAACCAAGCCACTGTTGATTGGAAAGGCCTAAAGGCCACCTTATCCATAACCCGACCATTTGGTGCTTACACCGTATTTTAGCCAACACCATTTTCGGTCAGAAGAACAATGGAAAGGTGAACTCTAAGGACCTTTTCTTTATACATTATGCACTAACACAAACACCGGTTAATCCGACACCTTTCCTATTATCACATTTTCAGTTTGTTAGTGTTAGAGTACGTGGTCCTATTTGCGTTAGAGGGCTGATTACATCCATATCCCTCACATTGGACCTAGGCACAAAGCTAGCTACACTTCAGCCACTCGTGACACCCTTTTTAGATCTAGATGTCTGCCTTAGTATGCGTATGATTAATAATAACACAGACAACATGTACCTTTGGATGGTTAGTAATAGAGGAACTGGACTTATGATTATAATGCCCCAAAGCCTGGTGACAATGTTAATGTTCAGGCCGGTGTGGGTAATAACACCGATGAGGAGATTGAACGTATGTAGCATGATGCTTCTGAGACCGACACCTACCCACACACTACACACGATTTTGCTAACTTTTCTACAAGCACCTCAGCCGGACATCAATCCTGTGAGGAGTACAATTAAACTTCTATTAGGATCTCCCTTGATGACATCCTGTGCATGTTTAAACATCAGAATGATATTGATGCTGAGTGTGACCTGCTACTTAGGAGCATGCAGACACAGCGGAAGGAGATGATGGTCACCATCCGTCAGATTCAGGAGCAGCAGCATGACTATGCTGAGCGGACCGAGCATAACATGAGTGACCTCATCGAGCAGATGAATGGATTGTGTGTGAAGGTATCAGACATGAGGAAGTATATGCAACATGTACCACACCATGTGTAACACCCATTTTAATTATTTAGTCTTTCCAGTGTTATTTTATTTTGGCGTATCTTTTGTGTGGATTATTTAAGAAGTTATGGCCTTTAATATTAATATAAAATAATTAATAATGATAATAATTTGATAATTAATAGTAATATTATTATTATTATTATTATTATTATTATTATTATTATTATTATTATTATTATTATTATTATTATTATTATTATTATTATTATTATTGGTATTATTATTATTATTGGAATAAAAGAAATAAGGATTTAAGAGATATAAAGGGGATTTTGGGAGAAAAGGAAGAAGGAGAAAAACACGATCAAGTGGAAAGGAAGTTTGAGAGGAAGAACAAGAGGAAGAAGAAGAAGGCTATGCTGTCGGATTCTTGGAAGTTTTTCATCGATCAGAGCAACTAGTCGAGGTAAGGGGGGAGAAACGGGTTAAAATTGGTAATTGCATGAATGGAGTAGTTGGGGATTCCTTAACCCCATAGGGATTTGATGATCATGATTAAGATGTTGTAGTGTTCTGATCGTTGTTTCCATTGATGAATTGTGTTTATGTCATTAAAGAATTGGTGAAATTCTGGTATTCCAGCTTTGCATGTGATGAATGTAGGGATTTGTTGGGTGTTCTGAGTAGTTTACCGTTTAGGTCGAAAATGATTTAATCGGTAGAGTTAGTGATTTATCGGGTGAGGTCTAGAATAGATAGTGTGATTTAGTCGTAGAATACTAGGCTAAGACTGCTGAGACTGGTGTGGTGAGAATCAGACAATTTTTGAGCTTCTGATGAGTTTCTAAACAGTGAGATTATTGTGAAATCGCAGACATTCGCCAGTACCTTCGTTGAGTGAACTAGTAGCGAGCATTCGCTATGGATTTGCTAGGCGAGTTGGGTAGCGAACACTTCCAGTAGCCACTGTTTGCATTCGCTAGCAGGTTCGCTAAGCGAATGAGCCAGCGAGCGTGACAGAATGTGAGTTTTGTGTTGTTTTGCCTTGTGATTCGTTTTGTAGAATTATTGGGTTGTGATAGGTCGAGAGACGTTTCTTAGCGGAGAAGAGAGTATACTTGGTGTAGAGAGGTGAATTATGAAATATCAAATTTAATTGACATAATTTAAATAGTGGGTAAGATATATATATATATATATATATATATATATATATATATATATATATATATATATATATATATATATATATATATATATATATATATATATATATATATATATATATATATATATATATATATATATATATATATATATATATATATATATATATATATATATATATATATATATATATATATATATATATATATATATATATATATATATATATATATATATATATATATATATATATATATATATATATATATATATATATATATATATATATATATATATATATATATATATATATATATATATATATATATATATATATATATATATATATATATATATATATATATATATATATATATATATATATATATATATATATATATATATATATATATATATATATATATATATATATATATATATATATATATATATATATATATATATATATATATATATATATATATATATATATATATATATATATATATATATATATATATATATATGATATGTATATGACGCATAGTGAGGTGATCGGGAGGATCGTGCGTACTCGGAGTTCAAATGTGATTTCCCCGAATATTTAACTTGATTGATATAATCGATTGGTATATATGTATGTGTATGATGTATGGTTATGTGATCAGTAGGGTCGTATGCACTTAGTGTGCTTGATGTTGGTGTGTTGTGCATTTAGGGTTGTGCATAGCATGGTGTCTTGGTAGGGTTGAATCTTGTCTCAGGAGGAGCGTAAGTGATTCAACCATACTCTCTTATGATGTTTATGATGTGCTCCTTTGTGGAGGGTTGATGACCCAGTGTCCATCAGTAATGATGATGTGCTCCTTTGTGAAGGGTTGATGGCCCAGTGTCCATTAGTGATTGTGGGGGATAGATAATGTCTCAGGAAGAGTGTCAGTGATCTATCATGTTTATGATGTGCTCCTTTGTGGAGGGTTGATGACCCAGTATCCATCGGTGATAATGAGGTACTCCCTTGTGGAGGGTTGATGACCCGGTGTCCATCAGTGATGATGAGTCGGTACCGCATGCATGTGTTGGATTGCATTCTTGCATTATGATATGTTGTGTTGATGATTGGACAATAAGTCCTATTTGATGTTGGTGGGGGTGATGATTGTTTATTTATTGCCTTTTATTCATGTATTTTATTACCGTTAATTTTGATCATGTTTTCTCACCCCTCTGTTGTTGTTGTTGTGGTCTATGCTTCTTCGGAAGTACAGATAATCCAGGTACATAGCTAGCTTGGATATTGGTGTGCGAGTCGAGTCTTAGGATGCTCTGATACGTTACATGGGACTCGGGGGTTTACTTTTATTATGACTGGATTTGTTTATTCCTGTGATGTATCATGTCTGATGAACTTGTTAATGACTACTTTTGTGTATTTTGGCGGATGGCCGTGAGCGATGAATAATGATAATTTTCCGCTGCTTTAATTTGAAAATCATATAATGAAGAGTTATGTTGAACTGTTTGAATGTAATATCCCACTTTTGGAATGGAAACTCTGATAATTATTTCAGTTAATCACATTTTATTTTAATTTGGGAAAGTGGGGTGTTACAATTGGTATCAGAGCAGGTTGGTCCGTCCGACCAGTGTAGTAGTTGAGTATGTCCTTAGGATAGGGGTTGTGTGTCTTTTAACTTGGTGTTGTTATGGTTGAGGCGTATGGCAGGAAGGAATGAGGCTGCTTTGGTTGCCGTTACGCAAGCAAGGGTGCAGGTGGTTGCTAATCAAAACCAAGATGCGGGTGCGCAATTTAGGGATTTGGCACAGTTTCGGAGTAACAAGCCGCCGACATTTGAAGGAGGAATTTTGGATCCTGAAGCTCCGCAGAAGTAGCTGAAGGTGATTGAGAAAGTTTTCAGGACAATGGGTTGTAGTGATGAGAAAAAAGGTGTGTTTTGGTACTCACATACTGGAAGGAGAAACTGAGGCTTGGTGGGACAACAGTCGCCAGAGACTGGAGACTGCAGGAGTGGGATTGAAATAAGTGGGGGAGAAGGTTGTGCTTCTCCAAGATGCTTCAAGTGTGGAGTGATGGCTCAGTGTGTTGTTAGACGCTATTATAGTTTGACGGGATCATGTTGGAGGGAATAAGTGTGTCTTGCGAGCTTAGATGGTGTGTACAGTGAATTGATTGGAGTTAAGCCAATGCTTAAGAGTTGTCTTGGCGAGTCGATGCAGGACAGTGTTGAGATGTTTAATTTTGAGGAGAATTTGGAGTGTTGATGAAAGTAGAAAAGTTGGCAGGTTGCCGATTAAGTATGGTTGTCTGAAATTTATCCTGACAAGACAGTGATATACAATCCGGACGTGAAGTGGAGTTGTGATTGACTTAGTTGCGGAAACTAGCCCGATATTGAGAGCTCCATATTGTATGTCTGTTTGGGTGGTCAAGGAATTAATTTGAGTGAGTAGTTTTAAGACTCGTGTCTGGTGGATGTGCTACGGTAACAGATTGTGAGGTCGAGTATGTAAAGGGTGGATGGTGACTCCTGGCGAATGTTAAAGAAAGTAAGAATGTGGAATACGATATTGATATAATTAGACGTTTAAACATTTCAAGAGTTGAGGGTATGTTGAAGGGCCGTTCGAGCGAGAAAATGTTGTTGTCATATTTTTGACGTAATGGGAGAACCGTAACTCGGAATGACGCACGGTTCGAGGCGTTGGAAGTTTTTATAATGCTATAGGTGATGGCGAAGTAGATGCATGGGATTAAGATATTTATTTATGGAATATGTTTGGATTTTGTAGTAAGTACGGAAGGTGCGGTTCGCGTTTTGCCATAGCTCGCAAATTTGAGTGTCCGTTGGCATGGGACTTTCCATACTTAAGTGAGCGAGTCAATGGTTGCATTAACGGATGATATTCTGATATATTCGAAGAGTATAAAGGATTATGTTGAACATCGAGAACTTGAGTTATTGGTGTTGGAGAAGAAGTGGTGATATGCCTTTGTGAAGAAAGTTCAAAGAGTTTGTGTGTTGGTTTTACCGTATCCGATGGAATTGTTTGTTGTGTTTTGGGATGCTTTGTTGACATGATTGGGAGATATGTTAAGTGCAACGTCAGCGAATGCTAGTTATGCTTTGAGGCACTTAAAGTATGTAAGAGAAATTATCTGACAGGTGGTTTAAAGTGGGTTGCTGTCGTGTGTTGTGCCGGAGTTTAGAGGCCTTAATTGTTTAGTTGATATATGAGATGCTTGGTAATCTTAAGAGCTTAAGGTATTTATTTGATTTGAAAGAGTTGGATATGAGACAGAGGAAATAATTGGGACTTCTGGAGGAGTATGGTTTGGGTTGATTTTCCATTTGGGTGAGACGACGTGGTAGCTGATGTATCGATTTGGAGGGTTTTTGGGTATATACCGATGATGAGGGTAAAGGAGTTAGCATTGATTAAGAAAATTTGAGATATGAGTTTGGTCTGTGAAGAGACTACTTATGGAGTTAAGCTATGTATGTTGAGGATGACTATGGGTAATCTTGATGAGAGTCGAGGAGTTGGAATTCTAATTGGAGCTAGTAGACTGATTAAATTTAATAAATTGAGTCGAAGAGCTGATTTTCAAATTGATGGAGATGGTGCCATGAGATGTCGTGATAGAGGTTGTGCTCCAGTATTGTGGGTTGGATAAGAGTACCCTAGAAGAAGGACATTAAGGTGAATTGAATACCTATCCAAGTGCTATGAAGATGTGATCGAATGTGGGAGATTGTTTTGGTGGCCATAGGTGGAGAGAGAGAGAGAGAGAGTTGAGGTTGTGTATGTTGATTAGACTTGTGGAAAGTCGAAGTTGGAACAGCGAGAACTGTTGGGCCTGATGCAACTGTTGAATATTCCTGAGTGGAATAGAATAATGTCTCCATGGATTTTGTGTCGGGTTTTCTGGAGAATTTAAAGGAATATGATTTGATTTGAGTAGTTAAGAATGGATTGAAAAGATTAACTCATTTCTGACCAATGAGGATGAATCATTCTATGCTGGAGGTAGCTAAGATGTATAGTGAGGAAGTTGCGAAGTAGTGTGATATACCGTCGAATATTGTGTCAGATGGGAATTTGAGGTTACGATGAAATTGTGCAAGAGGGGACTGAAAAAATCAAAAGGATCCAAGAAAAGACGTGTGTTGAGAGTTATGATGGTAACGAGGGTTGGTCGAGCTTTGAAGTCTCTGAAGCACACATTATGTTTTGTTTATCTGTACCAGAGTGGCGCAGCGGAAGCATGGGGAAAATAGCATGTTAAACTATTTTACCGCTATCGTTTGTGAAAATTGCAGGATGTGTTCATGTGTCTAAGCCGAGGAGGTACTTTGATTCGATTGGATGGTGTGCAAGCGAGAGATAATTTGATTAGAGGCACTTCTAGTGCGAATTGTTGAACGAGAAACAACTCCGAGGGAAAGAGATGTCCTTGGTGAAAATGGTTTGGAGAAGTGCTGCAGGAGGCAGTGTGACCTGGGAATTGGAAAGCAGGATGCGGGAAGCGTATCCAGAATTGTTTCCATCAGGTAATTTTCGAGGACGAAAATAATTAAAGTGGGGGAGAGTTGTAACACCCATTTAATTATTTAGTCTTTCCAGTGTTATTTTATTTTGGCGTATCTTTTATGTGGATTATATAAGAAGTTATGGCCTTTAATATTAATATAAAATAATTAATAATGATAATAATTTGATAATTAATAGTAATATTATTATTATTATTATTATTATTATTATTATTATTATCATTATTATTATTATTATTATTATTGGTATTATTATTGGAATAAAAGAAATAAGGATTTAAGAGATATAAAGGGGATTTTGGGAGAAAAGGAAGAAGGAGAAAAACACGATCAAGTGGAAAGGAAGTTTGAGAGGAAGAACAAGAGGAAGAAGAAGAAGGCTAGGCTGTCGGATTCTTGGAAGTTTTTTATCGATCAGAGCAACTAGTCGAGGTAAGGGGGGAGAAACGGGTCAAAATTGGTAATTGCATGAATGGGGTAGTTGGGGATTCCTTAACCCCATAGGAATTTGATGATCATGATTAAGATGCTGTAGTGTTCTGATTGTTGTTTCCGTGGATTAATTGTAATTATGTCGTTAAAGAATTGGTGAAATTCTAGTATTCCAGCTTTGCATGTGATGAATGTAGGGATTTGTTGGGTGTTCTGAGTAGTTTACCGTTTAGGTCAAAAATGATTTAATCGGTAGAGTTAGTGATTTATCGGGTGAGGTCTGGAATAGATAGTGTGATTTAGTCGTAAAATACTAGGCTAAGACTACTGAGACTGGTGTGGTGAGAATCAGACGATTTTTGAGCTTCTGATGAGTTTCTGAACAGTGAAATTATTGTGAAATCGCAGACATTCGCCAGTACCTTCGCTGAACGAACTAGTAGCGAGCATTTGCTAGGCGAGTTGGGTAGTGAACACTTCCAGTAGCCACTGTCTGCATTCGCTAGCAGGTTCACTAGGCGAATGAGGCAGCGAGCATTCACTGAGGCCTCACTAGGCGAGTGAGCCAGCGAGCGTGACAGAATGTAAGTTTTGTGCTGTTTTGCCTTGTGATTCATTTTGTAGAATTCCTTGGGTTGTGATAGGTCGAGAGACGTTGCTTAGCGGAGAAGAGAGTATACTTGGTGTAGAGAGGTGAATTATGAAATATCAAATTTAATTGACATAATTTAAATAGTGGGTAAGATATATATATATATATATATATATATATATATATATATATATATATATATATATATATATATATATATATATATATATATATATATATATATATATATATATATATATATATATATATATATATATATATATATATATATATATATATATATATATATATATATATATATATATATATATATATATATATATATATGATATGTATATGATATGTATATGACGCATAGTGAGGTGATCGGAAGGATTGTGCGTACTCGGGGTTCGAATGTGATTTCCCTGAATATTTAACTTGATTGATATGATAGATTGGTATATATAGTATGTGTATGATGTATGGTGATGTGATCAGTAGGGTCGTGTGCACTTAGTATGCTTGATGTTGGTGTGTTGTGCATTTGGGATTGTGCATAGCATGGTGTCTTGGTAGGGTTGAATCATGTCCCAGGAGGAGCGTAAGTGATTCAACCATACTCTCTTATGATGTTTATGATGTGCTCCTTTGTGGATGGTTGATGGCCCAGTGTCCATCGGTAATGATGATGTGCTCCTTTGTGGAGGGTTGATGGCCCAGTGTCTATAAGTGATTGTGGGGGATAGATCATGTGTCAGGAGGAGCGTAAGTGATCTATCCTGTTTATGATGTGCTCCTTTGTGGAGGGTTGATGGCCCAGTGTCCATCGGTGATGATGAGGTACTCCCTTGTGGAGGGTTGATGGCCCGGTGTCCATCAGTGATGATGAGTCGGTACCGCATGCATGTGTTGGGGTTGGATTCTTGCATTATGATATGTTGTGCTGATGATTGGACAATAGGTCCTGTTTCATGTTGGTGGGGTGATGATTGTTTATTTACTGCCTTTTATTCATGTATTTTATTACCGTTAATTTTGATCATGTTTTCTCACCCCTCTGCTGTTGTTGTGGTCTGTGCTTCTTCGAAAGTACAGATAATCCAGGTACATAGCTAGCTTGGATAGTGGTGTGCGAGTCGAGTCTTAGGATGCTCTGATACGTAACACGGGACTCGAGGGTTTACTTTTATTATGACTGGATTTGTTTATTCCTGTGACGTATCATGTCTGATGAACTTGTTAATGACTACTTTTGTGCATTTTGGCGGATGGCCGTGAGCGATGAATAATGATAATTTTCTGCTACTTTAATTTGAAAATCATATAATGAAGAGTTATGTTGAACTATTTGAATGTAATATCCCACTTTTGGAATGGAAACTCTGATAATTATTTGACTTAATCGCATTTTATTTTAATTTGGGAAAGTGGGGTGTTACACCATGTATACGGTAGAGGCGGTATTGGACGTCACAGAGGTCGAGGCCTACACTGAGCCATCTACCCAGGTTTTCTTCCACCTTGCACTAAAACATTAGGGACAATGTTTGGTTTAAGTGTGGAAGAGGAGTTTTACTGCTTTATTTTTACTTTTCCCGCTTTATTTTTCATTTTTTACTGCTTTCTAGTTAGTTGTTGTTTGTTTTTACTGTTTATGTGTTTGGTTGAGTCATACATGTGCTGTTGAGTCTTATTGCATGATATTCTTTTCACTTGTTAGAAAATCCCCTTAGATTTGACCCCTAACAAAAAAAATTGTTCTGATTCAATGGCATGACACTCCGAGAGTATAGGTTGTTCTCATGTTTAGGCTATGTTAGATAGACTTGGGAAAGTTTTGATACCGTCCTAACACCCTAAACTCCCTAATTATGCGACATCAATTTGAGTAACCATTATGCTGAGACCTTAAGTTCTAAGATTTTAAAGTAGCCTCTAAATAGTTTATACCAGCAGTTAGTACCATCCTAATGCACACACTAAGTAAGAAACCGATACAAATATGTTATAATCTCATAATTGAATCGAGAATATTTATAGAGAGAAAAATAATGAATGAAAGGATAGGTTCCCTCTAAGTTAGGTGGTCCTCACCGACAATTTATCCCAACGGAACATACTCGTTAAATTCAAAAGAATCAAGAAAAGAAAAAAAAATGCACGTGAACTAACATGTTTACTTACCATGTGCATGCGGGGATAACGGGCTTAATGTGATTGCTCTAGAATAAAAAGAGGTGAAAAACAACAAAGAGCATAGGCTGAGTTATAATGACATGATTCATATTGGTTTGCATATGAGGGAGTTTTTGTCTGCAAAATATGGATATGTGTCATTACGGTATCCTTGGTGTCGATGTATAGTACCTATTTATTTATCACTAGCCTAGAAACCTCTTACTTTTATAGGTCTTTGTCATGCCTATGTCTCAGAAACTGCACTTATTTGTTTAATGCGTTGGTTGATTGCTTGAGAACAAGCAATGGTCTAAGTGTGGGGGAGTTTGATAGCGTGAAAACGTATCGTGTTTTTAGGCTCACAGCGCATGTTATTCGTTGTTATTTTACTTTGTTTTGTTGCTTTTATGTTGTATATTGTTTGTTTTGCAGGTTTTAATAAGTGTCGGAGCAATTTTGCAAAGAATTCGGAAAGGGAGCAGAAGAGCAACAAAAAAGCAGAAAAATGACCTTTCTGGTGCATGGAGTTTGCTATTACCCAAACGGCGTCTGCCATGTACCATGTCCATGTCATTTAATGAAGCACACAAAGGCGTCCGTCGTTGTCCTAATGGTGTTCACCATTCTTATGCAGAACCAGAAAATCATGGAGTCAGTTTAGACTCCCTCTGCCCAATTCTCTTTTTCTTCTCAACCTCCCTGCACGTTTGAGAGAGTTACTAGACCACTTGAGCATCTATATATAGCAGTTTCCTTCACATTTCAAAGCATCCAAGTCGTGCAGAAGCTCTGCCAAATTGCTTTCTAGTCTTAGGTAGAAAAATACATGTAAAAGTATCAATCACTCACATCGGGGGATTGTCACAAAACTTGTTATTTTATTTCTTTGTACTCTTGGATGGATCAACAAGCCTGCCGAAATTTTAATCAAGTTTTATGTTTGTTAATTCAAGTTTCGCTTTGTTTATACTTTACAGGTTTTTAATCGTTTTAATTTAATTATTTTCGTATTGCTTTACTCTTATTTATGTCATGTTGTCCCTGAATTTAAATACTACTTTTATGTTGTTTTCATTTGAAATAATGTCTGACTAAATTTGTCTGAGTCCGACGTATCAGGATCGTCGTTACCGACGAGATTCAGTAGAAAATAATAGGCGCGAAGCATTAAATAAATTCGGTTTTGGTTTTAGTTTTCAAGTGTATGTCTTAATGTTTTGTCACGAGAGTGAAAAGCAAACTAAGTTTCGAGCCGATAGCGCGAGAGTGTGAGGATTGAACTGGATAGTGGAAACTAGGCATCGATCCTAAAAACATCGAGAGCACTTTAGGTGTCGATTAGGATCTAATTGATTTTCAAAATATGATTTCTAATTAAAATGGGCGAGCGAGACCAAAATCTTATGGTTAGGGAATGTGGCTTTAGTCAATAGCGCGAGAGTGTGAGACGGAGTCTTTGAACCAATATTTTCTATGGAACGTAGTTTAATTATAATTAGTGCCTAAAATCTATAAAGTCCCTTAGGAACACGAAATCCATATTCTGGCTTATTTTTATGATAATTTTCAAACCATTAGTAAATTATGTTTTTATTCTCATCCAAATATTTTTAACCTTTAGCCTTAGCTTTACATAACATCAATTGATAACGGTAGATTGATTATTAGTCCTTGTTGGTTAGATATCTTTTAAAACTATACGATAGACTATATACTTGCAGTTAGATCATCTGATAGACTCGTAAGGTCACGATCATATAGGCCAGCCCAAGAAACACCAAAAGTCAAATAACTTAAATATAAACATATAAAATGAAATTTAAAAAAAAAACCAAGCTAGAGAGAGAGAGAGAGAGAGAGAGAGAGAGAGAGAGAGAGAGAGAGAGAGAGAGAGAGAGAGAGAGAGATCATCATTGTAATAGGAAAGAGGGGAAGAAAATTTCTAAAATTAAAACAGAACCCCAACTACATCTTGACACGTGTCATGATCAGTAAAAAAAACAAAAAAGATAATAACAGCAAGCAAAGGTTGAGTGATGTGGAAGAATTACCGAACCGATGTTGCAAGGTTGTGTGTGGTTCGCCAGACACATGGTGTAGCAGTGACAATGGTACTGCGTAAGTGGTGATGCTCATGGTTTATAGGGCGGTGGCCGTTTAACTCGCCGACAGAGACTTTATGGTAGCTATGTTTATGGTGAGTTGGTGGTAATGAGGAAAGAAGATGATGATTTTCTTCACATTTTTGTGGTGTATGTGGAGGGTGATGTTGGAAGCTTGGTGAAAGGTGAATATGGTGATGCTGTCACGCTTTTGGTTTGAAAGGGGAGGAATAAAGTTTGGCTTTTTTTCTTCTAAGAATGAGGATGGTTGTCGTGTAGTGTACTTTACATATGATGAGGTAAGTATTTTTCATTGAAGAGAAAATGACGGGGTGTGAATATTTGTGTATGATAATGTAAGAGAGAGAGAGAGAGAGAGAGAGAGGGGGAGCTATCAGGTTAGTGAAAGAAGTAATATGGAAAAGAAGGAAGAAAACTCCTTCATTTAATTTACTACAGATGCACATGTAGAAGAGATATGAAGTTGTTATATGTAATTGATGTGAGGGTGAAAAAAATGAAGAAAAATGTGTATATATAAACAAAAGAAAGATAGAGTATTTGGATGAATGTTGTGGGATCTACAGTGTTATGAAGACAAAACTCAGTTCCTCCTTTTTTTTTCCAGCCAACTCACTATAACGGAAAACACATATCACAACGGTTGAAAAATAGATACCATCACGCTGGTTCAACCATTATGAGGTAAGATGTGATTGTATGTATGATGATTTCCACCATGGTCGTGAAACTGTGATTGTATCCATGTAGTGCGCTATCTACCACAACAATTACATTAAACAACCGTGATTGTGTCCATGTAATGTAACATATTTAACAGTGGTTGTGTTTAACAATGTTGTGATATATAGACCTGAGTTTATTATAAATTATGTCGACTGCTTATTTCGACAATGCTCACTAAACATATAACCTTCCAATTTGCACTATAACATTATAATATGACAAATTAAGTTATATTAGAAGAATAATCTCACGTTCAATTCTAGACAAGAGTTCTTCAAGTCCTCATTTGTATTTTGTTCTTTGACAGTAAGTGATCCTAGTTCTTCAACCACCTCTGCCTTCACCTCTAAATCTTTTTGAAAAATATTATTTACATTGCAAACAAAAGTAGAGGTGGAGAGAGGGGTGGTTGAAGATCTACAATCATTAAACCAAGTTCTAACTGTCAAGAAACAACATGCAGTTAATAGTGTGAATAATTCTTGTCAAAAATTGAACGTGTACTTGTTTTCTAATACAACTTTATCTATCATATCATAATTTTCTAATGCATTTTGGAAAGTTATATATTAGGTAAGGGATTGGAAAAAAATTCAAACCACATAATATATAACAAACTCATATTTTAAACAAACATTAACAATAACATTCATAAAAAATATTCATCAACAACAAACCATAAACAACAAACATATCATTCATAAAATGATTCAGAAACATACCATACATGTCCCATAATGGCGCGTTGTCAATGAAATAAGGATGAAGAAAAATTTAGACTTGCAAACTTGTGTATATTTTGAATGGATGTCATTCAGGATCTTTGACACAAGTTTGCAAGGCTAAATTTAGCTTCGTCCTCTTTATTGAAAGAAGCATCTATACCTACAAGTCAAAACAAGAAGGAAGTTCAAACATCATGAAACAAGCTATGGAAACAGATTTTGAAAAAAAAAACTATAGAGAAAATGAACCTGTAAATACCCATTGGCTAAGATTTGTTGTTATGGTTTCGTTTTGGGGTTTCAATATGAGAGACAAGCTATCACCCTGAGTTCTCTTAATAGGAGAGGGAGACGGAGAAGACACCTGAATATAAAAACCAGCCATTATGGTAGCCAGCTGTTCCACATCCGGAGTTGTATTTGAGTGAGTAGTCACCGCTACTACCAGGGCCGTCACTACAGCTGGCACCCAGATCTCTAGAGCAAGAGTAAAAGTAACAAGAGTCAATGGCATATGGACAAACATTTCGGTAGTAAGACATTAGTCCTTGGGAAATGCAAGGGCCTTATTCAACTGTTCCATGTTATCTACAAAGCATAGGTAACTCTATTAAAAAAAGGGAGCCCTAATCCCATCCTTACTAAAGTGTTTTTTCCTCCCAGCATGATCAGAGGCATGAATAATGATGCAAGTATCTAATCTGTAAGTGCTTCTAATTGGCTGCATTTTGTGACAAAACATTAGAGTGTGTATGGATGTCATAACTAATGATGTGACACACAATATGCAGGCTAAGTAGTAAGTTGAGTTTGATGTCATACTGAATGTCATGACACTGATCGTATGACATCAGGTGCGCATAGTTTGTTGTTCTGGTATTCAGAATGAGGAAGCTTAGGCTAGAATTCAGGAAACTTTATAGAAGCTCAAGTTGCAATTCGGGAAACATTTTAGAAGCCCTGGCGAAATTAAATGTACCTGACCAAAGTGGTAAGTGCAACATTTTGTAGAGAGGTTTTGGGTAAACCTAATTTCTGCACCAAGGCCCAAGGACTGACTGCTGCTATAAATAACAGAAGGAGCAATCCTAGAAGTGCAGCTTTTGACAGAAGATTAGAGAGTGCGTGCTAAGAGTCCTTGTGAGTGAAGAAGTTATGTTCTTCACGTGTGAAGTGTATCTTAGAAATACTTGTACATCAAGAAACTGTATGCTGAACTTGTTAGGTAGGTTCTAAGCTATTGTGTCACTCAAAGCTTTTAAGCAAGAGTGTGTATCCCTTGATCAAAGCTGTAAAGCAAGATCGAGGTGTGTGGTTGAAGTGTATCTTCATAACTTTTCTGTAATTGTGTGTTGATATCACAGAGGTGATTGAGGGGGAGTGAGTGGGCATACTCAGGTCTAGAGTGTCTATAGGTTGAAGTGTCATTGGGTAGGTTTTAAGTGAGGAGTGCAAACTGGGTTGTTTGACTCTGAATTAATTCTACTAAGAGTGAATTTCCTCCCTGGCTTGGTAGCCCTCAGATGTAAGTGTTGTTGACACTGAACTAGGTGAACAATTACTGTGTTATTTAATGCTTTCTCTTTACAGCATTTTAATTACTCCAACAACCTGTGTTACAGTGGATGTTATAACATCCACAATAACATCCATCGTGTGCTTGCCAGAATTTCAATTGGCATCAGAGCAGGAACCCTGCCTGTTATTTCTGGGTGAGATCTAGGGAAGATAAATTCTGGCACTATAGATAAAGACATAGGATTCACAAATAGACCTTCAATTCTGGATGGCTCTAATTATGACTATTGGAAACCTAGGATGACTGCCTTCTTAAAGTCTTTAGACAGCAAGGCATGGAAAGTTGCAAACTCTGGCTGGGAACATCCTAAGAAGACTGACAAGGATGGAGTATCTGTGTTAATTCCTGAAGAGGAATGGAACAAAGAGCAAGAGGCCTTAGCTCTTGAGAACTCTAAAGCATTGAATGCACTATTCAATGGTATAGACAAAAACATCTTTAGATTGGTACACCATTGTGAACTGGCTAAGGAGGTTTGGGACACTCTCAAAACTACTCATGAGGGAACCTAAAAAGTTAAGATATCTAGACTACAAATGTTGACCACCAAATTTGAAAGTCTTAGAATGAAGGAGGATGAGACTATTCATGAGTTCTACATGAATATTGTTGAACTAGCCAACACCTCAGGAGCCTTGGGAGAAAAGATGCCTGAAGAGAAACCTGTGAGGAAGATTCTCAGGTCCTTACCTAGAAGGTTTGCAATGAAGGCCACTGCCATTGATGAAGCCCAAGACATATGCCACATGAAGGTGGATGAACTCATTGGTTCTCTCCAAACGTTTGAGATGGGAGTGTGTGATCAGGTTGTGGAGAAAAAGAACAAAAGCATAGCTCTTGTTTCAAACACTGCAAATGACTCAGAAGGAGAAGATGGTGAAAATGAGGAGAACTTGTCAGAAGCAATTGCCTTGCTTGGAAGACAATTCAATAAACTTATCAAAAGGATAGATCATAAGTCAAAGCCCTATGCCAAGAACACCTCTTCTGACAGCAGCAAAAGGAGTAACTCTGAGGAGAATTCTAACCAATACAAAGTGCCGCTTTCGCGAAAATAAGGTGTCGGCACAACAGAAGAGTCTCCACCTTTCGTTATTTATCCCTCAGAGCGGGAAAGGAAACGATCGGAAAAACCTAACGAAAAAGGGTAAGACAAGGTCATCGCAACCATTGTCTGGGTTCGGGAGTCGGTTACGCAAGGGGAAGGTATTAGCACCCCTCACGTCCGTCGTACTCGACGGGATCCTCGCTTGTTGTGTTTACTTGGACGGGTTGGTTTTGTTCTATCTACCTATCAAGGCTGGCTGAAAAAGAAAAGAAAAATGACTCGGCAAAGCGTCGCACTTTATGCCTACGTATTCTCATCAGAGAATGAGAAATCAGAGTCAACGTAGTTCGGCCTACGAAGGATTATGGGGGAAGGTAGCTCGCCAAGACATCGCCATCTTGTGCCTACGTCCTCTCAACAGGCATGAGAGATCAGAGCATACGTAGTTCGGGAAACTACGGTTTATTTCCTGTCTTTTACGAAAGAAGTGTTTTTTTATTGTGTTTGCGATTTCAACCGCACTAGAGACTATGACCTGAGAGTGAATGCGTCGCATGTCACCCAAAGGGTACCATACTAAACATCCAGACTGTGGAAAAGAAACTCTCCCACAATCCTTTCTCAGATAGCTTAAGGCTCGTAACATACGAAAGAAATCATTCCTGATTACTGTATCTTAAACTGCTTTGAGATGAGAAGAGAACAGGCCCAACTAGGAGGGAGACTATCAAGTCCTACTGTTATCATGCCATGGATTCATCCTATGGTTGAGGTTTGAACAGGGAACTCCTAGAAGTTGTCATGCATAGGTTTCAACCTAAAATTCTATCATCAAATCCTTATCAAAGGAAATGAGAGTCCTAAGGGATCATGTCAATGATACACCAAAACAGACCAAGCATCAGCTTAACAGTAAAATGCATGCAATGCAAGTGAGGGAGGAAATGTGTGTGGGGCTTCAGCCTCCATAAGCTCATCTCAACCTCAAGCCAGAATGAAATAACAATAATCATACTGAAATATAAACAACATGCTATCAAGCAATAAACAGTAAACTGCAATCATACAGATAAAATGAAATGAAATGCCATCAGGCAAACAAACCACATGGGCAAGGGAGCTGGGCTCTACCGAATACCCGCAAGCAAAGCCACACAGTAACAATACAAGCAGAGGGAGCAACTCAACCTCTAGTGCAATCATGCTCCTAGATTCTACCTATTCTAGATATGAACTTATTCTAATGCATCAAACAAGTCAAACAAAACACAGCAATACAGAAAAGAAAAAAAGCAGAAGATCAACTCCTCTCTCAACTTCAAGCTTCAGCTTCTCCAACAGCAACTCAGTCTTCAGACTTCCATTGACAAACATCAATTGCTTTTCCAGGTTTCAACCCTACAACATGAGTTTCAACTCATCTTCTCCCTTAAGCTTCAGCTTCTTTGATCAGCTCCAACTTCAGGCTTCACCTAATCTTCAGGGATCTTCAAGTATCAACTTGATCTTCATGCTCTTCAAGCTTCATCTGGAATGGCAGTACTCAAGGATTCATCCTCTTTAATACTCTTCAATGAATTCTTCATCTTCATGCTCAAGCTCTGACATCTCTCAATACAATCAAACCAGAGAAAAATCACTTACTGGATAAGCTGAGGGATATTGAACTGCTTATTTGACCACTAAAGGTGACCTATAAGGGTTCAACATCAAAGGAATGGTTCCCTCAAAAGTTATACCTCCTAGGTATAGCACTTATCCCTCCAAAGGAGAGAGGTGTATACCATGGAAGGACTTTGAATCATAGGGAGGAATGGAGGTGAATGATACCATCCATGTTTGAGAAAGAAATTATCTACATCTAAGCTCTTCCTAATTCCTAACCCTAAAACAACAAAAAGAAAAGAAGAACAAGCTCTCAAGCTCCTCAATGCATCTTCAAGTCTTCTACTATGCTCCTCAATGCTCCACAATGAGATACCAAGCTTTCCAAGCTCACAAAACAAAGCAAACAAACAAACATGCCCTAAAGGCAGCACAAACAATCAACCAATACAAAAATCAACTAAAAATAGCATACTATTATATTAAATCCTAATATAATTTCTAAGGGATCCTACATACCTACCCTTAATACCCATATATGCCCCATAGTCTAAATTGTCCTAAAAACCCAAAATCTAAAGTTATTAGGACCTATGTTGAAGTTTTACCCTAATTCTACACTACCTAGAATTATCTAATCAAAACTATCCTAAAAATCATCACAAAAATATGGAATTAATCCAGGGGGAACCTAAAACATATATCTAATTACCCTAAAAATATTGACCTAAAAATCTAAAGGGAGCTTCCTAAACTAAATTCTACAAAATCATGCATCAATTTAAAAGCATTAAAAAGCAATTAAAATGAAAAATATGCAAAAAATATTAAAATGAAATAAAATGGCAATTTTATGATTTCATATTTTTCTTGACAAAAAATGGAAAGGGAGAAAAAACTCCCATGAAAAAATATTGATTTTTCTATTTAATATGCATTTTCAAAGTTTGAGAAAAAATGGAGGAAAAATAAAATGATTTATGAAGCATGGGTGTAAACAGCAATAATATTCAGTTTAAATTTCATTTGGGCTCAGATAGGGGGGTTTGGATAGAAGCGCGCCTAGGCCCAGTTTAAACTCAGAAAAGCAATGAAAATCAAAAGAAAATAAAAAATGAGCGGTGCGAATAGCATGAAGACATAGTTCAAATCAGGATTGGGCTCACTTGGGGGGTGGGAATAGGAATTCGCTCACTAAGCCCAGAGGAGCTTTAATGAAACGCAGAGTTTCATCGCTGCTGGCTTTCCCTCTCATTTCATTTTCAAATCTGGGCCGTTAGATTGTTCTTTGGGTCAATTGGTCAAGCGCGCATCAACGGTGGTGGAGTCGTCTTCAACCTTGAGATGGCTAGGGTTTCTGCATCACCATTAAAACACATGCCATGCACAGATCTTCTACCCTATCGTTCTCCTTCATTTCTTGACCAATCAACACGATGTAAAAACCAATCTTGATCAGAATTTCGCCCTGAATACAGCTATGGCAATAGAATACATTGAAACACTCTCTATCGTGCAAACCGAATGTGCAACTTCATGGACCTCAAAATGTCATCAACTTTCGACTTCAACCAAACTTAACTTTCTTTATATCAAGATGATCCTCATGTTACACTAATTAAAATCAACCAATAATCTTGCATTAACACTCAACATATCACTAGTTCTAGCTCCATCAAGAATTGACCTCCATGAATGAAACTTCTCCAATTGGTCTCAAACTCATCATACATGATCACCTAATTGTCTCTAATAGTTCTACACTAAGAATTCATCCTAGCCATGCCTAAATTAGGGTGTAGAAATGGTTTTGCATACCTGGCTTCTTGGAATGGTAGGTGATGAAACTCTTCAATTCAAGCCTTGAAACTCCTCAAGAATGATCCCTAGATGATGAATCTTCCTCTGTTTGCAAAAGATTTGGAGTAGCAAGCTTGTACTTCAAGATCCAATGACAATGGCTTCTTTGCAAATTCCAATGGAACACCTTCAATTCTTCATCAATGGATCCTCAAATCAATATGAACACACTCAGAAGGATGTATGGAGAAGGTTTGTGAAGAAAAATGGAATAGCAATGAAGAAGAATATGAAGTTTAAATATGATTTGCAATGGAGAAAAATGGATCTCAATCTCTCTTCTCTACCACAATCAACACCAACTAACACCAACCCTGCCTCAATGCAAGTTGCACTAATTATATAGAATGGATTAGAACAATCTAGAACTCCCTAGAATCTTCCCATGAGAATTTGAAGTTTTCATGATATGGTAATTTGAATTTCCATTTCTCATAACATGGTATCTCATGCCAAATGCCTCATAATCCTTGTAACCAACTTGAATTTGTCCCCACATGATATTTTGGATTAGTTACAATGCATATCTTCCTTGTTTATTAAGCTTTTTCTTGTTTTGGTTTGGTACCTTCATGTGCAAGTAATCAATTTCCAAAGCAAACCTATGATGCAAGACTCAAATCAAAATTGTGGCTGAACCATTGTTCTTAGAATGTCCTTTGGAGTCAAAATGACCTATCATATGACATGGTTTGGACTTATAGCTTATGATTTATGATTTTCAATCTCACTTGAATTAACTTATGCCTCATTTTTAGGCCATTTTTATCACTTTTTGATATGAGCCTTTTCAACATCTCATGATCACACTACTAGCCTTAAAACATCATTCTAAGCAAGTTTGATGTTGAATATTTTTCCATTTGAAGCTTGGAAGTAGGAGATATGGCCTTATGCTTGAAATGGCCTATAACTTCCAAATGACCAAAATGCCCTTGGCTTGTCAAAGCCATAAGTTGAGTTCTACAAATCCTATCAAGGACTTCTAGTACTCTCTATAAATCTAAGAAGATGATCTTCAACATTCATGTTGACCAAGAATCCATAGGAATCATCCTACTAGGGAAAAAGTTGTCTGCAAGTTGGGTGACTTTCAAGGACCCAGATTCACATACCTCAGATGACCTGTAATTTGTCAAAACTATAACTTGAGCTCTGCAAATCCTATCAAGGACTTATACCACTAAAATTAAAGCTAATAACAAGCTATACAACATTCATGTTATGGGGAAAATGAGATAACAATCACATCTTGAGCTAAAACTGCCTGGAAGATAGGGATCAAACTAGGGGATTTTACACTGTCAATCCTTAGAAACCCTAGCTTAAAACTTCTCAAACTCCTCAATCATGATGAGTTGGTCTAGGAATCATCCTTATAGTATCTCAATACATCATTCCATGATCACATGGCCCTTGGATTAGGTCTCAACCCTCTCCAAATCATCAGTTGATCTAGGGTTGACCCAGTCAAAACCCTAATTCTACCATTCATGGTTGAATCTTCTGAATTCTTGCACAATGACCTCTCTAGGCTTCATGATGGCTTTCAAGACATCTCATAAGCTTTCTCAAAGCTTCAAGTTCATCCTCATAGTCTCAGAATCATCTGAGGAGCACCCACAACTCTCAAGTTATGAGGCACACAACCTTGGTTTTAACCAATTCCTCTGAGGATCTCTTGAGCTTTCTGACAAAGGTATCAACCTTTGAACACTTGATGGGTAAATAAAAGTTGGTCAAATTTTGGGGTGCAACAGCTGCCCCTATTCAAACGGCTTGAACCTGACTGGGTGAGGAGCGAACGACTCTCAGCCAATCAAGGTGAGAGACGGTTGAATACCGGTAAACCCGGAAATTTGCCAACTGCTCAACTCTTCGAACACTGGAATAGTAGCTGCACAGTAACTATCTGGAGAAATACTGATCTGACATCGCCGTCAGTTATCCACATTAAATTTCTCTGACATTGTCATCAGACAACCAAAACACCCAACATCGCCGCTGGAAGTCTAAAGAACCCGACATTGCCGTCGAACAATCAAAATACCCAACATCACCGCTGGAGAACTGAAGAATCTGACATACCCAACATCGCCGCTGGAAAACTGAAGAATCTGACATCACCGTCGGACAATCAAAATACCCAACATCGCCGCTGGAGAAATAGAGAATCTGACATCGCCGTCATAAACAAACATAACTCTGAGAGACACTCGACATCGCCGTCGAACAAATATAATCTCTGCTGGGGAGCTAAAGAGTCTGACATCGCCGTCAAACATGATCTCCTGACATCGCCGCCAGAAAACGAACATCCAACATCGCCGCTGGAAACCAACATCATCTGACCTCGCCGTCAAGACAAACGTCCAACATCGTCGCTGGAAAACTGAAGAATCTGACATCGCCGTCAAAACACATATCCAACATCGCCGCTGGAGAACAAACAGATGTCCAACATCGCCGCTGGAGACAAACATCCAACATCGCCGCTGGAGAAACTGACTCACCTGACATCGCCGTCAGAAGCAAACTCACTTGACATCGCCGTCAGAAACAAACATACCCAACATCGCCGCTGGAAAGATGAACCATCTGACATCGCCGCCAGAGGCAAACACACCCAACATCGCCGCTGGAGAATTCAAGATAATCTGACCTCGCCGTCAACAACATCCAACATCGCCGCTGGAAACACACAGGATCTGACCTCGCCGTCAAAACAAACATCCAACATCGCCGCTGGAAACAAACATAATCTGACCTCGCCGTCAGGATGAAGAAACTTCATTGGGGAACTGATCACACGGTAACCGGCAGTACATAGTCGATCATGCCATCAGGCATTCAAAGAGTTTGTCGGGCATCAGCCGGACTTCAACCATCAGGTTGATCATGCCATCAGGCATTCCGCATTAGCTGAGATAACTGCTTCATTAACACGGTCAGACTTCAATCATGGAGTCTTCACAGGAGATTTCAACTTCGCCGTCGGAAAACCTGCTGGGGAGGACGCTTCGCCGCTGGGGAATCTGGAGAACTATCAAGCAACTCCACTCCGGGGGTCCAGAAATCATTATGGATACATCAACTCTGCTGAGGACTTCAAGAATCATCTTGAACAAATAACTCAGCCAGGAATCTTCAAGAATCATCTTGAACTGATGACCATTCTGAGCAAACACTCTGTTGGGGATTCCGGAATCATCCGGGGCAACTCTTGCCGGGGACAAACCAATCATGGCTTGAGCAGCTTCCAAGGATTCGACTCTCTTGGGGCCTCAGGAATCATCCTGGGCAACCTTCACTGGGGACTACACTGGGGAGCTTAGGAATCATCTTAAGCAAACGGCTTCGTTGGGGAGAATGTCAGGAATCATCCTGAGCAACCGATCCTTCGGCGGAACACCTGCAAAACAAGAACGGTAGCAACCTAGATCATGTTTATTATGCATATGCTTCGGCGCCATGCTCCACACGGTGGAAATGTTATGCGTTTATAATACATGCTATGCAATCATGCACAATGATGCGATCCCGTCAGCAAAATAAATGCTGAAGGGAGAATCCTCTTGTCGAGGAGAAAGAACTACTCAGATAGAGGAATCATCCTGCTGAGGAGAACATGGTCACGCCAATATCAATTGGACTCCGCAGGAGACACAACTTCAGTTGACTGCTGCAGGGGAAACAACTTCAGCTGCTCAACACTCCACTGGGGGAAAACCAATCATGGTCTGATCAACTTCCAAGGATTCGGCTCTATTGGGGGATTGCGAACTCGGCTGGGGAAGGAGAAGTCATTCTACTTCGCGGGAGAGCACAACTCGGGGGGAAATACAACATCAGCTGCTCAACGCTCTGCTAGGGAAAACCAATCATGGTCCCTACTGCTTCCAAGGATTCGGCTCTCTTGGGGGTTTACGAACTCAGCCGGGGATGGAGAAATCATTTTACTTCGCTGGAGAGTACAACTCTGATGAGGAATTTCAGTTCCGCTGGGGAAGAAGGAATCGTCCGACTTCGGGGGAGAGTACAACTCTGCAGGGGAATACAGCATCAGCTGTTCCAACACTCTACTGAGGAAGAGGGACTCATCCGACTTCGGGAGAGAGTACGACTCTGGTGGGGAATTTCAATTCTGCTGGAGACTTCAGTCTGACACCATCAGTCGCCGCATAATTCGGCGTACGAATAGTTTCCTTCGAAACCTGCACTTGTGACTCGGTGCGGGGGGAAATACGAGCTTCGGCGCCCGAACATTTCTATGAGACCTTCACTTGTGACCCGGTGCGGGGGAAAACACGAGCTTCGGCGCCCGAACACTTCTGTGAAACTTGCACTTGTGACCCGGTGCGGGGGGGAAAGAAATCATGCTTCGGCGCGTGACTCAGCTGAGGAGGTGACGTTCCTTCAGGATGCGTCTGCTTGGGAAAAGAGAATCATCTCTGCCTGGGGAGACATATCAATGCTCATTATCTTGCGTTCAGACTCTGCGGGGAGAGGCTACTGAACTCTGCTGGAGAAGGAGGAATCATCCTGCTTCGGGGATGCGCACGGCGTACTGTCTGGAATATGCTACACCTGTAACAACACAAACAAACAGACAAGATACCCTTCTCAAAGGGACCTATCAAGGTTATCATCTCGTGACAATATCCAAATATTTAATTGTTTCAACAATCAATGGCCTAGGCCAATAAGGTTATGTATGCGCATTTTATCAAAAACATCGGCGTTCTTTTTCGCAAACAAAACAGATAAATGCTAAACAGGCAAACAGAATTGCTGAATAGTGTGCATTTTATTGATAACAAACCCCTGAATGGGTAAAAGAATGTTTTACAACAGAGGCAAGCTCCTGGAATGAGGAAGCCGCGCAAAAACATAAATATACATCAGTATATACAAATGTCGGGATGCCCCTTTTTTGCCCGAACCTTTTATTCTGTTTTTGGTTCGCCGGGATGCCCCTTTTTTTCCTGGACTCTTTCTTTTTTGTCCAGCGGGTCGCTTTCTGTCGCTACTGCGAAAATCGGCGCCGGCTGAACAGAAGAGTCGCCACCGTGCGTTATTTATCCCACAGGAGGGAAAGGAAACGCTCATAGTAAACCTACCGCAAAGACGGGAAAGGCATGGTCATTGCAACCAAAACCTAGATTCGGGAGTCGGTTACGCAAGGGGAAGGTATTAGCACCCCTCACGTCCGTCGTACTCGACGGGATCCACGCTTGTTTTCGGGTATGGATTGTTATTCTATCTACTCTACAGGTCAGGGGTTAAAAGAAAAGAAAATGACTCGGCAAAGTATCGCACTTTATGCCTACGTATTCCCGTCTGGAACGAGAAATCAGAGTCAACGTAGTTCGCCTACCTACGGGAAAGGAGGGGAAGGTTGCTCGCTAGGATATTGCATCCTATGCCTACGTACTTTCATACAGCATGAAAGATCAGAGCAAACGTAGTTCGGGCCACGTAAGACACAAGTCTGTCTTGATTGTTTTTTATTCCTTCTGAAAAAGGGTTTTTCTGATTACTGGTCCAAGCGGACAAAAATGACGTTTTGATGAGTTCACATTCTTTTACGAAAGAAGTGTCTTTTATTGTGTTTGAAATATTTATTGTGTTTTTCTGTTTGTTTTGAGAAAGAAGAGACAGAACTCTAACCTATGGTTGACAAGGGGATCAAACTATCCTAATGTTATCATGCATGGGTTAAGACCTAATGTCTATCATGCTCCTCTCTTGCGCAGAGAGAAATAGAGATCCTAAGGGATGAACGGAAACAGAAACAATAGCATATATACAATAAAGCAGTAAAATGCATGGATGCAACAATACAAGCGAGGCAAGGGAGTCCCACTCAACCTCGAACCTAGAAAACAACAGGCAAAAGTGAACAGCATTCACTTTCAACCTAACAGGGTAAACAACAAACAATACAGTCAGGGAAATTCAAACAATACATCAAAAATTATAAACAGCAAAATCTTCACCACCATCTGTCTTCAAGTCATCTCCAATCATCTACAGGCTTCAAGCAAGCATCAATCTTTATCTTCACAGCCTCCCAGCAAGGTCTCTAATCAAGGTCTTCAATCTGCAATGGCTTTTCTTCAAGTCTCAATCTCCAAGATGAATATCAGTCAACAAGATGAAATGGATGTTAAGCAGTCAACTGCCTACCAAGGGTGGCTCATTAACTGTTAACATTATATAGACAGGTTTCTCTCAAAAGTTCTATCTTTCAAATACATTCACTAATCCTTCCAAAGGAAGGAGGTGGATATTTGAAAGAGACTTTGAATCATAGAGAAAGGATGGAGGCAGACAAGGCCTTCCATGTTTGTGAATCAAGTTTTCTACTCTAGAGCTCTGCCTAGCTCCTAAACCCTATAGCCTTTAATAGCTGCCAGCAAAGGATGCTCCCCATCAACTCTGGAAGTTGAAATTCATTCTCTTGATTTCCAATGGCCTTCATCAACACAGTCTTCAGCTCTACCAATCCCCAAGCAAACCCAATACCCCACACAGACAAATGAAATAACCCTAGAGAGGGCACACCACACAGTCAAGCAAATACAGACAGTATACTGATAGTAATAGTAGAATAAGGGGAGCCTAGTAATTTCTAAGGGATATACTATCTACCCATAATCCCTATAGTCCCATACCCCAAAGATTCCGTCCACAACTCCTAAGGCAAATGATTTAATTCCCCTATGTTATCTCTTAAACCCTAGTTTTAATCACACTAATCACACCTAAACAAAACACCTAAAAAATAATCCTAAAATTATGAATTAAATTTTATATACAAGACAAAGGTCTAAGCTAATCAACCTAAAAAGAATAGGTCAAAAATATTAAAGCATCTATTCAAACTAAAATCAATAAATTCATGCATCAAACTAAACATTCTTTAAACCTATTTAAAAGAAAAATATGCTAAAAATATAAAAATTAAATGAAATGCCAAATTTTTTATGTGATAATTTTATTAACAGAATTATGAACATTATGCAAAAACAACCAATTAAAAACATGCAATTTTCAATTTGTTATGAATTTTCAAAGAATTAAAATTTTGAAAGAAATTAATATGGAATTAATTGGATCAGGGGTGCAATGAGTAACAAAATCAGTTAAAAAAAACAAGATGGGCCCAGAATGGGGGCGCGCATAGCAAGCGCGTCTGGGCCCAATGCATGCTCAGGAAAAAAATAAAAAGAAAAAAAAAACATGAATACGGTGCAGAAAGTAAGATTTTTAGTTAAAAATATGATTGGGCCTGCGCTTAGGGGTGGGATTAGCACTTGATTATTGAGCCCAATCTGGGAGAATTAATAAAACGGTGCGTTTGGCTGAGTAATCTCCCTCCAAGTTTCATTTTAAATCGTGGCCATACGATCAAGATCCAAGTTAAAGTCAAACACTCCATCGTGTGGCTCTCCTTCATCTTCAACCTTGGACAAACCCTAGGGTTTTCAGAAGTCACCTCCATGCACGCACCTTCAACCATTCTGTTCTCCCTCAAACCTCAATGAATTCACACGATGCAAAGAGCAAAGTTGCTCTACTTCTTCCCCTCTACACAGCCATACCATTAGTTCCTTCTAAAACTCAACCGAACTTCAAACCCGATAGGTAGAAGCCATAGGTTCCACCATCATGCACTGTCATCAACCATGAGAATTCCTTCCAATATTTACCCTAACACAATCTACACTCTACACTGATCATTCTAAGCTATATATCCAAGATTATAGTGCCATAAACTATGAGTTCTAAACCCTAACAGCTTTGGTGCACCAATGGCAAACCTCATGAAACTTCCTCAAACTTTGTGAAATCCATCATCTAACCTATCCTAACAGTTCTAACCCTACAATTCCCTAAAATGCTAACTAATTCAAGCAATTCGAAGAGAAAACTAACCTGGTGTAAATGATGAAAACAGGTGGGGAATTCTTCAAATCCACTGCTTGCAATGCTTGGAGATTGATCAGTGAGCTTGATTCTGAGTTCTGTATGCAATAGATCTTGTTCCAATGCCTTGAATCTTTGTATCCACTTCTTCTTGCACCTTGAATGATGAAATTGGACAACACGAGTTCTTCTTCAATTCAACCAAATTCTGATGGCAATGTGATCTATGAAAGATGTTGATGATGATCAGATCAAGAAATGTAGAAATTGATGGAGATTTGATGGAGTTTGAGAGGGTTTTGCAAAATGGAAGAATGATGTGAAACTTGGTATCATGCATAAAATGAATCACCAACCATGGCATGAAGTTACTCCATTCAATATATAGATGAGAATAGAAAGCCCTAGAAGTTTGTAGAATCTTCTCATACACAATATCCCTTGGATTTGGATTATGTAACTTCCTTTGTAAGTAACCAAGCATAACTTCTAAATTTTGAACCAAACTCAAAAATACACTTTTTCCAATGTTCTTAAAACATTTTTTCCAATCAAAATGACCTACAATTTCATCCCATTTGGCCAAATTATGAAAAACTCAATTTTAGGTCATTTTTTATTCATTAAATTCACCAAATTTGAAACCTTGATCTATGAGCCTTTCCAAACTTTTATGGTCACTTTTCTAGACTCAAAATGTCATTTGGAGCAAGTTTTATTTTGTGAAGTTTTTCATTTGAAGCTTCCTTGTAGGAGTTTTGGGCATAGGCTTGAAATGACCTGTAATTCTCAGATGACCAAAATACCCTTTGCTTGCCAAGACCATAAGTAGAGTTACACATATCATATGAAGGCATACCATACCATTATAGAAAGCTAAGACAATAAGGAACAACTCTCTTGTTGACCAGAAATTCATTTGAAAGCTCCTTGATGGGTAAAAGTTTCTTGGAAGACAAGTAACTTTCACAGGCAAAATTTCAGATACCTCAGATGACCTGTAACTTGCAAGGACCATAACTTGAGTTCTATAAATCTCCTTGATGTCTTCCACCACTCAAATTAAAGGTCTTGAGATCCTCTACAAGTTTCATGTTGACCAAGGATCCATTTGAAGCTTGCATTTTGACTTATCTTGCTTGGAAGTTTGACCTAAATCAGGGGATTTTACACAGAAACCCTAATTTAGAAACTCCTCTTCTCCTTGATTTCTCTTGATTTCTTCTTAGCACCACACTATATCCTTATCTACATGTCAAATTATGAACCCCACACCTCTCCAATAGACCTTACTGTCTTTCAATCAATCATTTGACCTAGGGTTGACCCAGGGTTGACCCAGATGAGACCCTAGTTGACTGTATTCAACTACAACTCTTGTGATCACATCAATGACTTGTCTCCTTCTCCAAATAACTTTCTAAGTCTCCCATGTGTTGCACCCTAATTTTTGACCTTAAGATCCCACCTCCTTGTGTATTTTCTTGCATATCATCTAAGTCAAGCATCCGTGCATAAACTAACTATTTTGTCTAGTTTGTTCATTCTGCAGGTATGTTGAAGAAAGTTTGAAAGTCACGAGGAATCCTATGTGTATGTCCTTTAAGTTACCATGAATTCATGTGGATATAAAAGAAGAATGCACTCTCATTCCCATGGTCCTATAGTTAGAGCAAGGCCAAATTATTCATTAGGGATTTCTTTCTATTCAGTATGGTTAAAGCTTGTGACAAGCCGCATCACAAAAACTTATCCTTATTGCCATAAGATTCGTCAAGATTGGGATCGTATCGAGTAAAAGGCGTCTATTGTATGAAAATGCACATTATGAGAAAATGAGGGATCGAGGGAGTCAAGAATGCTTGAATGTCATTTAAGCATCTCTTTCCCTAGATTTTGGTTCATTCAAGTACCAATTTAGTTGGAATCAAGATGACAAGTGAAATAATGTCGTTATTCAATAAATCTTATGTTAAAGCATCCGCTGTTATGAGAGGCGCGTGGGACCTTTCTATTTATCTCTACAGTACGTGGTATAATGGTCTGTTACTTGTTAGATATGGGCATCCCTAATTGTGCTACCAATTTGTTGATATGAGGAGGCTAATGCTAAGTGTCAACGTGAATGATTAGGTAAAGAACAAATAGAAATCTTATTAACTGACAGTGGAAGCTTTTAGCTTACATCATGAATTGTTGACAGAATCTTTATTTACAAATGACGGAAGTCGTCGTATTTCAACATAGAGTATACCCCATATATAAACAAGTCTTGTTAAAAGTACAAAAAGGGAGAGCCGAAGTCTTATAAGGACACGAAAGGTGACAATAATGGCGCGTTGAAATTACCAATGCAGCTAAAGACACGATCAATCATTTGTTTGAATAAGCTGTTGGCATTGAAGCGGTTCAGAGGGCTCCACCGGATGGATGCGAGATTACTACGGTGCTTGATTTACCTTACAACGATTACCTACATTTGAACAAATATCAAATATTCAGTAACTGTAACATGTGATGATAGACAATATCGGAAAACATCTCCATACCAGCAGCGAGGATGATCAATACGGCAGCAAGCGTCGTCTCATTCTTGTTCCGAAAATAGCAGAATACATAAGCATAACCGAACATGCTCCTGAAAAGAAAATAGGAAGATTATCAGTTACTCAAGCCGACAATTAAACCAATTCAAATATCTCCCAAAACCATATCAGCCATGACCGTTTACCGCCATATTTCTATTCCAGCACAGAGTCATAAAAAGTGGACAAGTCCGAAGTCACAGGTGATAGACTAAAAGAAATTGATGCCGGCTTACCCACTCAACAGGTTGAATTGAGGCCACCATTCATAACATGTGGGAGAAAGTGCGCTTCGCGTATGTACTCATTGATGAATCCGTCTGTCTAAAGGAACAGAGTGTGTATACTCATTCAATTGCTTGCACTGGACATACTTGCTCTCACAGTCTGTATCGCCCATCATTGTACTAAAGGTAAATAGGCTGAATATTAGACTGGTAATCTGATACACACGCAAGAGCTAACTGAAGTTAGAACCACAGCGGTACCTGCACACTCCAGTCCTACAAAACATAAACTTCAAGAGTGTTAATGCAAATACATAGTATCAATTTAACGACGAAAGGCCAACGATATACTGCGCCCACAAACCATTCCTGCGACAGTTAAGAAGAGTTTAATTGAGAAAGAAACCTAGTCAACGTCAATGTTATTACATGTAATTGAACAATAAACAGCCTTTTCCACACTTACAATATCTCAACAGCAGTTGCAATAGCCAACGTGCCTGGCAAACCCTTATCACTTATGACGCCTGCATTCGTCTATGCCTGCAAGCATGGGCAAGAAGCTATGCCGAGGCCTCGGAGTTTTTTTTGGAGATGAGTGTATGGCTCTTCGAAGTGCCTGTGGGTTGCACGAGTTGTTGTTGCAACCTCGAGGTATAAAGCCAACTGAAAGATGTACAGGGAATTCAGAACAAGCAGGACGAGCTCGGCTACCTGGTGATACTAAGGATCTTGCTGTCAAAGAATCTTCAGGAAGACCAACTGACAAAGTAAGAGGAAAAGTTGAAGCAAAACTTGCAACAAAGGCAGCTAGTGTTAGAATCAAAGAAACCTATAAATGCTTTTTGCACTCATGGAATCCTGCTCACTCGTACAAGTCTCGAGACCTTCACCGAAGTTCTTGCCGTTGTTAACGCTGGTCTGTGCGAACTTTTTTTCTAGGGCAAGATGAGGAGCTAAGTGTTGGCACTGACGCAACCAAGAATGAACCTGTCATCGTCAGAACTGTCTGCATCATAACATTTACAATTTATAACATGAACAAAGAATCTAAAGGTCGAACTTACACAGAAATTGCACAGCGTGCCGTCCTTCTTCAAAACGCATTTTGCTGCAGCTTTTGAGTTGACGGGTTACATGATAAAGGGATGCACAGATTAGCGGCAACGACGTGATGAGAATCAGGCTGCTAGCAGATCAAATTTTGGGAATCATTGTATGAAGAAGGGGAAACTGAAAACCGTCTTGCTTTGTTTGAGGACTTCGAGGATATGTTCCACTGCTTCCTGCACGAAGTATTTTGGATTTCTTTAGGAATCATTCTCTTGGAAATGATGGCGAAAAGGAAAGAAAAGCCCGTATCCTCCATCAGGTTGGCGAAAAAGGAAAGTTTTGCTTCTTCCCATAACATGTCTGCCTCAGAAGGGAAGCAATTCAATGAGTACCTGCAGCATACAAAATATCACGATAAAATTGAACCAGTTCCAACATTTACCACAGTTCACAAGAAAGGAAAGATTTTGAAATCTCAATCAAGGGGATATCACACATAAGGCAAACGCACAAACATGATTGAGACAACATTAACTTGTCCTTCCAAAACCGTATAAACATGTTTGTACGAAATTGGTAACAATCTTCATGAGAGTTAATCAGAGGAAATTGTACAACTATAAAAGGATATGCAAAGTTACGTAGAAAAAGACGGTGGATACACACAGAGGTTCACAGAACGAACATCACAGAATATATCTAAAACCCTCACAACAAAACCCGCATATACACAGAAAAAACGCAACATTCACAAAATACCGAACCGAAACCCTAACCAGGTTGATATCTAAAATTTTTAGGAGAACTCAAATCGGAAGCCTGAAAAAGGGAAGGAACTTATCTCGTTTCGTTCTGCTGTCGCTATCGCGCCGGAAACTCTTCCTCCGCCGCAAGGAATCTCGCTTGGCCCTTAACCCGACCACCGTCGCCGGAGTCATTGGACCATCATCAAAATCTCGCGTGAACCCTTTACTCTGTAAGCTAATCCTTTTGTTTCTCTTATGTCTGTTGATTCGTTTTCCTTCATATTTTCAGATGGACGTGGGAAGGAGATGGTGTAGGTTAACGGAGAAGAAGGTTAACAGAAAAGAGAAAAGGTAATCAGAAGGAAAAGAAGAAGAAGGTAGAAAGAAGAGGAGATCCGGAGAGGGAAGAACCGCCGCTCAATTTGGGAATTAGGGTTCAGAAGTTTCGAACCCTATTTTCCATTTCTCCTGTCGCCTCCGAATCGGGTCGGACGACCCAACTCCCCAGACCCATCAGCTTTGCTTCTTTAGTTCTTTTTATTAATTATGTTTATTAAGTTGTAATTTCTGTTTTTTTTAACTAATTAATTAATGAAAAAAACTAACTACTAACCCACTAACTAATTAACTAACTAATAAAAATTCCTAATAAACAGTCAATAAAAAAATAAAATAAACTTTAAAATAAAAAATATTTAATATTTAGATTCTTTATAATAAAAATGAAATAACAAACATATTTAGCTTTTAATTTAGATGTTGATTTGGTTGTGTTTTAATATATAATAAAAATACAACAAAAATGTTCAATTTAAATTTCTCTTTTCATAATAAATAAATCCAACAAATATAATCTTAGTTTTTTTTGAGCTTAAGCAAATTGTTTTTCTTAATAATACCGTCCAAAGGAAAAACCTACACATAATTCAACGTTGTGTGTAGTTGCACATCATCTGCATCATTCTCCCCATGATCCTTGACCCCGTTCAAGTCGATCTTTAGGATAGATCCAACCCCATAGGAAGGACCCTATCTTTATATTCTACAACATAGAAACAACACAATCAAAAACAACAATCTCTTCAAACACAATAGAGAATAGATGTTAATCATCTTAAGCGAGATATAATCTCCACCCCACAAACAACATAATCAAACACGTAGGGACTTTGCCTTAAGAGCGACAAAGGCACACTTGGCGACCATCCGAGTATGTAAGACCTTTTCTTAAGAAGATGCAAAGACCATTTCCTACAACCCTTTTACATTTGTGGCGGTTATCTCTCCCTTAACATGAAGACTCGTCTCTTCTCCTAAACCCAATCAAAACAACTACCCTAAACCCGTAGGAACTTTGACTACAGTCAAAGAGCTCCTCTAACCCTTTAGGGGGAACTACAGATACTCTGATTCCACTCCCGTAAGGATATGTAGGCATAAGATGCGATATCTTATCGAGTATGGTTAGATATAAACCCCTATGTCTTTTTTAAATCATTAAGCGGATAAACACTTAGCAATAAACAAACATAAAACAAGAGGTTCTTGTAGAGTACTACAGAAACTTAGGATGCTAGTACCTTCCCTAAGTTTAACCAACCCCCGAACCTATAACTCTCTTAACCTTGCATTTGCATTGCATTGTGGGAATTTCGATCTTTATCCCTTCCTTTGGACAAATCAAAGTTTGGTTGCAAAATGAATTAAAGGTTCAAACTAATCAATAGTTTGGTATCCGATTTTCACCGCGACAGAAATGGCGACTTCACTGGGGAAGTCTCAGTGGGTCTCCCTATCTTGTTTTATTTCTTTATTGCTTTTTATATTTGCTTATTTGTTTACTTGCTTATTTATTTGTATTCTTGGGTTGATACTCTTGAGTGGTGAGACAAAGTCCTACACCCGGACTTGAGTGAACTTAAGATAGGATAGTGATATATTCGAAGAGGCTTATAGGGGGTAGAATCCCGACCAAGCTGACTTGAAAATCACGCTCAATTGAGGCCCTCTCGAAAGATGTATTGTTGAACGAGTCTTTAATCGTGAAAACATGCACTACATTCGATGTTGGAGCCTATGATATTGAGGACCTTAGTTACCTTAACCCCACTTTGACCTTTATTAGGACGTAGTGCGGGACTATGAGGGGGTACCTCCGAAGTAGTGCTACGCGATGCTACACTCAAAAGAGGTTCTCTTGAGAATATTATTAACCACCGAGTACTTGGGAAGTTGATAATATCCGAAAGATGGGCTAATGACTTTGAGAACCTTATTAGAACCTTGTTCTGCAGGCACAATCAACTTTTAGTCCACAGCCTTTGGGAATGGGTATACCCTTTGACCCCATGCTCGTTGCAAACCTAGGGTCTCCCTTATCTGTTTATCTTTGTGCATCTATGTGCTTACCTGTGTTTGTTGCATCATATAGCATCATGTTACATTGGTTTCATGAAATTCTTAGTTTATAAACATTACAGAAACCAATAGGGATTACAAAAGAAAATATTTTGAAATATTCTTTTAAGAGTCTTAACTGGGATGGCCTAAGGAAGTAGGGGCTCAGATTGAAGAAAACTCAACAGACAAATACAAGAGGATTTCCGTATCATGGAGGATCATTAGAAGTTCAAAAGGCTCTCATTATCATTGAAGATCCAAGTGAGCAAGGGATTCCCCCTTGCTTCCAACAAGAACGAAATAAGAGATGGAAAATTTATTTTCCTCCATCAAACTAATCTTTAGACGTTGCTCATGGACAATTTATATTCAAGAAGATCCAAGTGGAAGAATCCACCAACAAGCACGATGAAGGACTTCCTTAGGACTTTATTGGCTTTTATGTTAGGACTCTTGTAAGAATGTTTCTACGTAATCCGATATCAAAAAAATAATTAATGAATTTTCTTTGTTACTCTGTGATGCTTGTAAATACACAAATTCCGTGAAACCTTTCATCTACATCCTGCATTCTGCATTTTGCATCCTTAATTTAGCATTTGCATGAGCATGTGTCTCTTCTCTGCTGTGGCTCATCTGGTCTTCTGTCTTTGTCCTGTCAGTGACATCGTGATCGTCTGACCAAACTCGAAGCAATCATTAAAGGATAGTAAAAAGAACAAAAGATATGGATCCCATGCTCATGCAAGATGATGATCTTACCAATCTCAACTTGTGAAAGATAACCTGTTTGTTCAAGTTGATGAAAGAGATTTCTAGTTTCCACGATATATACCACACCCTCAGACTATCCATATTGAGAGGATCGACTCGAACACCAGCCATGAATTTCATGATGGAATAGTGGGGGGCATCCGGTTGAAGAATGAAAAGTTCTCCAGGAAAAGTTCAAGAGATGATCAACGACAAATTGTTGACCTTCAAAAGAGAAAGCTCGACCTTGAATGAAACATTGTTGTGTTGATAAAATCCTTTAGAGGGGCTGGTTCAGGCAGCTAATTTGTTTGCTTATATGTATTTATTTCTTTGATTATAAAAGCATAATTAGCATGTAGGAACTTGTTTTCTTGAACGATAATGCATTAAACATGTTTGTCTTGAAGAAATCCATTCGTTTCACTCATAAAATTACTTTTCATAATTTATAATGCCAACTTTATCCAATCTCTTTGACAGAGAATTGGGAGGAGGATGACGAATAAAAACGTAAAAACTTCTTGTGGTATTCTTTTGAATGAAACCCTATTGATGATGTAAGGCATTGTTTCAAATTCTAAACACCGGAGATATAAGGAAGATAATCCCTCTTTAACCCCTTCGAGCCTTGAAGTAGGAGTTTTCTTTTTTTTCCAAAATAAAAACCCTCAATTTTAACCTGGGGCAGGGTAGTTTTCAGTTAAGCTGATCGAGCACCTAAACTCTAAAAAAGAGGAGTGAACCTTCGAGAACCCATTTTATCTATTCCTAATATATCAGGAGGCCAGAAGTCAAAAGACACAAACGAATATCCCTCAGCTATCCAAAGAGTGGGGCAGTCACGATCCTTTCAAAAAGGTCAAAATGACTTAGGGTCACACGACCTGTTCAAAATGATGAAAAATGAATGAAAAGAAAACTTTACTAAGTCCAAACCTGTGAAGGAGACTTAGGCCAAATTGAGACATCCCGCTGGACTCCAAAGTCAAAACTCAAAAGACTTCGTCCAGGCAAAAGTTAGGGAATGAAAAATGCTAAAAGCAAAAACAAAGGATCACGAAGAAATATTCTTAGTAAAGAACAAAGTCGTGTGATCAAACACCAAAGAAATAGGCGAGTGACTGCCATGTCCAAAGCCTTGAAGAATTCTCGGCCATATCCAAATCCTCTGGAGAGATGAGTGCTCGTATCAAGTTTAGCCGAATGTAGGATTGAAGAACATCACGAAGAATGGGTGGGTACAAATAAACTTTGAGCCTTTATCTTTTGTTTCTTAAACCGTGAACCAGGCCACGATACAACCTCTAAAAGACCTAATTGAAGTGGGGTTCATTTTGAAAACATACTCGATGAGATAACGTTTCCCGACTCCTATGGGCTATGCTCAATTTGATGTTGGCTTTATAAATTAAATTCATATCCTAACTAGTGATTCGATCACAAGTTATTGTGATATCTTTTTCAAAAAAACAAAGAAAAAACTTCAAGACAAACATATATGTTGCATTAACAGTTTCAGGATTAACATTTCATGCGTGTTGATTTTGCCTGATATATTAGAAAGTTTACATATAGACATCAATGATGAAACTTGAAGACCATGTTGAACAGGGGCAAGTAGTTTCCAAGTTGTCTACTAATGCGAGTCTAGTTGTTCTCAGAAGCGAGCTTTGAAGACTCAGTCATGACACCATCAATCAGAGCCAGTTACGTCGAGATTCGACAATCTCTCCAAGAGTTTGAAAACAGTGGGGCAATTGAACTCCATGTTCTCTGTAAAATCCTCTTGGAGCATCTTTTTCTCATGGAGCATGCACTATGGGGCATCTGAAAGACGAGGATTACGTCGTCCACTCCCAACACTTATTGTTCAAAATGGTGACTATTACAAAACTACTTTGTTTTAACAACATTCTTCATGTCCCTGGTGAGTTTTATTTCAAATGTCCATGATTTCTCCGATGGATCTCTATTTTAAGCAGTGATGATAAATGCAAGAAACCTCCAGTGGGCGACCTGTTTGTTTCTCCGGAGATTTGCTTGACTTCGCCTTCTCGAATGAAGTGAACGTTATTTCCCTCCTCAGTGGATCTATTACAACGCTAGTTTCTCCCCAGCTAAGCAGATGTTTATTTCATCCCCATAAAATTTCAACTCTGATATATTCAAGCAGCTTTGTTACCCAGGTTTCCCCATTGAAGTGGATATTTATCCCCTATGAGACTTCAAGTCGAGTATCTTCATCTACAACTCCAACAAGAATCCCTCTAGTGAAGTAGGATAGTTGTCCGCGAAGGTTCCTCTAAATTGAGATTCATCTTGACAAATTCTTCAAAGATCAAGATGTTATATCCCCAAGTGGATTGTTTTCTATCCCCCAGAGGAATTTTGAAACTCTGAAGCAGGATTGTGATCCCATATATGGTTCTCCACCTATCCCCATTGGTGCTTCTACCTTCAGAGATTGGTCGGATGTCTACCGCGAGATGTTTGTCTCATCTCTGTTTGCTTTTTTCTGTCTTGTCAGCATAAGCATACACATAGCATATAAATAAATAGCATAACATTTGCATTTTGTGCATCTTTTGTTTGCTCTTCGATTGCGGTTACCCTTGGGTATTTGGGCGTGTCTTATTCCTTCCAAATAGAGTTGTCAGCCCTAAGCAAAAAAAACACAATATTCCTATCTCCCCACGAAGTTCGATCCTCGTGGAAGACAGTTATTTCAGTACATTCCCATTGGAGTTTATGCCTCTATGGTTGAGTCTTGCTCGACAGTTTCTCTTCGGTTGTTCCCCGAATTGAACTTCGGTCTTTGACAATCACACTATGAACATCTCCAGCTTTTAAGCATGGGTCAAAAGTGCATTTATTTTGCGCTTTGACATTATGAGGATCACCATTTGAAGACACAACGTTTCTTCAACAACATTACAAGATCTCTTCAACAACTTACAGTCGAAAAACAGGAGGCCTCTTTATTCGAGCAACTCGTTTTGGGCAGATCTATTCTCAAAACGGCAAACAACAACTTCCTCAAGACAATCTGTCTATCCCCAGTGGATTATTTCAAGATTATCAAGTCAAAGGACATTACAGATACTTCCCCATTTGAGGATTTCTGCTACTACAATTTCACATTTCTTCTACAATTACAGCAAAGATACCTCAAAAATGATCTTCCTCAGAGAGTTCATTATGAGTACAATCAATGACATATCTCCTCACAAGAGGACACTCCACGTATCAACCGGTTTACAACTCTTTTGAAGATCCCCGGTGCACATTCTACAAATTGCCAATTCAATACAAACTGCATCTACAACTTACGATCACATTTACAAGATCACATCTACAAATGACATCGACAACATTTACATCAACAATTCTACAGTTCTACAGTTTGCAACATACAATCTACAATGACACTATGGCTCACAACCGAACATCTACATCAACATTACAATCTACAAATTTACAACCCCTCTATGAAGATGCTCTCGCGAGTTTCCATCATTTTGGGTAGGAACCGAGACCAGCTCATGGTTCCCATACCATGGAGCAAGGGGAAGTTCGACATCAGAAACCGAGACCAGCTCATGGTTCCCATACCATGGAGCAAGGGGAAGTTTGACATCAGAAACCGAGACCAGCTCATGGTTCCCATACCATGGAGCAAGGGGAAGTTTGACATCAGAAGCCGAGACCAGCTCATGGTTCCCGTACCATGGAGCAAGGGGAAGTTTGACATCAGAAACCGAGACCAGCTCATGGTTCCCATACCATGGAGCAAGGGGAAGTTTGACATCAGAAACCGAGACCAGCTCATGGTTCCCATACCATGGAGCAAGGGGAAGTTTGACATCAGAAACCGAGACCAGCTCATGGTTCCCATACCATGGAGCAAGGGGAAGTTTGACATCAGAAACCGAGACCAGCTCATGGTTCCCGTACCATGGAGCAAGGGGAAGTTTGACATCAGAAACCGAGACCAGCTCATGGTTCCCATACCATGGAGCAAGGGGAAGTTTGACATCAGAAACCGAGACCAGCTCATGGTTCCCGTACCATGGAGCAAGGGGAAGTTTGACATCAGAAACCGAGACCAGCTCATGGTTCCCATACCATGGAGCAAGGGGAAGTTTGACATCAGAAACCGAGACCAGCTCATGGTTCCCATACCATGGAGCAAGGGGAAGTTTGACATCAGAAACCGAGACCAGCTCATGGTTCCCATACCATGGAGCAAGGGGAAGTTTGACATCAGAAACCGAGACCAGCTCATGGTTCCCGTACCATGGAGCAAGGGGAAGTTTGACATCAGAAACCGAGACCAGCTCATGGTTCCCATACCATGGAGCAAGGGGAAGTTCGACATCAGAGACCGAGACCGGCGCATGACTCCCATATCATGATGCTCGGGGAAGCTTAACAACTACAACAACATCTACAATTACAATGACATCAAAGAACGAGACTAGCTCATGGTCCCCGTACCATGACGCCAGGAGAGGTTATACATTTTACCGTTTCAGCTGAGTTACAAAATATAAAATAAAATAAAAAAAAAAGAGGATCCATTTTGAGTTACTATTGACCACCATCTTGGTAGTCAAAGTATCTTTCGACCTCAAATCGTCAAAACCACCGCATCCCTGATGTATGAGTTACCGTTACACGATTGGAGATTTCCAATGAGTGATTGTTCATGTCCTCGTAGGGTCCCGCCTTGTCGGATCTGTTGCTTTTCTGTCTAGCATGTCGCGTCCAGTTCATGACCTCTTCCTTACAGATTTGTCCGCCTTGCATTTTCATATCATTGCATATCATATGCATCCGGTGGTTTTCTTATGGCCAAAAATTCGCGCAATGTTTGTATTTAAGTCCCTCCTATCTCGTCGAGACGAAGATTTCAATCTCCATATCTCCGAATAGGAGTAACTTAAATAGGGGCATCTGTTGCACCCTAATTTTTGACCTTAAGATCCCACCTCCTTGTGTATTTTCTTGCATATCATCTAAGTCAAGCATCCGTGCATAAACTAACTATTTTGTCTAGTTTGTTCATTCTGCAGGTATGTTGAAGAAAGTTTGAAAGTCACGAGGAATCCTATGTGTATGTCCTTTAAGTTACCATGAATTCATGTGGATATAAAAGAAGAATGCACTCTCATTCCCATGGTCCTATAGTTAGAGCAAGGCCAAATTATTCATTAGGGATTTCTTTCTATTCAGTATGGTCAAAGCTTGTGACAAGCCGCATCACAAAAACTTATCCTTATTGCCATAAGATTCGTCAAGATTGGGATCGTATCGAGTAAAAGGCGTCTATTGTATGAAAATGCACATTATGAGAAAATGAGGGATCGAGGGAGTCAAGAATGCTTGAATGTCATTTAAGCATCTCTTTCCCTAGATTTTGGTTCATTCAAGTACCAATTTAGTTGGAATCAAGATGACAAGTGAAATAATGTCGTTATTCAATAAATCTTATGTTAAAGCATCCGCTGTTATGAGAGGCGCGTGGGACCTTTCTATTTATCTCTACAGTACGTGGTATAATGGTCTGTTACTTGTTAGATATGGGCATCCCTAATTGTGCTACCAATTTGTTGATATGAGGAGGCTAATGCTAAGTGTCAACGTGAATGATGAGGTAAAGAACAAATAGAAATCTTATTAACTGACAGTGGAAGCTTTTAGCTTACATCATGAATTGTTGACAGAATCTTTATTTACAAATGACGGAAGTCGTCGTATTTCAACATAGAGTATACCCCATATATAAACAAGTCTTGTTAAAAGTACAAAAAGGGAGAGCCGAAGTCTTATAAGGACACGAAAGGTGACAATAATGGCGCGTTGAAATTACCAATGCAGCTAAAGACACGATCAATCATTTGTTTGAATAAGCTGTTGGCATTGAAGTGGTTCAGAGGGCTCCACCGGATGGATGCGAGATTACTACGGTGCTTGATTTACCTTACAACGATTACCTACATTTGAACAAATATCAAATATTCAGTAACTGTAACATGTGATGATAGACAATATCGGAAAACATCTCCATACCAGCAGCGAGGATGATCAATACGGCAGCAAGCGTCGTCTCATTCTTGTTCCGAAAATAGCAGAATACATAAGCATAACCGAACATGCTCCTGAAAAGAAAATAGGAAGATTATCAGTTACTCAAGCCGACAATTAAACCAATTCAAATATCTCCCAAAACCATATCAGCCATGACCGTTTACCGCCATATTTCTATTCCAGCACAGAGTCATAAAAAGTGGACAAGTCCGAAGTCACAGGTGATAGACTAAAAGAAATTGATGCCGGCTTACCCACTCAACAGGTTGAATTGAGGCCACCATTCATAACATGTGGGAGAAAGTGCGCTTCGCGTATGTACTCATTGATGAATCCGTCTGTCTAAAGGAACAGAGTGTGTATACTCATTCAATTGCTTGCACTGGACATACTTGCTCTCACAGTCTGTATCGCCCATCATTGTACTAAAGGTAAATAGGCTGAATATTAGACTGGTAATCTGATACACACGCAAGAGCTAACTGAAGTTAGAACCACAGCGGTACCTGCACACTCCAGTCCTACAAAACATAAACTTCAAGAGTGTTAATGCAAATACATAGTATCAATTTAACGACGAAAGGCCAACGATATACTGCGCCCACAAACCATTCCTGCGACAGTTAAGAAGAGTTTAATTGAGAAAGAAACCTAGTCAACGTCAATGTTATTACATGTAATTGAATAATAAACAGCCTTTTCCACACTTACAATATCTCAACAGCAGTTGCAATAGCCAACGTGCCTGGCAAACCCTTATCACTTATGACGCCTGCATTCGTCTATGCCTGCAAGCATGGGCAAGAAGCTATGCCGAGGCCCCGGAGTTTTTTTTGGAGATGAGTGTATGGCTCTTCGAAGTGCCTGTGGGTTGCACGAGTTGTTGTTGCAACCTCGAGGTATAAAGCCAACTGAAAGATGTACAGGGAATTCAGAACAAGCAGGACGAGCTCGGCTACCTGGTGATACTAAGGATCTTGCTGTCAAAGAATCTTCAGGAAGACCAACTGACAAAGTAAGAGGAAAAGTTGAAGCAAAACTTGCAACAAAGGCAGCTAGTGTTAGAATCAAAGAAACCTATAAATGCTTTTTGCACTCATGGAATCCTGCTCACTCGTACAAGTCTCGAGACCTTCACCGAAGTTCTTGCCGTTGTTAACGCTGGTCTGTGCGAACTTTTTTTCTAGGGCAAGATGAGGAGCTAAGTGTTGGCACTGACGCAACCAAGAATGAACCTGTCATCGTCAGAACTGTCTGCATCATAACATTTACAATTTATAACATGAACAAAGAATCTAAAGGTCGAACTTACACAGAAATTGCACAGCGTGCCGTCCTTCTTCAAAACGCATTTTGCTGCAGCTTTTGAGTTGACGGGTTACATGATAAAGGGATGTACAGATTAGCGGCAACGACGTGATGAGAATCAGGCTGCTAGCAGATCAAATTTTGGGAATCATTGTATGAAGAAGGGGAAACTGAAAACCGTCTTGCTTTGTTTGAGGACTTCGAGGATATGTTCCACTGCTTCCTGCACGAAGTATTTTGGATTTCTTTAGGAATCATTCTCTTGGAAATGATGGCGAAAAGGAAAGAAAAGCCCGTATCCTCCATCAGGTTGGCGAAAAAGGAAAGTTTTGCTTCTTCCCATAACATGTCTGCCTCAGAAGGGAAGCAATTCAATGAGTACCTGCAGCATACAAAATATCACGATAAAATTGAACCAGTTCCAACATTTACCACAGTTCACAAGAAAGGAAAGATTTTGAAATCTCAATCAAGGGGATATCACACATAAGGCAAATGCACAAACATGATTGAGACAGCATTAACTTGTCCTTCCAAAACCGTATAAACATGTTTGTACGAAATTGGTAACAATCTTCATGAGAGTTAATCAGAGGAAATTGTACAACTATAAAAGGATATGCAAAGTTACGTAGAAAAAGACGGTGGATACACACAGAGGTTCACAGAACGAACATCACAGAATATATCTAAAACCCTCACAACAAAACCCGCATATACACAGAAAAAACGCAACATTCACAAAATACCGAACCGAAACCCTAACCAGGTTGATATCTAAAATTTTTAGGAGAACTCAAATCGGAAGCCTGAAAAAGGGAAGGAACTTATCTCGTTTCGTTCTGCTGTCGCTATCGCGCCGGAAACTCTTCCTCCACCACAAGGAATCTCGCTTGGCCCTTAACCCGACCACCGTCGCCGGAGTCATTGGACCATCATCAAAATCTCGCGTGAACCCTTTACTCTGTAAGCTAATCCTTTTGTTTCTCTTATGTCTGTTGATTCGTTTTCCTTCATATTTTCAGATGGACGTGGGAAGGAGATGGTGTAGGTTAACGGAGAAGAAGGTTAACAGAAAAGAGAAAAGGTAATCAGAAGGAAAAGAAGAAGAAGGTAGAAAGAAGAGGAGATCCGGAGAGGGAAGAACCGCCGCTCAATTTGGGAATTAGGGTTCAGAAGTTTCGAACCCTATTTTCCATTTCTCCTGTCGCCTCCGAATCGGGTCGGACGACCCAACTCCCCAGACCCATCAGCTTTGCTTCTTTAGTTCTTTTTATTAATTATGTTTATTAAGTTGTAATTTCTGTTTTTTTTAACTAATTAATTAATGAAAAAAACTAACTACTAACCCACTAACTAATTAACTAACTAATAAAAATTCCTAATAAACAGTCAATAAAAAAATAAAATAAACTTAAAATAAAAAATATTTAATATTTAGATTCTTTATAATAAAAATGAAATAACAAACATATTTAGCTTTTAATTTAGATGTTGATTTGGTTGCGTTTTAATATATAATAAAAATACAACAAAAATGTTCAATTTAAATTTCTCTTTTCATAATAAATAAATCCAACAAATATAATCTTAGTTTTTTTTGAGCTTAAGCAAGTTGTTTTTCTTAATAATACCGTCCAAAGGAAAAACCTACACATAATTCAACGTTGTGTGTAGTTGCACATCATCTGCATCATTCTCCCCATGATCCTTGACCCCGTTCAAGTCGATCTTTAGGATAGATCCAACCCCATAGGAAGGACCCTATCTTTATATTCTACAACATAGAAACAACACAATCAAAAACAACAATCTCTTCAAACACAATAGAGAATAGATGTTAATCATCTTAAGCGAGATATAATCTCCACCCCACAAATAACACAATCAAACACGTAGGGACTTTGCCTTAAGAGCGACAAAGGCACACTTGGCGACCATCCGAGTATGTAAGACCTTTTCTTAAGAAGATGCAAAGACCATTTCCTACAACCCCTTTACATTTGTGGCGGTTATCTCTCCCTTAACATGAAGACTCGTCTCTTCTCCTAAACCCAATCAAAACAACTACCCTAAACCCGTAGGAACTTTGACTACAGTCAAAGAGCTCCTCTAACCCTTAGGGGGAACTACAGATACTCTGATTCCACTCCCGTAAGGATATGTAGGCATAAGATGCGATATCTTATCGAGTATGGTTAGATATAAACCCCTATGTCTTTTTTAAATCATTAAGCGGATAAACACTTAGCAATAAACAAACATAAAACAAGAGGTTCCTGTAGAGTACTACAGAAACTTAGGATGCTAGTACCTTCCCTAAGTTTAACCAACCCCCGAACCTATAACTCTCTTAACCTTGCATTTGCATTGCATTGTGGGAATTTCGATCTTTATCCCTTCCTTTGGACAAATCAAAGTTCGGTTGCAAAATGAATTAAAGGTTCAAACTAATCAATAGTTTGGTATCCGATTTTCACCGCGACACCATGATGTCTAGATACCCATGCTCAATTCACAGCTCACAACTTCTTTGATGATCTTCAGATACCCTCAGATAGGAGATAGATGCACTGCTTGATCCACTGACTTCTTAGACTTCAATTTCTTTCTGATGACTTGGATATGCTTGAATTTGAACAATAACCTCTTGATAGGCTCATAGAGAAGAGAATAGTACTTGGTCCCTTTTTGGATGACTTGCTATGCTATGCTATGCAGATGATTAGACTATGTACATGACTCTATATGCAAATGCTAATGCAATTGAAACATAAACCAAGTGAAGAAGGTTGAGCAAATTTTAGGGTGCAACAGCTGCCCCTATTCAAGTGACTTGGACCCGATTGGGTGAAGAGCGAACGACCTTCAAACATTCGAGGTACGAGACGGTTGAATACTAAGAACCCGGAAATTTGCCAACCGCAGAAATGAACTGCACCACTGCTTGGGGAACGACATTCATCAATTGAATCTAGCTGTTACGGCAACCCACTGATCCATTAGCGACCGTGCTGGGGATTATTTATATCAGCCTGAAAAAGATTCTATCGTCGCAGGGATAAAACTTTGTCCATGTTAGGACGCCTGTTTCGTCAACACAAAGAAACCTCAACTAAAACTTGTCCACGTCAGGACTCCACCTGCTGTCAACCCGGAAAAAATCTCGGCAACTTCGCTGGGGATAATTCGTCCGCATTTCATCAGAAATAAATCGTCCACGTTAGGAATAAACTCTTCCACGTTAGGAATAACACCGTCCACGTAAGGAATCATCTCTTATGTATCTATCCACGTCAGGACTAAACTCATCCCCGTCAGGAATAACTCTCTTCTGGATCTGTCCACGTCAGGACTAAACCTCGTCCATGTTAGGACCTACCTTTCCACGTAAGGAATACATCGTCCACGTCAGGACCCACTTTTCCACGTAAGGAATATATCGCTTTTTCACGTAAGGGGTAAACTTCTTTCCACGTAAGGAAACATCTCTTCTTTCCACGTAAGGAAATAATCTTCTTTCCACGTAAGGAACCAATCTTTGATTCGTCCACGTAAGGACTCACATTTTTCCACGTAAGGAATCACATCTGTATTCGTCCACGTAAGGACTCCCATCTTGTCTTGATTCGTCCCCGTAAGGACTCACATCCTCGACCCGCTGAGGAAATAAAACTCGTCCACGTCAGGACTCATGCTGCGTCAACACGAAGGAAGATAAATCTGTCCACGTTAGGACTTGCGCACCTTCGACTTGCTGGGGAAATGAAACTTGTCCACGTCAGGACTCACGCTTCACTAACACGAAGAGATATAAATTTTTCCACGTCAGGACTCGCGCATCTTGTCAACACGAAGAACTATAAACTTGTCCACGTCAGGACTCACCTTTCACCATTACGAAGAAAGATATCTGCTGGAAATAAATTGTCCACGTCAGGACACCAACACGAAGAGTAATCAATTTTGTCAACGTCATGACTTCACATTCAATCAATACCAAGAAATCAAATTTGTCCACGTTAGGACTAGCACGTTTCATCAACTTGGGGAAATAAATCTGTCCACGTTAGGACCCCCACTTCTCTAGCACGGAGAAAACCCGTCAATATAGGAATAGATTGTCCACGTCAGGACCCATTTCTCCATTGGTCCCAACCCACAAACTTCTTAGCACCGACGTGACAGCGATTTTGAGGCGGACTCCACTGGGGATATTTAGAAACCAAACTACCGGACGCCTGTTCTGATAACCGGCGGCAGCCTCTGAAATTCTGATTCATGAAACCCTTTGCTGACAAATAACTCTGCTTGGGAATGAGGAGAGCTTTTGCCTACTAACTCTGGCGGGGAAAACAAGAGAAATTTACACAAATAATTCTGTTCGGAGACAAAGAGAACTTCATCATGATAACTCTGTGGGGAATAATGCCAAAGCTGACACTTTCGTTGAATGTCTCACGTCGAGATCTTGAATGTTTGGTAATTCATTTGAGCAAGAGCTCCTTCAACCTGCATGAGAAACAATACTTGAACACAAACGGTTAGCCAACCTGGTTTATGTTTCAAAATGCATATGTTTGACAATGACGCAATGCTCCATTCGACATGGAAATTCTACGCGTGTTTATTCGGTGGATGTAAGTATGACACTATATGCCAATGCAAATGCAGACTCGAACTGCTGGGATGCCGAAAACCGCTTCAGCAAAATAAATGCTGAAGACAACGCCAACTCCGCTGGGGATAGCCAGGTGCTACAGACTCATTCCAGCAAAATAAATGTTGGAAGAGTGAAGTCAACCCTGCTGGGGAATATAACTCTACTGGGGAATAGCAGATACGCCTGGTATGATCGGACTTCTGCTGGAGAGTGAACGGATGTCACACGGTATTCTGACAAAATAAATGCCAGGGCGCCCAACCAACTCTGCCGGAGATAGTTTTAATCTTCGAGTTCCACTGGGAGGAAAGAGAACACTTGCTGGAAAGAGAACTCCGCTGGGGACGGAACGATTCTCTTGGGGAAAATCAATTGACTCCGCTGGAGGAGAGTAAATGACCCTATTGAGAAGGGTAGACTGCCTGAATACAACTCACGAGTTGGAAATATTAATCTTCTGACGCTAAAACCACTCTGCTTGAGATAGGGGAATCCTTCTGGGGGACACCACACTGTCTGAATACAGCCTTGCAATCTTGGAATCTCCAAACTCTGCTAAGGATAAACGATTTTGCTGGAGAATGCCCTTTGGCACAAGCTACGACTAGCTGGGGAATTTGGATCCTTCTTCAGTGAGGAAAATTGTCATCTTGGAAGCGCGACATGCGTAGGGGTCGAGTCTTTGGTTACGACCTTTTGGTCCATACTGCACCCTTTTGATCGTCCTATGGCTACGAACCCTGCAACACCACAAACAAGACAAGACAAATCTACGCAACCAAATCTATTCAGGTTAGTGTTAGTGACATTATTTTCAGTTAATTCAAAGTTTTAGCAATTATTGGCAAGGGCCAGTGACGTTATACACATGCTAGTTTCATTAAACCTAGGCGTTTATCATGCACAAAACAGTAAAGAACCAACATCAAGTACTGAATGACATATTTTATTGATTGGGCCCCTGAATGGGCGGAGTTTTTTGTACACGGGATGTAACTCCTGAAAAGAGGAAGCTACGCACAACAAATATACAAGTATACACAAGAAGCATACATATAATGATAAATCAAATTTATGCACATGTCGGCAACGGGATGCAGACGAACATCACGAACTGATCCTCCTATGACTCGCCCGACTCTAATGCTTTCTCCGGTATCCACACTTCTGAAGAGATTGTATCTGATAATCGACCCTTCAGGTATATTCTCCCGCACCAAAGCTCACTGCAGTATCAAATTCGGACCGCAATCATTTGCTTTTCAAATCCCTAACTTTTGCGTGAACCGCCCTTTACGGGTTTTCAGTTCACCGGGATACCCTTTTTTGCCGAAGCCGCCCAGTGTAGGTTTTCAACTTCGCGGGTGTACATTTTTTCAATTTTATCCCTAATTTTTGCCCGAACCTTTCATTCTGTTTTTGGTTCGCCAAGATACCCCATTTTTGCCTGGACTCTCTTTTTTCTGTCCAGCGGGTCAATTTTAAGCAAAGTATTTTTTAACTGCGTCCGAATTTACAGGCGACGTAAAGTCTTCACCATCCATGGTGGACAACAACAACGCTCCTCCTGAAAAGACTTTTTTGACAACGTATGGCCCTTCGTAGTTGGGGGTCCACTTGCCCTGTGATCTGCCTGCGGCGGGAGAATCCTTTTCAGCACAAGGTCGCCCGTCTGAAAGCTCCGCGGATGTATCTTCTTATCATATGCTTTCTTCATCCGGCTCTGGTACAAACGACCGTATGCTAGAGAAGCTAGCCTCTTCTCATCCATTAAGCTCAGCTGGTTCAACCTGTCTTTCACCCATTCTGCCTCATCTAGCTGTACGTCTCGTAGCACTCTCAGAGAAGGAATCTCAAGTTCCAATGGTAGCACTGCTTCCATTCCGTATACCAACGAGAACGGGGTTGCCCCGGTTGATGTGCGTACCATCGTACGATAACCGTGCAAAGCAAAAGGTAGCATCTCATGCCAATCCTTGTAGATCACCACCATCTTTTGAACGATCTTATTTATATTCTTATTGGCCGCTTCCACAGCGCCATTCATCTTGGGTCGGTAAGGGGAGGAGTTGTGATGTTCGATCTTGAAATTCTGACAGAGCTCCTTCATCATTTTGTTATTCAGGTTTGACCCGTTGTCAGTGATTATCCGCTCGGGGATTCCATATCTGCAAATGATATCTCTCTTGATGAATCTGGCCACCACCTGCTTAGTTACATTTGCGTAAGACGCCGCTTCTACCCACTTGGTGAAATAATCGATTGCTACTAGAATGAACCGATGTCCATTAGAAGTCGTCGGCTCGATCTTTCCAATCACATCGATTCCCCACATCGAGAATGGCCATGGCGATGACATCACATTCAGAGGACTCGGGGGCACATGGATCTTATCGGCATAGATTTGACACTTGTGGCACTTCCTCGCAAACTTGAAACAATCAGTTTCCATAGTCAGCCAAAAATAACCTGCCCGCAGCAGCTTCCTTGTCATAGCATGCCCACCAGCATGCGTACCAAAGGTACCTTCATGTATTTCCTCCATGAGCAGCTTTGCCTCTTTTTCATCTACGCAACATAACAACACCAAATCGTGGTTTCTTCTGTATAAGACATCGTCCGGATTCAGATAGAAATTACCCGCCAATCTCCTGAGAGTCTTCTGATCTTGACTGGATGCCCCAGTCGGATACTCTTTATTCTTCAGGAAATTAAGGATATCAAAATACCACGGTTTATCATCGGATGCCTCGTCAATGGAAAATACGAAGGCTGGTCTGTCAAGTCGAGAGATAACAATGCTGGGAGCCTCGTTCCAGAAGTTGACTTTGTACATGGAAGACAAAGTGGCCAGGGCGTCAGCCATCTGATTCTCCGCTCGCGGTACATGATGCAATTCAACCTTGTCAAAGAAAGGCAACAATCTCCTTGCATAGTTCATGTACGGTATCAAATTGGGCTGACGTGTCTCCCATTCCCCTTTTATCTGATTCACCACCAGAGCTGAGTCTCCGTATACGTCCAGATTCTTGATTCGCAAATCAATGGCTTCTTCAAGCCCCATTATACAAGCTTCGTATTCGGCTTCATTATTGGTAACTGAAAAGGTCAATCGAGCAGTAAACGGGATGTGCGACCCGTGTGGGGTAGTGATGATTGCCCCTATTCCGCTACCGTAAGCGTTTACAGCTCCGTCAAAGATCAACTTCCACTTGGAACCCAATTCCGGTCCTTCGTCTGGCAACGGCTCTTCACAATCCTTCATCTTTAGGTACATGATATCCTCGTCAGGAAAATCAAACCTCATCGATTGGTAATCTTCAATAGGCTGCTCTGCCAAGTACTCAGACAGTACACTCCCCTTTATAGCCTTCCGCGAGACATACTGGATGTCATATTCAGTCAAGACCATCTGCCAACGGGCAATTCTCCCTGATAGCGCCTGCTTTTCGAATACATATTTGATAGGATCCATCTTCGAGATGAGCATGGTTGTATGATTCAGCATGTATTGCCTTAAACGCTTGGCGGCCCAGGCTAGCGCGCAACAAGTTTTTTCAAGCATTGAATATCGAGATTCACATTCAGTAAATTTCTTACTCAAGTAGTAGATCGCATGCTCTTTTCTTCCTGTCTCGTCGTGTTGACCGAGGACACAACCCATGCTTCCCTCAAGAACTGTCAAATACATAATCAAGGGTCTCCCTGCCACTGGGGGTATCAAAATAGGAGGCTCCTGCAAATACTGCTTTATTTTATCGAACGCCTTTTGACAATTTTCGTTCCACGTTACAGCTTGATCTTTCTTCAACAGCTTGAATAATGGTTCACACGTAGCAGTTAGGTGAGATATGAACCGGGCGATGTAGTTCAACCTCCCTAAAAACCCGCGCACCTCTTTCTCTGTTTTAGGCGTCGGCATCTCTTGTATCGCTTTTATTTTTGCAGGATCAACCTCTATTCCTTTTTCACTCACGATAAACCCCAGCAGTTTACCCGATCTCACCCCGAAGGTGCACTTGTTAGGGTTCAGTCTCAGCCTGAACTTCCTAAGCCTTTTGAATAACTTCAGCAGATTCACCAAATGCTCTTCCTCCGTCTGGGATTTGGCAATCATGTCGTCAACATAAACTTCGATCTCCTTATGCATCATATCATGAAAAAGAGTCGTCATTGCACGCTGATACGTTGCCCCAGCATTCTTCAAACCGAAGGGCATCACTTTATAACAAAATGTTCCCCAAGGCGTTATGAAAGTAGTCTTCTCCATGTCCTCTGGCGCCATTTTAATCTGATTATAGCCTGAGAAGCCATCCATGAAGGAGAATACGGAGAATTGAGCAGTGTTGTCAACTAGCACATCGATATGTGGAAGCGGAAAATCGTCCTTTGGGATCGCTTTATTCAGATCACAGTAATCTACGCACATTCTCACCTTACCGTCTTTCTTTGGCACTGGTACAATGTTAGCGACCCATGAGGGATATTTTGTCACAGCTAGGAAACCAGCATCCCACTGTTTTTGAACCTCTTCTTTAATTTTCACTGCCATATCAGGTCTAGTTCTGCGAAGCTTCTGCTTGACCGGCGGGCATTCCTCTTTCAACGGCAGACGATGCACAACCATATCTGTATCGAGCCCAGGCATGTCTTCATACGACCAAGCGAACACATCACTATACTCTTTGAGCATTTCAACCAGTCTTCGCTTGATGTCGCTCTGCAGCACGGCTCCTATTCGGATATTCTTTTCAACCCCTTCCGACCCCAGGTTAATAATTTCGATGACCTCCTCGTGAGGCAGAATGACTCGTTCTTCTTGCTTCACCAACCAAGACAATTCTTCGGGAACGTCACCATCTTCAACAACCTCTTCTTCGGCCTGAAATACCGGGTGCTCAAAGTCGGGACGAGTCATAGGTGGTTCAAGGATGTCATCTGAAAATGTTGTCCTGCAAAAGGAATGGTTAAATGCTTCAAAATGCGTATAAAGCGAATAACCACGTTGCCATTTTATTGTAAAATACAAAACAAGAAAAACAGAGAGCGCAATATTTGTACATGAAAAACGCCTTTTATTTAATGATTAATACGCAATGTTCATAACAGCACAGCCCTAAGCAAATCATGATGCCCCGGGCAAGACACCAGATTGTTCAACAATTAAAAACAAAGCATTACTGTTTAAGAGTCACAGGAACAATCTCCTGAATAGACCAATTGCACAATCCTTGTCCTGGCACGCTCGGCTGAATCCAGGCGTCCATATCGCAGTCGATGTCTCCTTCGTCAGACTCTGAAGCAGCGTTGATGGTCTCATGACATACTCCACTGGCAGTGATGGTTATTGGTCCTCTGAAACGGGGTGCCCCCACAGCAGGTGTTGATGACGACGGTTGATACCCCAGCCCAAACCGGTCCATCTTCACGGGAATATCCAGCACTTTGCCCCAGCCCTTGGTCTCACCAGTCTCTACCAGAGCTTGAGCTTCTTTATATGACGAGATGGCTATCTCCGAAGCTTTGCTCGGCCCGGGACCTTTGTCTTTGATGCGCAACCCTTCAAATGCCTGACAGGGTGTTTCGTGAATCTCTCCGTCGACCTCCACATACTTAAATGACGACAGATGGCTGACCAGGATGTCTTCTTCTCCGCATACAGTGACCACGCTGTCTCCGACCATATATTTCAACTTTTGATGCAAGGTAGACGTGACTGCCCCAGCCCCATGGATCCAGGGTCGTCCGAGAAGGCAGCTATATGCAGGCTGGATGTCCATGATATAAAACTCAGTTGCGAAAACCTCCGGCCCTACCTGTAGAGGTAATGTTATAGGTCCAAAAACCGTTCTTCGCGTACCATCGAATGCCCTGACCACCAAGTCGCTGGGCGTGCACAGAATTCCTCTGACATCTAGCTTCATCATCGCTTTAGCACATTTAAGGATGATCCGGTGTCTACCAGTACATGCGACATGACTGATCCTCTACACTCGACAGATACGTGCAGCGCCATATTATGCTCCCTTCCTTTCGGGGTTAAATCGAAGTCGGTAAAGCCCAAGCTATGGCCCGCGTTCACATGCGCTAACACCCCTTCCAGCTGATTCACGGAGACATCCTGGGGTACGAAGGAAGTATCCAGGACTTTCAACAATGCATTTCTGTGAGCTTCAAAACACAATAGCAACGACAGTATAGATATCTTTGAAGGCGTCTATTGCAGATGCTCAACAATCTTATAATCACTTGTACGAATCAAGTGCATGAACTCTTCCACATCTTTCGATGCCGTTGCTTTTTCATTTGCCTGCACAGGGACAGTCTCATTCATCTTCCCCTTTCCCTTCGCCAGCCTTTCAGCCTCTACCTCAGGCGATATGAAGATCCTCCCACTCCTTGTCATACCTCCGGTACCAACAACGTTGTCTACCTTTTCAGCTGGCTGCTTATTAACATCAATTTTTACTCTGTCACAATACACTTCCAACCCATAGGACCATGGGACTGCCTTAGTACTCTCGTACGGGATTGGTCCGGCCTTAGTGATAGTGATCGGTGGTCGCTGGGCCGGTGCCGTTATAGTGATTGTCTTTCGAGGAATCGTTACAGTGGCCACATCACTTTGCTCGTCTGCTAATGCCCCTGCAGGTTCTTCAACTGCTGCTCGGTCAAATTGCAATGTACCGCCATCTATTAAAGCCTGAATACCCTTCTTTAAGTCATCACACCCCCCAGCTAGGGTCCAGCACTCTAAGCAGTACTCGTCACAACCTGGATACACACCACCTTGGAATAATCTGCTCTTTATCTCGCACAACGGTGTCTTTAAATCGTCGACATTCATAATCAAATTCAAACCCTCCTCAGTTAAAATGGTGTTTGCCCCATGATTAGGCATGGGCTTCTGCACTATATTCGGACCCGCTGTTCCAAAATTGATAGCCTTACTATCCACTAGATCCTACACTACATGCTTGAACGCATGGCAACCCTCTACATCGTGGCCCGGGGCCCCAGAGTGGAATTCACAGTGCCTGCTTGCATCATAACCATACGGAGGAGTGCCTGTTATTGGTGCCAGAGTTCTCTTCTCTACCAAGTTCAAACCCAGTAGTGTCTGCAACAAATCTGCATACGTTGAAGGAGGCTTTTCAAAAACTCTCCTTGGTTTACCCCCCTGGAATCTGCGCTGGGCGGGTTGTGCCCCCTGTTGTGGCTGCTGTTGCTGTTGCTGTTGTTGTTGTTGAAATGGTTGTTGCTGAAACGGAATAGTAACACTTGCCACCTGCTGCGGCTGATTATACTGGTTCCGACCTCTTCCCCGACCCCCAAACACTGCGCTTGCATCGCCCTGACGGCGCCCCCCAAAAGCCTTTCTATTACTGCCAGATGCAGGAGATTCCTCCGCTTGGAATCTTCCCTGCTTAATGTTGCTTTCAATCTTTTCTCCCATAAGAATTAAGTCTGAGAAACTGCCCAAAGATGTGTGAAACAACTTGTCATAAAACATGCCGGTGAATGTTCCTATGAACATGTCATTCATTTCCTTGTCTTCTAGAGGGGGATGGACTCTAGCAGCCATGTCGCGCCATCTCTGCGCATACTCTTTAAAGCTCTCACCCTTCTTCTGGGATAACCCCTGCAATTGGACCCGGTTGGGTGCCAAGTCGCTGTTATACTTGTAGTGAGCTACAAATGCTTCTGCCAGCTGCTTCCATGTCTTTATATGAGTTGGTTCCAATCCCATATACCACTCGAGGGAAGGACCTGACAAGCTATCTTGAAAGAAATGCATTAGCATCCTCTCATCAGTTGAATACACCGACATCCTTCTGTAATATGACCGCACGTGCACTTTTGGGCAAGTGTCCCCTTTATACTTATCAAATGCAGGAGCTTTGAATTTGATTGGCACCCTCAAGCCAGGCACTAGACCCATTGTTGACATATCTAGGCCCACAGCGCTTTGATTTACGACCCCCCTCATCTGCTCTTCTAGCATTCTGATCCTCTGGGAGTCATCCATCGGTCCTTCGAAACCTCCACCGGAGAAAGCGTCCTCTTGCTGATCTTCCTACTAATTACCATTCCCAGCTCCATACCCATCGTATCCGTTGTTACGGCCAGCTCTAATCTGATTCATTATCGGGCCTCGCCCTCTGTTGCCGTACCCCGGAGCAACTCCCGCAGGTCCAAAAGCCATTAACCCAGCGCCATTTCCATTTCCGAATCCTCCATAACCCTGATTAGTCATACCATAACCGTCCTTCCCGAAGCCTTGAGCATTGAAACCATATTTCCCAGCACTATCGAATCCCTGGTCATTGAACCCGAATCCAGCATTACCGAAGCCATTGCCTCCCATATTATCACCCAGGTTAACATCTCCAAGCCCAACATTGTTAACGATAGTCTCGTTCCCCATTCCAACGTTACTGTTCCCAGCAGCAGTACCGTTGTTGACATTAACAGCAGGTATATTGACTACAGGTGGAGCCACTGGTGTGGGAGTACCATCCCCATGAACAGTGTCGACTCACACAGACTGATGATCCTCATTCCCATGCCCAGCATTTCTGACCAACAGAGGCTGCACCATAGCTTGCAAATTCTCCTGACCTTTTGCAATAGTCTCCATTGTCTGCATGAAGAGCGCCAGCTTCTCGCGCATATCTTGCATCTCATTCTGCATTTGATCCATGATTCTTCGGCAATTAGTGCGAGTGGAGTATCGGTGCGGGCGCTGACCTGCAATCCTGGTAAGACCTGGTACAATGCAAGAAATAAGATACCATCCAATAATCACCTGTAATGCAATAGGAATATGAATGCAATGCAATATGTGTCTGTGCATTAGGGAACATCATTCCCCGATTCTAGTGCGAATGTGCCAGTGCAGTGACAGTGCTAGCAATACGGATATTGGAGCCGAATCAAAGAAAGCCTCATATATTGCGGAGAAAACCATTAAGCCAAGAATACAATATCACTGAGTATAATAAGAAGGCATGACCTCAACCAACAATCCTGGTGATGGTCAGCACTATGCAAATAAAGCATCAATACATGAAATGGTCAAATACACTCATAAGCCCGATACTCTTCTAATAACTTCTTGGTCTCTGGATGGCTTGGTCGGGTAAGCAGACCCTCGACAAGCTGGTTTCTTCTCTTGAGAACACGTCGCACGTCACCAGCGGTTTCCTCCCATGCCCCTTCTCCGAAGCGATCCTCTAGCTTCCGCTTCTGAGACACAGCTCCGTTTCTGCCTTCAATGGCCTTGTTCAATGCATTCTGGAGACTGAACCTGGTCATCACCTATTCTTCATACTTCTTAATGCTAGCCTTCAACTGCTCTTCGAGGTCGGAAATTTGCTGCTTCAACTTATCTTCCCTCTTTTTATTGTTGGTTAGCGTAGCATTCCAAGTCTTGTTACAAGAAGAGATTTCTCGATGGGCGGCGTCGAGTGCTTTCTTTTTGGATTCCAACATGTCATGGGAGCTTCTGAACTCTTGCCCCAGACGTTCGCGCTTCTTTTTCTCCTCAGTCAACTCAGCCCCTAGTCTGTTTACTAGTTCGATCTGCTGTTGGAAAGCATGCACAACCTTGTTTTTCTCACTGCGTATCTGGGCTAGCTCTTGCTCTAACCCTTCATTGATCTTCATTAAGGCTTCTTTTTCTTTTACAACTTGCTCGTAGGCCTCCCTAGTAACAGTAGTTGGTTCTTCCACCGGAATATGAACAGGGACTGGTGCAGCTGGAAATGGCATCAGTAATTGTCTCGCTCTCTCCTGGATCCAAACTCTGTATGGCGCATAAGCCTGACAATCATTCTTCCCTAACAGCGGCTTCCCTCTTCTGTTAATACGCGTCCATGCGTGCTGAAGCTTAGCTAGTAACTCTCCTTTCAAATCACCGGTGAAGTACAGAGATTCCTGTACTTCTTCCTCCTTTGGTGGGTTCTTCAGAGCGTATCCGAACTGGCGAATAAACAGAGAAGGGTTGTAATTGATGCACCCTTTTCTTCCTATCAACGGAACATTGGGATACCCCGAACAACTGAAAGTAAGCTCAGACCCCAGCAAGTCTCGGTCAAACCACTCTATGTCCTCGGAAGATAGCCTCATCAGACGCTCTGGCCAGCTAGCTGTATTTGCACTATCCACAAAAGATCCCTTCAGGGGAAGATGACTCTTAAACCATACGTTCAACAGCGGCGCACAACAGTAAACAGTCTTTCCTCTTCTATTTTCATTTTTGTAGTGCAGTGAATGATAGAAGTCTCCAATCAAAGTGGGCACCGGGTTGCCAGCAGCAAACAGATGGAAAGCGTCCAAGTCCACAAAATTGGGCAAGTTAGGAAACAACACTATTCTGTAGATGCATAGAGCCAAGATAGCATTAAAAACCACCCAACATCCGTTCTTGGCGTACTCTTGAGCTTTGCCAACCAGAAAATCAAGGGAGAAACCTGGAACCCCAAGCCAAGAAGTCACTAACAGTTCCGCAGCGTTCATGTGCAAGGCCTTAGCTAAGTCCTCCAACTTGGGCTCAGCAGCGGAGTGAATAAAGGGAACCCTATTCTGTACTGGTAGCTCAGTAAACTCTGCATACTCTTCAATGGTAGGCCCTAAAATAAAGTCAGCAAACGTGAAACATCTCAATGCCGGGTCATAGAATTGCATCAAGGTGTACAGCCCATTCATCTCATCAGCAGTTGGCTTGCAGACTAATCTCAGTAATCTTCCATGACTCATCCTGAAACTTCTCCTAACCTCCTCATCAGCGAGGGACATCATACCAAGTAAGGGAGTAATGTCAGGTGTAGGCAGCTTATACGCAATTGTCTTCCTCAAACCAGCCATGATCAATACTCAGAAGTCCGGGCACTAGAACCAGGGAATATGCAAATGCACCTGCAGCACAGACACACGTTAATGGGATGCAATGATAATGGGTATGCAAACAATGCAATGCAAGTAACATGCAACAGGGACCAAATGCCATGGCTGAGAAGCCTGAACCATATCAAAAAGTCTCAGATAGACCCTCCAGAACTCCTCAAACCCTGATCTCAGATAGACCCAATACAAAGCTCCAGCACTGGTCTCTGATAGACCCCACAACATAACTCTGACTGGTCTCTGACAGACCCCATATCATAACTTCAACTGGTCTCTGACAGACCTCAACCATAACTCTGACTGGTCTCTGACAGACCTCATAACTCTCCTTAAATACCCAGGATCTCAGATCAAGAAATAAGCCTGGTATCTGAAGGTCTAGTTACCTGCATAACCCCAAACCCTCTCACAGGTGGATGTCCTAGTAACTGACAAAGGTATGGCATCCTATGCGGTCGTCGGCGTCACAGACTTTCAGGGTTGATGATACGATTCCCAGAAGGAGTGGCATCATCAAATCCTGAAGAGGTCTCACTTAGCCTACTTCCAAATGATCGGTTCCCGGAGTCGACAATTCAGCTAACCAACAACCCCTTCGACCCAAAGGGTAGAAAAAGAAGTCAACCAGAAGAACCTCGTCCGAGTGTAGATTTCGTGAGACACTAATGCAAGCAAAGCCGGCACGCGCCCACTACTTTCTACTCTAATTCTAGGTGCACTCAAGCCCAGGTCCGACTTATCTCTCAATCATAGAATCACCCGTCACAACCCCAATACAACAATAATAACAATAATATAGTGCTGAAAGTAAATGACAGAAATATAAATCCATACAAAATCCTCGACGGGAAAACAAGCGTTAGGATTGACTCGCTTAAGGGATGTTGGATCCCAAATGCATAAGGAACTATCGCAGTCCTTAGCAGCCAGGGGACGTTGGATCCCCAGCAGAGTCGCCAGCTGTCGCTACTGCGAAAATCGGCGCCGGCTGAACAGAAGAGTCACCACCGTGCGTTATTTATCCCACAGGAGGGAAAGGAAACGCTCAGAGTAAACCTACCGCAAATACGGGAAAGGCATGGTCATCGCAACCAAAACCTGGATTCGGGAGTCGGTTACGCAAGGGGAAGGTATTAGCACCCCTCACGTCCGTCGTACTCGACGGGATCCACGCTTGTTTTCGGGTATGGATTGTTATTCTATCTACTCTACAGGTCAGGGGTTAAAAGAAAAGAAAATGACTCGGCAAAGTATCGCACTTTATGCCTACGTATTCCCGTCTGGAACGAGAAATCAGAGTCAACGTAGTTCGCCTACCTACGGGAAAGGAGGGGAAGGTTGCTCGCTAGGATATCGCATCCTATGCCTACGTACTTTCATACAACATGAAAGATCAGAGCAAACGTAGTTCGGGCCACGTAAGACACAAGTCTGTCTTGATTGTTTTTTATTCCTTCTGAAAAAGGGTTTTTCTGATTACTGGTCCAAGCGGACAAAAATGACGTTTTGATGAGTTCACATTCTTTTACGAAAGAAGTGTCTTTTATTGTGTTTGAAATATTTATTGTGTTTTTCTGTTTGTTTTGAGAAAGAAGAGACAGAACTCTAACCTATGGTTGACAAGGGGATCAAACTATCCTAATGTTATCATGCATGGGTTAAGACCTAATGTCTATCATGCTCCTCTCTTGCGCAGAGAGAAACAGAGATCCTAAGGGATGAACGGAAACAGAAACAATATCATATATACAATAAAGCAGTAAAATGCATGGATGCAACAATACAAGCGAGGCAAGGGAGTCCCACTCAACCTCGAACCTAGAAAACAACAGGCAAAAGTGAACAACATTCACTTTCAACCTAACAGGGTAAACAGCAAACAATACAGTCAGGGAAATTCAAACAATACATCAAAAATTATAAACAGCAAAATCTTCACCACCATCTGTCTTCAAGTCATCTCCAACCATCTACAGGCTTCAAGCAAGCATCAGTCTTTATCTTCACAGCCTCCCAGCAAGGTCTCTAATCAAGGTCTTCAATCTGCAATGGCTTTTCTTCAAGTCTCAATCTCCAAGATGAATATCAGTCAACAAGATGAAATGGATGTTAAGCAGTCAACTGCCTACCAAGGGTGGCTCATTAACTGTTAACATTATACAGACAGGTTTCTCTCAAAAGTTCTATCTTTCAAATACATTCACTAATCCTTCCAAAGGAAGGAGGTGGATATTTGAAAGAGACTTTGAATCATAGAGAAAGGATGGAGGCAGACAAGGCCTTCCATGTTTGTGAATCAAGTTTTCTACTCTAGAGCTCTGCCTAGCTCCTAAACCCTATAGCCTTTAACAGCTGCCAGCAAAGGATGCTCCCCATCAACTCTTGAAGTTGAACTTCATTCTCTTGATCTCCAATGGCCTTCATCAACACAGTCTTCAGCTCTCCCAATCCCCAAGCAAACCCAATACCCCACACAAACAAATGAAATAACCCTAGAGAGGGCACACCACACAGTCAAGCAAATACAGACAGTATACTGATAGTAATAGTAGAATAAGGGGAGCCTAGTAATTTCTAAGGGATCTACTATCTACCCATAATCCCTATAGTCCCATACCCCAAAGATTCAGTCCACAACTCCTAAGGGAAATGATTTAATTCCCCTATGTTATCTCTTAAACCCTAGTTTTAATCACACTAATCACACCTAAACAAAACACCTAAAAAATAATCCTAAAATTATGAATTAAATTTTATATACAAGACAAAGGTCTAAGCTAATCAACCTAAAAAGAATAGGTCAAAAATATTAAAGCATCTATTCAAACTAAAATCAATAAATTCATGCATCAAACTAAACATTCTTTAAACCTATTTAAAAGAAAAATATGCTAAAAATATAAAAATGAAATGAAATGCCAAAAATTTTATGTGATAATTTTCTTAACAGAATTATGAACATTATGCAAAAACAACCAATTAAAAACATGCAATTTTCAATTTGTTATGAATTTTCAAAGAATTAAAATTTTGAAAGAAAATAATATGGAATTAATTGGATCAGGGGTGCAATGAGTAACAAAATCAGTTTAAAAAAACAAGATGGGCCCAGACTAGGGGCGTGCATAGCAAGCGCGTCTGGGCCCAATGCATGCTCAGGAAAAAAATAAAAAGAAAAAAAAACATGAATACGGTGCAGAAAGTAAGATTTTTAGTTAAAAATATGATTGGGCCTGCGCTTGGGGGTGGGATTAGCACTTGATTATTGAGCCCAATCTGGGAGAATTAATAAAACGGTGTGTTTGGCTGAGTAATCTCCCTCCAAGTTTCATTTTAAATCGTGGCCATACGATCAAGATCCAAGTCAAGGTCAAACACTCCATCGTGTGGCTCTCCTTCATCTTCAACCTTGGACAAACCCTAGGGTTTTCAGAAGTCACCTCCATGCACGCACCTTCAACCATTCTGTTCTCCCTCAAACCTCAATGAATTCACACGATGCAAAGAGCAAAGTTGCTCTACTTCTTCCCCTCTACACAGCCATATCATTAGTTCCTTCTAAAACTCAACCGAACTTCAAACTCGATAGGTAGAAGCCATAGGTTCCACCATCATGCACTGTCATCAACCATGAGAATTCCTTCCAATCTTTACCCTAACACAATCTACACTCTACACTGATCATTCTAAGCTATATATCCAAGATTATAGTGCCATAAACTATGAGTTCTAAACCCTAACAACTTTGGTGCACCAATGGCAAACCTCATGAAACTTCCTCAAACTTTGTGAAATCCATCATCTAACCTATCCTAACAGTTCTAACCCTACAATTCCCTAACATGCTAACTAATTCAAGCGATTCGAAGAGAAAACTAACCTGGTGTAAATGATGAAAACAGGTGGGGAATTCTTCAAATCCACTGCTTGCAATGCTTGGAGATTGATCAGTGAGCTTGATTCTGAGTTCTGTATGCAATAGATCTTGTTCCAATGCCTTGAATCTTTGTATCCACTTCTTCTTGCACCTTGAATGATGAAATTGGACAACACGAGTTCTTCTTCAATTCAACCAAATTCTGATGGCAATGTGATCTATGAAAGATGTTGATGATGATCAGATCAAGAAATGTGGAAATTGATGGAGATTTGATGGAGTTTGAGAGGGTTTTGCAAAATGGAAGAATGATGTGAAACTTGGTATCATGCATAAAATGAATCACCAACCATGGCATGAAGTTACTCCATTCAATATATAGATGAGAATAGAAAGCCCTAGAAGTTTGTAGAATCTTCTCATACACACTTTCCCTTGGATTTGGATTATGTAACTTCCTTTGTAAGTAACCAAGTATAACTTCTAAATTTTGAACCAAACTCAAAAATCCACTTTTGCCAATGTTCTTAAAACATTTTTTCCAATCAAAATGACCTATAATTTCATCCCATTTGGCCAAATTATGAAAAATCTCAATTTTAGGTCATTTTTTATTCATTAAATTCACCAAATTTGAAACCTTGATCTATGAGCCTTTCCAAACTTTCATGGTCCCTTTTCTAGACTCAAAATGTCATTTGGAGCAAGTTTGATGTTGTGAAGTTTTTCATTTGAAGCTTCCTTGTAGGAGTTTTGGGCATAGGCTTGAAATGACCTGTAATTCTCAGATGACCAAAATACCCTTTGCTTGCCAAGACCATAAGTATAGTTCCACAAATCATATGAAGGAATACCATACCATTCTAGAAATCTAAGACAATAAGGAACAACTCTCATGTTGACCAGAAATTCATTTGAAAGCTCCTTGATGGGTAAAAGTTGCTTGGAAGACAAGTAACTTTCACATGCAAAATTTCAGATACCTCAGATGACCTGTAACTTGCAAGGACCATAACTTGAGTTCTATAAATCTCCTTGATGTCTTCCACCACTCAAATTAAAGGTCTTGAGATCCTCTACAAGTTTCATGTTGACCAAGGATCCATTTGAAGCTTTCATTTTGACTTATCTTGCTTGGAAGTTTGACCTAAATCAGGGGATTTTACACAGAAACCCTAATTTAGAAACTCCTCTTCTCCTTGATTTCTCTTGATTTCTTCTTAGCACCACACTATATCCTTATCTACATGTAAAATGATGAACCCCACACCTCTCCAATAGACCTTACTGTCTTTCAATCAATCATTTGACCTAGGGTTGACCCAGGGTTGACCCAAATGAGACCCTAGTTGACTGTATTCAACTGCAACTCTTGTGATCACATCAATGACTTGTCTCCTTCTCCAAATAACTTTCTAAGTCTCCCATGATGTCTAGATACCCTCCATGCTCAATTCACAGCTCACAACTTCTTTGATGATCTTCAAATACCCTCAGATAGGAGATAGATGCACTGCTTGATCCACTGACTTCTTAGACTTCAATTTCTTTCTGATGACTTGGATATGCTTGAATTTGAACAATAACCTCTTGATAGGCTCATAGAGAAGAGAATAGTACTTGGTCCCTTGTTGGATGACTTGCTATGCTATGCTATGCAGATGATTAGACTATGTACATGACTCTATATGCAAATGCTAATGCAATTGAAACATAAACCAAGTGAAGAAGGTTGAGCAAATTTTAGGGTGCAACACTTTCAAGCAAAGTATTTTTTAACTGCGTCCGCGTTCACCGGGGATGCAAAATCTTCACCATCCATCGTGGATAACAACAAAGCTCCTCTCGAGAAGACCTTGCTGACGACATACGGACCTTCGTAATTCGGAGTCCACTTGCCCCGGTGATCAGAGTGTGGCGGAAGAATCTTCTTCAGGACGAGATCACCCGTCTGAAAGCTTCTAGGACGCACCTTCTTATCATAAGCTTTCTTCATTCGGCTTTGGTACAGACGACCAAATGCAATCGATGCTAACCTCTTCTCGTCCATCAGGCTGAGTTGGTTCAAACGATTCGTAATCCATTCTGCCTCGTCGAGTTTCACATCAACCAAAACTCGCAAAGAAGGGATCTCCACTTCTAACGGTAGGACCGCTTCCATACCGTACACCAAGGAGAAAGGAGTTGCCCCGATCGACGTACGTACCGTCATACGATAACCGTGCAATGCAAACGGCAGCATCTCGTGCCAATCTTTGTAGGTCACAACCATCTTCTGAACAATCTTCTTTATGTTCTTATTGGCGGCTTCGACGGCGCCATTCATCTTCGGCCGATAAAGAGATGAGTTGTGGTGTTCGATCTTGAAGCTCTGGCACAGCTCCTTCATCATCTTGTTATTCAGGTTCAAACCATTATCAGTAATGATCCGCTCGGGAACTCCGTAACGACAGATGATGTCCCTCTTTATGAATTTAGCCACTACCTGCTTGGTCACATTAGCATACGAGGCTGCCTCCACCCACTTGGTGAAGTAGTCGATAGCTACCAGAATGAAACGATGGCCATTGGATGCAGTGGGCTCGATCTTGCCTATCATGTCGATGCCCCACATGGAGAACGACCACGGGGAGGACATGACATTCAACGGGCACGGCGGCACATGAACTTTATCAGCATAAATATGGTATTTATGACATCTCTTCGCGAATCTGAAGCAATCCGACTCCATAGTCAGCCAGTAGTATCCCGCTCTCAGGATCTTTCTCGTCATAGCATGCCCGCCGGCGTGCGTACCAAATGTGCCTTCATGGACTTCTTCCATGAGCAAACTCGCCTCTTTCTCATCTACACTTCTGAGTAGCACGAGATCGTGGTTTCTCTTATACAACACTCCATCAGGATTGAGATAAAAGTTTCCAGACAGCCTCCTCAGAGTCTTCTTATCCTGGGTTGACGCGCCCGCAGGATACTCCTTAGTCATAAGGAAAGTCTGGATGTCGTGGAACCATGGCTTGCCGTCAGCGGCATCCTCGATTGCAAAGACAAATGTCGGTCTATCAAGACGCGAAAGGACAATTCTTGGAGCCTCATTCCAAAAATTGACTTTATACATTGAAGCCAACGTGGCTAAGGCATCATCCATTTGATTTTCAGCTAGGGGCACATGATGGAGTTCAACTCGATCGAAGAACGGAAGTAGCCTCCTGGCATAATTCATGTACGACACCAAATTTGATTGACGAGTCTCCCACTCCCCTTTAATTTGGTTGATCACAAGCGCTGAGTCACCGTATACGTCTAGATTCTTGATTCTCAAATCAACTGCCTCTTCTAGACCCATGATACATGCTTCATACTCTGCTTCATTGTTGGTAACTGGAAACGTCAGTCTCGCAGTAAACGGGATATGGGATCCGTGGGGAGTCGTGATGATAGCCCTGATACCACTTCCATAGGAATTAACCGCTCCATCGAATATCAACTTCCACTGGGATTTCCTATCAGGCCCCTCGCAATCCTTCGCTTTGAGAAACATAATATCCTCGTCAAGGAATTCGAACTTCATCGGCTGGTAATCCTCGATCGGCTGCTCGGCAAGGTAATCAGACAATACGCTTCCCTTAATGGCCTTCTGGGAGACGTACTGAATATCATATTCCGTTAACACCATTTGCCATCTGGCAATCCTGCCCGAAAGAGCCTGCTTCTCGAAGACGTACTTGATCGGATCCATCTTCGAAATTAGCATAGTGGTGTGATTGAGCATGTACCGTCGTAGACGTTTGGTAGCCCAAGCTAGTGCACAACACGTCTTCTCCAGCATCGAGTATCGAGATTCACACTCAGTAAACTTTTTACTCAAGTAGTAAATGGCATGCTCTTTTCTGCCCGTCTCGTCGTGCTGACCGAGAACACACCCCATACTATTCTCCAGAACCGTCAGGTACATGATTAATGGCCGTCCAGCCACTGGGGGTATCAAGATTGGAGGTTCTTGAAGATACTGCTTTATCTTGTCGAATGCCTTCTGGCAATCCTCATTCCAAGTAATTGCCTGATCTTTCTTTAAAATCTTGAACATCGGTTCACAAGTGGCCGTGAGCTGAGAGATAAACCTTGCAATGTAGTTTATTCGGCCCAAGAAACCACGAACTTCTTTTTCTGTTTTCGGCGCTGGCGTTTCTTGAATGGCTTTTATTTTCACAGGATCAACCTCGATACCTCGTTCATTAACGATAAACCCCAATAACTTTCCGGACCGCACTCCGAAAGTGCACTTGTTAGGATTCAGCCTCAACTTGAACTTCCTAAGCCTCTCAAAAAGCTTCAATAAGTTGACCAGATGCTCTTCCTCCGTTTGGGACTTTGCAATCATGTCATCAACATAGACCTCAATCTCATGATGAATCATATCATGAAACAAAGTTACCATTGCTCGCTGGTAAGTGGCCCCTGCGTTCTTCAGACCGAAGGGCATTACCTTATAGCAAAATGTTCCCCAGAGGGTGATAAACGTTGTTTTCTCCATGTCCTCCGGCACCATTTTGATCTGATTGTAACCGGAGAAGCCATCCATGAACGAAAACACGGAGAACTGGGCTGTGTTGTCGACCAACACATCGATATGAGGCAACGAGAAATCATCTTTAGGGCTCGCCCTATTCAAATCTCGATAATCGACGCACATGCGTACCTTATCGTCCTTCTTCGGTACAGGCACTATGTTGGCGACCCACGGAGGGTAAGTGGTGACGGCTAAAAATCCTGCGTCCAATTGCTTATGGACTTCTTCTTTGATTTTCACAGGCATGTCTAGTCTCGTCCTCCTAAACTTCTGCTTAACGGGAGGGAAATCTTCACGCAACGGCAAGTGGTGGACCACGATGTCCGTGTCAAGTCCGGGCATATCTTCATATGACCAAGCAAAGATGTCACTATACTCTCGAAGCATCTCGACCAATCTCTGCTTGACATTACTCTACAACGCAGCCCCTACTCTGACATTTCTGACGAGCTCTTCAGAACCCAGATTTACGATCTCAATATCCTCCTCGTGAGGCAGAATAACCTTTTCCTCTTGTTTCAACAAGCGGGCCAACTCTTCAGGAAGGGCTTCGTCTTCATCAATCTCTTCCTCGGCTTGATAGATCGGGCAATCGAAGTCGAAGTGAGCCGTAGAAGGTCCAGAGTCGATGTCATCTGTTATGTGGATCCTGCAATAACAAGGGTTAAGTTTAAAACGAGAATATGCAGGTTAGCACAAACCCCATTGCCATTTTACTGTTTTTCAAAACAAATATAGAACAGGAATAACAGAGAACACAATATTTGAGTACGAAGAAAACGCCTTTGATTTATTAACAAAATGCATGTACATAATCCAACAAGGCCCTGACAATAAAACCGCTATGCCCCGGGTAGGACATAGGGTTGTACAATGATTGTAAAAAGTAAATCATTACTCTTCACTTGTCAGCTGGATGATATCCTTGATGGTCCAATTGTTGAGGCGCTCGCCTGGCTTGCTTGGCTGAATCCAAGAGTCGAGATCACAATCGCTATCCCTGCTGTCTTCAAACGCCGCGTTGATGCTTTGAAAGATCACACCGCCACTGGTAAATAGGATCGGCCCCTTACCCCGTGACGTGCTGCTAGACGAAGAAGATGAAGCTTCAGCTTCAGGAGAATACCCCAATCCAAACTTATCCTGCTTGATTGGTATCTCCACAATATGCCCCCAGCCTGGGGTGGAACCGGCTTCGACGACGGCTTTAGCTTCTTTGAACGAGGAGAGATTCATCTCTGGCTTCTCTGTGACGACAGGAGCTACCTCTTTCACCTTGACGGCTTCAAATGCTTGGCAGAGAGTTTCATGGATTTCGCCATCCATTTCAACATACTTAAAGGACGACAAATGGCTCACCATTATGTCCTCCTCACCACACACGGTTACTATGCTTCCCCCGACAGCATATTTGAGCTTTTGGTGCAACGTGGAGGTCACGGCACCAGCAGCATGGATCCATGGCCGACCTAAGAGGCAACTGTAGGCAGGCATGATGTCCATGATATAAAAGACCGTGTCGAACGTTTCCGGACCGACTTGGATCGGCAGGGTCAACTCTCCGAAAACGTGACGCTTAGTTCCATCAAATGCTTTCACCACCAGATCACTGGGCGTGCAAAGCAATCCACGAGTGTCCAACTTCATTAATGCCTTCTTCGGAAGCACATTAAGCGACGAACCCGTGTCCACCAGGACATGCGACATGATTGTGCCTCTGCACTCTATCGAGATGTGCAAGGCGCTGTTGTGATCTCTCCCTTTAGGAGTCAGCTCTAAATCTGTGAAACCTAGCCCATTGCCAGCATTAACATGGGCTACCACCTCTTCTAGATGATTCACCGATATCTCTTGCGGTACGTAGGCAGCGTTCAATACCTTCAGTAGCGCGTTGCGGTGTGCTTCAGAACACAGCAACAAGTTGAGAATAGAAATCTTCGAAGGCGTCTGATGGAGATGGTCTACAATCTTGTAATCGCTCTTTTTGATTAACCGCATAAACTCCTCGGCATCTTTGACTAGCAAATCCTTCTCTGCCCCACACGGGACCTCTTTGACGAATTTGCCTTTACCCTTGTCAACCACATCAGCTCTGACCGCTTTCTCTGCCACGACCTCTGGCGGTGTGAACACTCTTCCGCTACGGGTAATACCACTGATTCATGCGAGATTCTCTACAGTCGACCCATATGGCTCCAGTTCTAACCTCTGACCATTGCAATAGACTTCGGCGCCATAATGCCACGGAACGGCGTTAGTGCTCTCGAATGGGATCGGCCCAGCTTTGGTAATAGTGATTGTAGGCGGTCGGGGCGCCGAAATAGTTATTGGTTGACGAGGAATGGTGATGGTGGCGACTTCATCGACCTGCTGCAACACAACCTCTCCTGATACACTTTCAGCCCTCCGGCTGAACTGCAAAATACCCTCAGTCATCAGACTTTGGATTCCTTCTACCAACTGCTCACACCCATCAGAATGTGTAACACAGTCCATGCATAACTCTCCGCATCCTGGAAAGAACCCTTTCTTCAACAACTTAGCTTTGACGAAACTAAGCGGCGTCTTTAAGTCTTTGACATCAGTCAACAGATCTGCGCTCTCTTCTTTGATAATGGCGTTCACGCCGCCTCCCCTATGATTCGGCATAGGGTTCTTCGTAACATTGGGCACATTATCGGAGAAGTTGATAATCTTGGCATCTACCAGGTCCTGCACCTTGTGCTTAAAGGCTTTGCAGTTCTCGATTGTGTGGCCTGGTGCCCCTGTGTGGAAGTCGCAAGTGGCATTTGCGTCGTACCCTGGTGGAGGTTCCCCTGTCAAGGGAGCCATCGTCCTCTTTTGAACCAACTGAAGCTGAAGCAAAGTCTGCAAGAGTTGCGCATACGACATAGGCGGTGCCTCAAAGTGACGGTTTGTCAAAGGTGCCCGATTCTGGTACTTTCTATATCCCGGCTAATTCGGTTGCTGCTGCTGCGGAGCTGCTGGGATATTTATACTGGCTATCTGATGCTGAGGGCCATTGCCCTTTCTTCAAGCATTGGTCACAGCGCTCGCATCTCCTTCTTGTCGTTTACCAGTATAAGGTTTCTTTCCACCTCCTCCAGCTGAGGAGGACTCACCTTGGATTTTCCCGATCTTGATACCATTCTCGACGTGCTCGCCCATGGTAATGAGAGCTGAGAACGTCCCAGACATACCACTGACTAACTTTTCATAGTAGATTCCCAGGAGGGTAGCCACAAACATCTGCACGAGCTCGCGCTCAACCATCGGCGGTTGAACCCGAGCAGCCAACTCACGCCACCGCTGGGCGTACTCCTTAAATCCTTCATTATTCCGCTGCGAAAGATTCTGGAGCTGAACTCGGTTCGGGGCCAAGTCGCTATTGTACTGATAATGGAGGACAAATGCTTCAACGAGATCTTTCCAGGTGCGCACGCTAGTGGGCTCCAAGCCCATGTACCACTCGAGGGATGGCCCAGAAAGACTATCTTGGAAGAAGTGCATCAGCAACTTCTCATCTTCAGAATAGGCAGACATCTTTCTATAGTACGATCGCAGGTGAATACGAGAGCAAGTAGTGCCCTTATATTTCTCAAAGTCTGGCACCCTGAACTTAGGAGGTACCTTGAAATCAGCAATTAACCCCAGTTTGGACATATCAACGCCCAAAGTATTCTGATTCTCAATATCTCTCATTTTATCTTCCAGTGCTTTGAATCTGAGTCGCGCTTCAGCATTCAGCTCCACTTCTGCACCTCTTTGAGAAAACACGTCATCCTGATGATTCTCAAGCCACGGTTGAGGCACCAACAGATTCCCGACGCCAGCATTGCTGTTGACCGGCCCGATGTTGACATTAGCTCCCAGACTCCCATTGCCGACGCCCGTCGCATTGAGTCCGATATTGGCCATCACGTTGCCATTAGCACTGTCGTTGCCCCCGGCAACAGGGACACCATTCTGTGGAGTATCCACGGGTGGAGGAGTAGGCACTGCCCCGCCATGAAGTATGCCGTTACTATCAACCCTGGAGATCAAAGGCTGAACCAAAGTCCGGAGCTGGTCTTGACCATTGGCGACCACCTGCATAAGTTCCATAAAACGATCCATCTGCTCACAGAGCTCCTGAACATCTGTCTACACTTGGTCCATGATCCTGGTCTGATTAGCTCGAGTTGGATAACGGTGAATTAGCCTCTGATCAATCCTGTAACCACCGGAAACAGCTTGGGACTTGTAAACCTGAAAAACCCTGCAAACACTAAAGGTTAGGAAAAACAACAAAATGTACGCTATGCAAATGCTTCATGCAGATGCATGCGTGTGTCTGTGTGTTTGGGAGATTTCCCCCGATCCTAGTGCCTTAGTGCCAGTGCTGATAATAATAATAAGAAGAAGTCCGAGCCCAATCATGGAAACATCAATTTCATATATAAAGGAAAGCCTATCAAGGCAGTACATAGCATCAGCGTGTACAAGACAAATCAACAGCGTGACCTCAGCCAACAAGCCTGGTGATGGTCAACATACAACAAAGATCAAAACAAAAGGAATACAACTAGTCAAGTACGGCCACGGGCGCGATACTCTGCTAATAACTCCTTCGTCTCTGGATGATCTGGAAAAGTGAGCAACCCCTCGACGAGTAGTTCCCTCTGCACAATAGTATGCTGAAGTCCCTGAACTGAACTTTCCCATGCTCCTTCGCCGAAGCAATCTTCCAGTTTCCGCTTTTTCGACTCAAACATCAGCTTGTGCTCCTTCAGGTTAGCAAGAGCTTTGTTGAGTTGGCCTTCGGCGGCGTATCTGCGGGCGGTTTCTTCATCAAACCTTTGTTCACTGTCCTTCACCTCAGCTTCCAGCTTGGAGATTTGCAGCATCAGCTTATCCTCCCGCTCTTTCCTGGTGGCCAGGGAGGCCTTCCAGTGCTGGTTGAACTTGGATATCCTCCGATATGCCTCGTCCAAATGCTGCTTCTTCGTAGCCAATACGTCGTTGACAGCCCTGAAGTCTTGACCCATGCATTCACGCTCGGCTATCTGCTTTGTCAGGTCTGTACCTAGCTGGTTCACCAACTCTGTCTGCTTTTTGAAAGCATGAACGACCTCGTTCCTTTCGCTTCGAAGATGAGCTAACTCCTTCTCCAGTTCTGCGTTCGCCCGCTTCAATTCATCCCGCTCAGCTAGTACCTGGTTATGCTGATGAATGGGCACAGTAGTAGGCTCTTCGATGATTGGAGGACTTTCTGGCTTGGCATGAGGGAATGGCATCCCTATAGCGTTGGCTCTGGCTCTGATCCATGCTGAATATGGAGGGTAGGCTTGGTTGTTGCTTTTTCCCAGCAAAGGCTTTCCTCTCTTACTGATACTATTCCACGCACGCTGAAGCTTGGACAACAAATCCCCTTCTAGAGTACCCGTGAGGTACAGAGATTCCTGTACCTCTTCCTCCTTCGGCGGAGTTCTCAAAGCATACGCGAATTGTCGAACCAGCAACGACGGATTGTAGTTTATGCAGCCCTTTCTGCCTATCAGAGGCACATTAGGAAACCCGCTGCAACTGAAGATCACCTCAGTACCCAACCTGTCTCTGTCGAACCAATCAATATCTTCCGCAGATAAACTCATCAGACGCTCAGGCCACTCAGCTGTGGCTGCAGACAAGACAAAAAGACCCCTCTTGGGCAAATGGCTATCAAGCCATTTGTACAGCAAAGGTACGCAGCAAGAGACATTCTTCCCTCTCCGGTTCTCATTCTTGTAGTGGACTGAGTGATATACATCTCCTATCAGGGTAGGGACTGGATTCCCTGAAGCAAAGATGTGAAACGCATCAAAGTCTACAAAATCCAGCATGTTGGGGAACAGGATAATGCCATATATGCACAAAGCGAGGATGGCATTGAACGCGTCCCAACATCCGTCCTTGGCACACTGCTGAGCCTTAACCACCAGGAACTGCAAAGAGAACCCAGGACTCTTGTTCCAACTAGTCACTACTAAATCAGAGGCGTCCAGATAAAGTGAAGAAGCTAAACCAGCCAGATCAGGCTCAGCATCCATGTGAACAAAAGGCACCTGCCTCTTGATCGGCACACCTAGCAAATCAGCATACTCTTCCAGTGTCGGCGCGAGAACGAAGTCCTAAAAAGTGAAACATCTCAGCGGAGGGTCGTAGAACTGCAGCAGAGCATGCAACCCATTCAACTCGAACACAGAAGGCTTGCAAACCAAACTGAGCAACCTGCCATAAGATTTTCTGAACTCATCCTTCACAAAATCACCTGCTAGAGCTATCAAACCAGTCAACTTCGACACATCAGGGGTCGGGAACTTGTACGCAACGGTTTTCCTGAGAGAGGCCATAACAATACAATAGGAGGCAAGAAATCCTGGATCGGGGAAACGGTACCTGCAACACAGACACACGTTAATGAAATGCAAATGAACATGCAAACTAATGCAAAATGCAGTCATGCAATAATATATCCGGGTAACTGCTGTTGTGGAGATTCTGTATCAACAAAACCACGACCACTGATGAGAAGAAAACCCTGGTGTAGGACCACAAATCTGATCTGCCAAGAACAACCATCTGATAGGACCATATACATAGGATCAGAACTCTGCCCTGTCGAGAACAAATGTCTGATAATAAGGACCTCAGATGTATGATCAAGAAATATCTACTGATGAAGTCTTCAGACCCCAAATCAAAAATCTGCCCTATCAAGAACAAACATACAGCTGCTGATGAGATCTTCAGACCCCACTCAAAATCTGCTCTATCAAGAACAAACAACATCTGCTGATGAGATCTTCAGACCCCACTCAAAATTTGCTCTATCAAGAACAAACAACATCTGCTGATGAGATCTTCAGACCCCAAAATCTTCTCTATCAAGAACAAACAAACGGTGACAATACTCTGATCAAAACCTGCTCTATCAAGAATAGACATACACCTGATGGTAAGATCCTCTGATCAAAACCTGCACTATCAAGAACAGACAAATCTGCAACTGGGAAACCCTGGTACCAACAAAACTGATTCACTGTCAAGAAAACTAGGTAGTCTGAAGGTCAAAGTTTCCTGCAATAAACCCAATCCCACTCACAGGTATGAACCTAAACTGACTCAAGGTACGGCATCCTATGCGTTCATCAGCGTCACAGACTTTCAAGAGGGGTGATACGATACCCAGAAGGTGTGGCATCACCAGCTCATGAAGCGGCCTCACTTAGCTGAATCACAAATGATCGGTCCCCAGAGTCGACAATCCACCAAACCAGCAACCGTCTCAACCCAAAGGGTTGAAAGTGAAGCCAACCGGATGAACCTCGTCTGAGCGTGGATTTCATGAGACACTAGTGCCTGCAAAGCAAGCACGCGCCCACTAATTTCCACTCTAAGTCTATAGTGCACTCAAGCCTGGGTCTGGCTTCTCACTCATCAGAACTCCCATCCCACAACAGCACAAATAATCATATGATACTGAAAATAAAATGCGGGAAATAAAGTGCGAGAAGTAAAATGCGATAAATAAACGCAACCCAACAAGTAAACATACAAGCGTTAGGATTGACTCGCATAGGGGAACCGGAGAACCAGAGATTCTGGGTTCGATCCCCAGCAGAGTCGCCAGCTGTCGCTTTCGTGAAAATAAGGTGCCGGCACAACAGAAGAGTCACCACCTTTCGTTATTTATCCCTCAGAGCGGGAAAGGAAACGATCGGAAAAACCTAACGAAAAAGGGTAAGACAAGGTCATCGCAACCATTGTCTGGGTTCGGGAGTCGGTTACGCAAGGGGAAGGTATTAGCACCCCTCACATCCGTCGTACTCGACGAGATCCTTGCTTGTTGTGTTTACTTGGACGGGTTGGTTTTATTCTATCTACCTATCAAGGCTGGCTGAAAAAGAAAAGAAAAATGACTCGGCAAAGCGTCGCACTTTATGCCTACGTATTCTCATCAGAAAATGAGAAATCAAAGTCAACGTAGTTCGGCCTACGAAGTATTATGGGGAAAGGTAGCTCGCCAAGACATCGCCATCTTGTGCCTACGTACTCTCAACAGGCATGAGAGATCAGAGCATACGTAGTTTGGGAAACTACGGTTTATTTCCTATCTTTTACGAAAGAAGTGTTTTTTTATTGTGTTTGCGATTTCAACCGCACTAGAGACTATGACCTGAGAGTGAATGCGTTGCATGTCACCCAAAGGGTACCATACTAAACATCCAGACTGTGGAAAAGAAACTCTCCCACAATCCTTTCTCAGATAGCTTAAGGCTCGTAACGTACGAAAGAAATCATTCCTGATTACTGTATCTTAAACTGCTTTGAGATGAGAAGAGAACAGGCCCAACGAGGAGGGAGACTATCAAGTCCTACTGTTATCATGCCATGGATTCATCCTATGGTTGAGGTTTGAACAGGGAACTCCTAGAAGTTGTCATGCATAGGTTTCAACCTAAAATTCTATCATCAAATCCTTATCAAAGGAAATGAGAGTCCTAAGGGATCATGTCAATGATACACCAAAACAGACCAAGCATCAGCTTAACAGTAAAATGCATGCAATGCAAGTGAGGGAGGAAATGTGTGTGGGGCTTCAGCCTCCACAAGCTCATCTCAACCTCAAGCCAGAATGAAATAACAATAATCATACTGAAATATAAACAACATGCTATCAAGCAATAAATAGTAAACTGCAATCATACAGATAAAATGAAATGAAATGCCATCAGGCAAACAAACCACATGGGCAAGGGAGCTGGGCTCTACCGAATACCCGCAAGCAAAGCCACACAGTAACAATACAAGCAGAGGGAGCAACTCAACCTCTAGTGCAATCATGCTCCTAGATTCTACCTATTCTAGATATGAACTTATTCTAATGCATCAAACAAGTCAAACAAAACACAACAATACATAAAAGAAAAAAAGCAGAAGATCAACTTCTCTCTCAACTTCAAGCTTCAGCTTCTCCAACAGCAACTCAGTCTTCAGACTTCCATTGATAAACATCAATTGCTTTTCCAGGTTTCAACCCTACAACATGAGTTTCAACTCATCTTCTCCCTTAAGCTTCAGCTTCTTTGATCAGCTCCACCTTCAGGCTTCACCTAATCTTCAGGGATCTTCAAGTATCAACTTGATCTTCATGCTCTTCAAGCTTCATCTGGAATGGCAGTACTTAAGGATTCATCCTCTTCAATACTCTTCAATGAAGTCTTCATCTTCATTCTCAAGCTCTGACATCTCTCAATACAATCAAACCAGAGAAAAATCACTTACTGGATAAGCTGAGGGATATTGAACTGCTTATTTGACCACCAAAGGTGACCTATAAGGGTTCAACATCAAAGGAATGGTTCCCTCAAAAGTTCTACCTCCTAGGTATAGCACTTATCCCTCCAAAGGAGAGAGGTGTATACCATGGAAGGACTTTGAATCATAGGGAGGAATGGAGGTGAATGATACCATCCATGTTTGAGAAAGAAATTATCTACATCTAAGCTCTTCCTAATTCCTAACCCTAAAACAACAAAAAGAAAAGAAGAACAAGCTCTCAAGCTCCTCAATGCATCTTCAAGTCTTCTACTATGCTCCTCAATGCTCCACAATGAGATACCAAGCTTTCCAAGCTCACAAAACAAAGCAAACAAACAAACATGCCCTAAAGGCAGCACAAACAATCAACCAATACAAAAATCAACTAAAAATAGCATACTATTATATTAAATCCTAATATAATTTCTAAGGGATCCTACATACCTACCCTTAATACCCATATATGCCCCATAGTCTAAATTGTCCTAAAAACCCAAAATCTAAAGTTATTATGGACCTATGTTGAAGTTTTACCCTAATTCTACACTACCTAGAATTATCTAATCCAAACTATCCTAAAAATCATCACAAAAATATGGAATTAATCCAGGGGGAACCTAAAACATATATCTAATTACCCTAAAAAGATTGACCTAAAAATCTAAAGGGAGCTTCCTAAACTAAATTCTACAAAATCATGCATCAATTTAAAAGCATTAAAAAGCAATTAAAATGAAAAATATGCAAAAAATATTAAAATGAAATAAAATGGCAATTTTATGATTTCATATTTTTCTTGACAAAAAATGGAAAGGGAGAAAAATCTTCCATGAAAAAATATTGATTTTTCTATTTAATATGCATTTTCAAAGTTTGAGAAAAAATGGAGGAAAAATAAAATGATTTATGAAACATGGGTGTAAACAGCAATAATATTCAGTTTAAATTTCATTTGGGCTCAGATAGGGGGGTTTGGATAGAAGCGCGCCTGGGCCCAGTTTAAACTCAGAAAAGCAATGAAAATCAAAAGAAAATAAAAAATGAGCGGTGCGAATAGCATGAAGACATAGTTCAAATCAGGATTGGGCTCACTTGGGGGGTGGGAATAGGAATTCGCTCACTAAGCCCACAGGAGCTTTAATGAAACGCAGCGTTTCATCGCTGCTGGCTTTCCCTCTCATTTTGTTTTCAAATCTGGGCCTTTAGATCGTTCTTTGGGTCAATTGGTCAAGCGCGCATCAACGGTGGTGGAGTCGTCTTCAACCTTGAGATGGCTAGGGTTTCTGCATCACCATTAAAACACATGCCATGCACAGATCTTCTACCCTATCGCTCTCCTTCATTTCTTGACCAATCAACACGATGTAAAAACCAATCTTGATCAGAATTTCGCCCTGAATACAGCTATGGCAATGGAATACATTGAAACATTCTCTATCGTGCAAACCGAATGTGCAACTTCATGGACCTCAAAATGTCATCAACTTTCGACTTCAACCAAACTTAACTTTCTTTATATCAAGATGATCCTCATGTTACACTAATTAAAATCAACCAATAATCTTGCATTAACACTCAACATATCACTAGTTCTAGCTCCATCAAGAATTGACCTCCATGAATGAAACTTCTCCAATTGGTCTCAAACTCATCATACATGATCACCTAATTGTCTCTAATAGTTCTACACTAAGAATTCATCCTACCCATGCCTAAATTAGGGTGTAGAAATGGTTTTGCATACCTGGCTTCTTGGAATGGTAGGTGATGAAACTCTTCAATTCAAGCCTTGAAACTCCTCAAGAATGATCCCTAGATGATGAATCTTCCTCTGTTTGCAAAAGATTTGGAGTAGCAAGCTTGTACTTCAAGATCCAATGGCAATGGCTTCTTTGCAAATTCCAATGGAACACCTTCAATTCTTCATCAATGGATCCTCAAATCAATATGAACACACTCAAAAGGATGTATGGAGAAGGTTTGTGAAGAAAAATGGAATAGCAATGAAGAAGAATATGAAGTTTGAATATGATTTGCAATGGAGAAAAATGGATCTCAATCTCTCTTCTCTACCACAATCAACACCAACTAACACCAACCCTGCCTCAATGCAAGTTGCACTCATTATATAGAATGGATTAGAACAATCTAGAACTCCATAGAATCTTCCCATGAGAATTTGAAGTTTTCATGATATGGTAATTTGAATTTCCATTTCTCATAACATGGTATCTCATGCAAAATGCCTCATAATCCTTATAACCAACTTGAATTTGTCCCCACATGATATTTTGGATTAGTTACAATGCATATCTTCCTTGTTTATTAAGCTTTTTCTTGTTTTGGTTTGGTACCTTCATGTGCAAGTAATCAATTTCCAAAGCAACCCTATGATGCAAGCCTCAAATCAAAATTGTGGCTGAACCATTGTTCTTAGAATGTCCTTTGGAGTCAAAATGACCTATCATATGACATGGTTTGGACTTATAGCTTATGATTTATGATTTTCAATCTCACTTGAATTAACTTATGCCTCATTTTTAGGCCATTTTTATCACTTTTTGATATGAGCCTTTTCAACATCTCATGGCCACCCTACTAGCCTTAAAACATCATTCTAAGCAAGTTTTATGTTGAATATTTTTCCATTTGAAGCTTGGAAGTAGGAGATATGGCCTTATGCTTGAAATGACCTATAACTTCCAAATGACCAAAATGCCCTTGGCTTGTCAAAGCCATAAGTTGAGTTCTACAAATACTATCAAGGACGTCTAGTACTCTCTAGAAAGCTAAGAAGATTATATTCAACATTCATGTTGACCAAGAATCCATAGGAATCATCCTACTAGGGCAAAAGTTGTCTGCAAGTTGGGTGACTTTCAAGGACCCAGATTCACATACCTCAGATGACCTGTAATTTGTCAAAACCATAACTTGAGATCTGCAAATCCTATCAAGGACTTCTACCACTCAAATTAAAGCTAAGAACAATCTCTACAACATTCATGTTGTGGGGAAGATGAGATGACAATCACATCTTGAGCTAAAACTTCCTGGAAGATAGGGATCAAACTAAGGGATTTTACACTGTCAATCCTTAGAAACCCTAGCTTAAAACTTCTCAAACTCCTCAATCATGATGAGTTGGTCTAGGAATCATCCTTATAGTATCTCAATACATCATTCCATGATCACATGGCCCTTGGATTAGGTCTCAACCCTCTCCAAATCATCAGTTGATCTAGGGTTAACCCAGTCAAAACCCTAATTCTACCATTCATGGTTGAATCTTCTGAATTCTTGCACAATGACCTCTCTAGGCTTCATGATGGCTTTCAAGACATCTCATAAGCTTTATCAAAGCTTCAAGTTCATCCTCATAGTCTCAGAATCATTTGAGGAGCACCCACAACTCTCAAGTTATGAGGCACACAACCTTGGTTTCAACCAATTCCTCTGAGGATCTCTTAAGCTTTCTGACAAAGGTATCAACCTTTAAACACTTGATGGGTAAATAAAAGTTGGTCAAATTTTGGGGTGCAACACAAAGGAGTAAAATTCCATGAATGTGAAGGGTATGGACATATTAGAGCTGAATGTCCTACCTATCTAAAGAAGCAGAAGAAGGGTCTATCAGTCACTTGGTCTAATGGAGATTCAGAAAGTAGTTCTGAAGAAGAGTCTGCTAAACATGTCACTGTTCTAAACAGTGTATGTATTTCTGATGGTGATTCAAGTGAAGAAGAGCTAACTTATGATGAACTTGCAGAGTCATATAAGAAGCTATGCCTCAGAAGTACTGGATTGTATCAGCAAGGAAAGTAACAGAAGAAGTGCATAATGAAATTAGAGGCTAAGAAGATAGAGCATCTTGCAACAATTGTCTCACTCAAAAGTGAGGCAAGCTTGTTGGAATCTAAAGTGGAGCAAATGTCAAAATCCATAAGATTGCTAAATCCTGGGACTGACACTCTGGAAGAAATCCTACAGAGTGGTTAGACATCAGGAAATAGGTCTGGGATGGGATTTATTAGAAAATATAATCCCATCTTAAAGCTCAAGAGCCCAAAACCTGAAACCCAGAGGCCAAAGGGGATGTCACGACCAATGTCACAACATCAAAGAAACAGAAACTGGAACCAAGTCAATAGTAAGTTCCAAGGGTATAAATGTTATCACTGTGGAAAACTTGGACATATTAAATTTGTTTGCTTTTGGCTACATGGATTTCCTAATCATCCTTATCAAGGCAAATCCAAATAGGGTGCTCGTGTCAGGAAGCAACATCATGCTAAACATAAGAAGGAGGTTCCTAACAAGCAAAGACAATGGGTTGCCAAGAGTATGGCTTTAGTAGCCCACACCTATCCAAGAATGCCTACCAAAGATGACTGGTATTTTGACAGTGGTTGCTCCAGACATATGACTGGAATTGAGGATCTCTTGATAAACCTCAAAACTCATTCCTCTAGTCATGTAACCTTTGGTGATGGAGCTAGAGGAGAAATCACAGGGGCTGGACAACTTGACAGTGCTAAAGCTCCAGAATTAAGGAATGTCTTGCTGGTTAAAGGACTAACTGTAAATCTAATAAGCATCAGTCAGCTATGTGATCAAGGCTTAAAGGTCCAATTTACCAAGGGTAAATGCGTTGTCACCAATCAAGAAGGTGAGGAAGTCATGAGGGGATCCAGAGCAAAGGATAATTGCTAATTATGGGAGCCCAGAAGTAACCTCAATGACTTGGTTAAAGAGGAAAATAAAGACCAATTTTGGTTGGAAAAGGAAAGACAGCCTCTAAAAATAAAAAGGACCAGGTCCAAAACATCAGCAAGAGGAACTTCAAAGTATGCTTCAGAGAGCAGGACAGGATATAGTATAAGTCATGTAGGTAAGCATGCCAAGAAGGGATACCCAAAGAATGGTCATCAGGGAAAGCTAGATAGGTTATATTGGAACCTGATGGAGTCCATGGAAGCTACTCAGCATACATAGAGCAATGTCACTCATAATGTCATAACATCGTTTTGTGACAATCTCAGTAACATGAACTACTATCCTAGTCAGCCAGAGAAAACTGTGAAAAATACTGACTGACATCACCTTGGGAAAGAATGCGTGGAACTAAGAAACTCAGGAGCATATAGTGATCACAAGGTTACAAGGGAGCTCAAGGTTACTAAAATTGAAAATTCACGAAACCTGGTGAGAACACGGTTGAATAAGGAATTATAGCAATTAAAAGTAATATGGAATTACTTTTTGAAAGTTGATCATTTACTGTTCAATCAAAAAGGTAAGTTCCCTCCTATCGGGCAATCGTACCTCTCTACTACATATACGATACACCCCTTCTATCTTTGGTACCCTCACAAACTGTTCATCTTCCATTCATCCTTCAACAAGCACAGAAAATCCTCTCTCACACGTTCAAAGTCACCAAAAATGTATCAACATCCGACAAATATTCCTTCCAAGAAGATGCCCACCAGCTCTGACACAGATTCCACTGCTAACCCTAATAAGGTTCTTGAGATAGCTCCTCTGAGAATGCTAACCCCAGAAGGACTGATGGTGAAGAAACCACGATCCTCTCATGCAAGAAGACCTAAAGAACTTGTAACAGGTCGGGCTCCTCACTCTTCAACTCATACTCTTGATGAGGAGATCAATGAGGAATAAGCTAGGCAAATCCACTCCGCCATTTCCAACTTGGTAATGAGGGTTCTGATTGAGCCAAATGAGGTGCCAAGGATAGCCATTTCACCTAAAACTGAGAGTCCTGCTCCTAATTTGGATAATCAAGACAATGTCACTCACGATGTTGAAACATTGGAAGCCACTTCACAAGAGGGTAATAACAAGGGTCAAGGTTCTGAGAATATGGATGTTAACATGCAAGGTGACCAGAATGATGATGTGGCTGACATTGTAGATCTTAATGAGTACTCTGATAATGACTTGATAATCAAGAGCAATCTTTGTATAGCCGAAAGGCTCGTGACTAGGAAAGGGAAGAAACAAGCTGTGCAAAGCAACCCCAAAAAGAAGACTATAGGCAAGAATACCCCTGTTGGGCCTGCTAAAGCATGGAGCAAGGTGGTTCCAAAGAAGACGAAGGCCCAATCCAGTATTGAAACTGATTCTATTTCAGATGATGATGATGTATCTGAAATTCCATCAAAGAAGAAACCAACCACTAGCAAGCTTGCTGCTAGTGTCCCTGAGGTTCCTATTGACAACATTTCATTTCATTATCCCTCATGTGTCAATAGATGGAAGTATGTTGTTCAGAAGAGGCTGGCATTGGAAAGGGAGCTGGGACATAATGCTCTTGAGAGTAGAGAAATCATGAATCTCATTCATGATGCTAGATTGATGAAAACAGTTAGTCAATTCTCATAATGCTATGAGTTACTTGTCAAAGAATTCATCGTTAATCTCTCAGAGGAATGTGCTGACAGGAAATCTAAAGAGTTTGGCAAGGTGTATGTAAAAGGGAAGTGTGTTACTTTTTCTTCAACAAATATCAACAAGTATCTGGGTAGGTCAGATAGAACTCACCCAGATGTAACTGTCTCTGAAAACAAAATGTGTCAAGTGATAACAGCTAACCAGGTAAAAAGCTGGCCATCAAAAGGAAAGCTAGTTTCCAGCAAACTGAGTGTCAAGTATGTTATGTTACACAAGATTGATGCTGCAAATTGGGTGCCCACAAACCATAAGTCTACTGTGGCAATTATTCTTGGGAAGATCATCTATGTTATTGGAACCAAGGCCAAATTTGACTTTGGGACATATATTTTTGATCAAACTATGAAGCATGCAGGCAGCTATAGCATCAAATGCCCCATTGCATTTCCTTCACTCATCTGTGGCATCATTTTGAATCAGTATCCAAACATTCTTAAGAAAAGTGATGCTACAAGAAAAAGAGAACCCTTTATCCTTCCATCCCAAGCTGTTTCAAGGAACTCATGTTCCTGACCTTGTCATGACATCCACTGAGACATCCAAAGGAAGTCCCAAGACAAGAAAAACTGAAGTGATTGCCATGCTAAAGGAAACTTGTAAGGAGCTGGATGCTAGGAAGAAAAACCTTGAAGCATTGATCAGAACCCTTGAGCAAAATGAAGATGTTGAGTTCACTGATGAGGATTGTAACACCCATTTTAATTATTTAGTCATTTTATTATTATTTTAAATATTTTATGTTGGTGTGCCCTTAGGTGGGGTGTGTTGGTATATGATTGGTGAGTACCCTTGATATGTAAGGATCATTGGTGGTGTGGAGATAATAATATAATAGATAATAGTAATATTGGTGGTATTATTATTATTATTATTATTATCATTAGTATGAATATTATTATTGGTGGGTGTCCCTGATATGGGAGAATTATTGGTGGTGAATTGGTGTAGATATAATAATATAATAACTAATGGTAATATTGGTGGTGCTTTGGTGTGAATATGATAATATAATGAATAATAGTAATATTGGTGGGGGTATTACTATTATTATTATATTTATTATATTTATTATTATTATTATTATATTATTCTTATTAATATTATTATTATAGGTGTGATAATATTATTATTATTATAATTATAATTATTGTTGGGTGTATTACTATTATTATTATTATGTTGAATATTACTATAATATTATAATAGTATTATATTATATTATTATTATTATTATTATTATTATTATGATTATTATAATTATTATATTAGAATTATTATTGGGAATATTAGTGGTTGGAATAAGTAAAATAAGAGGTGGAAGGGTTATTGGGAAGTTAGAATGGAAATATGAAAAGTCACGATAGAAACCATGAGGAAGGAAATATGAAGGGGTAGCAAGGAGATATTAGAAAAGTTGGAATAGAGAGAAAAGGGATTACCATAGATCGTGGGAAATTGGTGTGATAATAATAATAATATTATTATTATTATTATTATTATTATTATTATTATTATTATTATTATTATTATTATGTTATTTTTATTAGTTATTATTATTATTGGGATAGGAAATAAAAAGGAAAATAGAATATGAAGGGGTGGGGGAAGTATTAGAGAAAATAACACGATAGAAAGAGGGAAGAGAGAAAGAGCGATAGAAAGAGAGAAGAGGAAAGAACGAGAGAAGTGAGAAGAACGAAGGAAAAAGGGAACGAAGAACGGAAAGAAAAGAGGAGGCCAAGAGACCAAATCCAGGAAGAATTTCATCGATCAACCGATTAACAAGGTAAGGGGGAAAAACTTGATTGGGAATGGTATATACATGTATAGGGTAGTGGGGATTCCTTAACCCCGTAGGAATGTATCGTTGATGAAGTTTTATATTGACATGCTATTGATTGTTGAGTTATGTTGATGTTGATGGATTGAAATATGTTGATTGTTGGTGAATTGTTGTTTTTGGTTAATTTGGCGTATAGGTTGGGTTTACGGTTTTAGGGAAGTTCTGTGTGACCTTTTTGATGTGTCGATAGATTGTTTAAGTGATGAATTTGGAATAATATGTATATGATGATGTACGGATGTTTTATGTTGCCATTGTTGATTGACTGTTGGTGTTGGTTTGGTTTGAGTAAGGTTCAGAGTAACTCTAAAGTGCCGGTAGTGTGTCGTAATGTTGATCTGGAGTAGAATTATAGGAAGATTGATAAGCCTAATATGCATTGGTCGTAATACGGATAGTATAGGAAGTGGATGTTATAGAATAGGTTTGAATCGGAGAAGAGTGAGAATTCTGAACTGTGAGAACTTGAGAAGTCGCAGGCAACTCGCTAGCACTTCGCTTAGCGAGAAGGCAGCGAGCGTTCGCTAGGTGCTCGCCTAGCGAGTGAGGTAGCGAGTGAGTCCAGTAGGTTCTGTTTGCCTTCGCGTGGAGGTTCGCTAAGCGAACAGGTAGCGAGTATTCGCTGGGTATTCGTTGTGGCGAGTTGGATAGCGAATCATTACAGTAGCCACTACTGTCATTCACGAGGAGGTTCGCTAAGCGAACAGGTAGCGAGCATTCGCTGGGAGCTCGCGTAGCGAGGGTGTAGCGAGCGTAGCAGAATGTGGTTTTTCTATGCTGTTATGCTGTGTGCGCTAAGAGTGTAGTGCCCTTGGACTTTGTTGATTATAGGGGAGATGATTGAGTGTTATAGAGTGAGTACTCGGTGATAGTATGTGATTTCCGTTACTAATTATTTAAATGGATAATTAGTTGGTGTGTGAATCATGCGGAGCATGGTGTAGTGATCAGTAGGATCGTGTGTTCCCGAGTGGTGGGACGTGTTTATATCTTGGTGATAAAGTATGAACTTGTTTAATTGGTGATGGTACTCGTTTTCCTTGATATTGTTGGTGAACAATTAGTTAATGTATATATATATAGTGATCAGTAGGATCGTGCGTTCCCGAGTGTTGGGATGTGGTTATATCTGGTGTTATAGTATGAAGTTGTTTACTATCTGATTGATCTATACGGTGTTGGTGTATGTTATATCTGTACATATATGCATTAATGTATGATGATATGATCAGGAGGATCGTGTGCACTTTGAGTGCCTAATTATGATAGTTATGCATTGGTGTGTGCATATCATGGTGTTTTGGTGGGATGAATCATGTCTCAGGAGGAGCGTAAGTGATTCATCCGTACTCCTTTGTGGAGAATGGTGAGGGATAGATCATGTCTCAGGAGGAGCGTAAGTGATCTATCCAGGTTCGATTGAATGAACCAATGAGTCGGTACCGCATGCATGGTGTTGTGTTGCATAATTGCATTATAATATCTTATATTGTAATTTGAACAGTAGGTTCGTTATATGGTGTTGTTGGGGTGAATAGTTGATGTGTTGGTGTGTTTTACTGCCTTATTTACATGTATTACATTACCATTATATTTTGATAATGATTTCTCACCCCTTTGCTGTTGTTGTGTCTGTGCTTCTCCGGAAGTACAGATAATCCAGGTACTTAGATAGCTTGGATGGTGGTGTGTCAGTCGAGTCTAGGATGCTCTGATACGTAGCACGGGACTTGGGTGTTTTGTTGTGTCTATGTTGAACTTATTTCTTTTTCCTGTGTCGTATCATGAATTTGATGTATTTTACTTTATGAAACAAATTCCGCTCTATTATTTTGAAAAGAATGAATAAAGTATTTTTATAAAATTTGGAGATGTGATATCCCACTTTTTGGTGAAAACTCTAATTATTATTTTAATATTCATATTTTATTTAATTTGGGAAAGTGGGGTGTTACAATTGGTATCAGAGCAGGTCGGTCCGTCCGGCCAATGTTGTCTAGTGTTATTGTTTCCTGGTATGCGACATGTGTGTAAAAACACTGTCGGTACATGTTGTTGGTTAACTTCATTGGTAGAAGTGGAATGATTCCAGTGGGGGAGAAGTTGTATTTCTCCGAAAAGCTACAGTGTGGTGGCTTAGTGTGTTGAGGAGTGATATCATAGTTTGGTAAAGATGGTTTGTACCCCATCATGATTTCGGCTGTCTATTAACAAATTGAGGAATTGATCACCCTTAATCTCTTGTTAATAGTGGACGGGATTGTGTTGGATGGGATAGACGTATCTTGCAAGCTTGGGTGGCGTGAGCAGTGAATAGTCTTGAGTTAAGCTAAGTGCTTAAGGGATTATTTTGAGGAATCGGCGCAAGACGGTGTCGAGGTGTTTATTTGGACGGAAACTTTGAATGAGAAGGAAAGTGAAAAATTGGGAGTTGTCAGCTATTTGTGATTTTCCGGAGTTTTCCTACAGAGATAAGTGATTTACTACCGGGAATGTGAAGTGGAGCTTACAATCGAGTTAGTTTTGGAACTAGTCCGATATTGGTGACTTCGTATTGTGTGTTGCGTTGGGATTGGAAGAGTTGAAGAGTCAACTTGAAGATCTGCCGGAAGAGAGGTTCTTTTGTTTGAGTGTGTTACCGTAAGGTGCACCAATTTTGTTGGTTAGACAGACAGAAGGTTTTGTGAAGTTTTGGGTGAACTATAGATAAGTGAACAAGGTGACTATCAAGGATCGGTATTCTCTTCTAAGAGTTAAGGATTTGATGGAACAATTGATCGAGGAATGTGAGTTCCTTGGTCGTGTGACCTCGAGTAGAGTTTTTGTGGTTGTGGTATCAAAGATCGATGGTTGTATCGCAACAGGAGGCCCCAAGACCTGCTGTTGAGATTAGAAGTAATCGGGCTTTAAAAAATTTCAAAAGATTGAAAGTGTGTTGGATGGCCTCCTAAGTATAAAATTGTTGTTGTACATCGAATTCCAAGATCGCAGCTTTTTACGGAATCAAAATCGGACACTCGAAAGTCAGGTGACGATCGAAAATAAGATTTTGGACTGTCATGTTCGCCAGGTCCTCGCCTAGCGAGTACGCTAGCGAATGGCTCCTCGTTCGCCACGGTGTTCGCCCAGCGAAGACGTCATGGGCAGGCAAAAGTGGTTTTCGTATTTTTGCCGTAACGGGAGAACCGTAAATCGGAATGACGCGTGGTTCGAAGTGTTGGAAAGCTATTGAAATTATCTATGAGATGGTGAAGTATTGACATGGAATTAATCTATTTATTTATGAAGTGTGTTTGAATGTTGTGGTAAGGACGGGCGGTACGGTACGTGTTCCCGCCATAACTCACAACTTGTTTGTCCATTTGGCATGGGATCTTCTCTAATTATTTATATAAGGCGATGGTTGTGTTAATAAATGATATTTTGAGGTATTCGAAGAGTATAGAGGATTATGTTGAGCATAAGGAACTGGAGTTATCAGTGTTGGAAAAAGAGCGGTGATATACTTCCGTAAGGAAAGTTCTGCCGAATCAGATAGAACTAATTGTGGTGTTTATGATGCTTGTTGATATAATTAGGGGATTTACTAAAGACAACTTCAGCGAGTTTAAATTATGCAAAAGGCAACTTAGAGTATATAAGAGAAATCATCCGACCAGTGATTTAGAGTTGGTTACTATTGTTGTTGTACCAGAATCGGAGGCTTCGAAAGTTCAGACTGAGATCGGAGATGTTTGGTGATCTTAAGAGTTTAAGGTGTTTGTTTAATTTGAATCAGACGAATATGAGGCATAGGAAATAATTGAGACTTCGGAAGGAGTACGGCTTCGAGTTGAATTACCATTCGGGTGAAGTGCATGTGGTAGATGATGCGGTGAGTTGGAAATGTCTGCGTATACCGAAGATGACGGTGAGAAGAGTTAGAATTGATTGAGAAATTTCATAATATGCGTTTTGTGAGTAAGGATACTTCTTATGGAGTTAAGCTTTTATTATTAAGATCTGACTAGTGATATCCTTGAGAAGAATCGAGAAAGTCAGAAATCTGGGTTGAATAGTGAATTAGTTGAAATTGATAAATTAGAGTCGGAGAGTGGATTGTCGGGTTTGTGGAAATAATACCACGAGGTGTTATGATAGAGTATGTATATCAGATGTTGTTGAAGGGAGTAGGAGTACTCGTGAAGAAATACATTGAGGTAGATGGAGTATCCATCTCGGTGCTATGAAGAAGTAACCGAACTTGAGTAGATTGTTTTTGAGACCATGGATAAGGAGAGGTGGAATATGCTAGTTAGAGTTGTCGGAATTCGAAGAGTGAACATCAGAGACTGTTGAGTCTGATGCAGTCGTTAAATATTCCAGAGTGGAAATCAGGTAGTATTTTCACGAAATTGGTGTTGAGATTGCTAAAGAATTTGTAAAGACATAATTTTAATTTGGATTGTTAGGAGCAGATTAACTATTCCGTGTTAAGGATATCCGAGATGCATATTGAGAAAGTGGTGAAGTTGGATGAGATACTGACGAATATTGTGTCAGATGGAAATTTGAGGTTTATAGTGAGATTTTGGAGGGGCTTACAGGAAGCTTCGGGTACTAAGTTGAAGTTGAGTTCGACTTACCATCCGCAAACTGATGGTCAGTTAGAGAGGACTATTGAGTCTGTAGAGAATTGGTGAGAGCTTGGGTGTTGGATCAAGGTGGATCGTGGGATGATTAATTACCGTTGATTGAGTTACCTATAATAACGGTTACCATTCTAGTGCCGGAATGACACTATATGTGACTTGGTGAGGTAGGGAGTATAGGAATCTACTGTGTTGGAATGGGTCGAGTGAGAGTGTTGTGCTCAGACCTGAAAATTATGTTTGAGATGGCTGAGAAGATCAAGAGGATCCAAAAAAAATGTGTTTTGAGAGTCACGCCAGTGACTGATGTTGGTCGAACTTCGAAGTCTTAGAAGTTCGCACCGTGTTCTGTAGTTTGTATCAGAGTGGCGCAGCGGAGGCATGGGAGGAGTAACATGTTAGACTGTTTTTCCGTTGCCTTCGTGAATTGGCATGACGTGTTCCATGTGTCTGGTTGAGAAAGTACATTGAATCAGGTGGATGATGTACTAGTGAAAAATAATTTGAGTGTTGAAGCATTGCTGGTTCGTTTTGACGAACGAAAGTCAACTCCGAGGGGAGGAGACATCTTTGGTGAAAATGGCTTGGAGAGGTGCTGCAGAAGGCAGTGTGGCCTGGAAATTGGAATGAAGGATGCGGGAAGCGTATCCGGATTGGTTTCCATCAGGTAATTTTCGAGGACAAAAATAATTAAAGTGGGGGAGAGTTGTAACACCCATTTTAATTATTTAGTCATTTTATTATTATTTTAAATATTTTATGTTGGTGTGCCCTTAGGTGGGGTGTGTTGGTATATGATTGGTGAGTACCCTTGATATGTAAGGATCATTGGTGGTGTGGAGATAATAATATAATAGATAATAGTAATATTGGTGGTATTATTATTATTATTATTATTATTATTATTACCATTAGTATGAATATTATTATTGGTGGGTGTCCCTGATATGGGAGAATTATTGGTGGTGAATTGGTGTAGATATAATAATATAATAACTAATGGTAATATTGGTGGTGCTTTGGTGTGAATATGATAATATAATGAATAATAGTAATATTGGTGGGGGTATTACTATTATTATTATATTTATTATATTTATTATTATTATTATATTATTCTTATTAATATTATTATTATAGGTGTGAAAATATTATTATTATTATTATTATAATTATAATTATTGTTGGGTGTATTACTATTATTATTATTATGTTGAATATTACTATAATATTATAATAGTATTATATTATATTATTATTATTATTATAATGATTATTATAATTATTATATTAGAATTATTATTGGGAATATTAGTGGTTGGAATAAGTAAAATAAGAGGTGGAAGGATTATTGGGAAGTTAGAATGGAAATATGAAAAGTCACGATAGAAACCGTGAGGAAGGAAATATGAAGGAGTAGCAAGGAGATATTAGAAAAGTTGGAATAGAGAGAAAAGGGATTACCATAGATCGTGGGAAATTGGTGTGATAATAATAATAATATTATTATTATTATTATTATTATTACTATTATTATTATTATTATTATTATGTTATTTTTATTAGTTATTATTATTATTGGGATAGGAAATAAAAAGGAAAATAGAATATGAAGGGGTGGGGGAAGTATTAGAGAAAATAACACGATAGAAAGAGGGAAGAGAGAAAGAGCGATAGAAAGAGAGAAGAGGAAAGAACGAGAGAAGTGAGAAGAATGAAGGAAAAAGGGAACGAAGAACGGGAAGAAAAGAGGAGGCCAAGAGACCAAATCCAGGAAGAATTTCATCGATCAACCGATTAACAAGGTAAGGGGGGGAAACTTGATTGGGAATGGTATATACATGTATAGGGTAGTGGGGATTCCTTAACCCCGTAGGAATGTATCGTTGATGAAGTTTTATATTGACATGCTATTGATTGTTGAGTTATGTTGATGTTGATGGATTGAAATATGTTGATTGTTGGTGAATTGTTGTTTTTGGTTAATTTGGCGTATAGGTTGGGTTTACGGTTTTAGGGAAGTTCTGTGTGACCTTTTTGATGTGTCGATAGATTGTTTAAGTGATGAATTTGGAATAATATGTATATGATGATGTACGGATGTTTGATGTTGCCATTGTTGATTGACTGTTGGTGTTGGTTTGGTTTGAGTAAGGTTCAGAGTAACTCTAAAGTGCCGGTAGTGTGCCGTAATGTTGATCTTGAGTAGAATTATAGGAAGATTGATAAGCCTAATATGCATTGGTCGTAATACGGATAGTATAGGAAGTGGATGTTATAGAATAGGCTTGAATCAGAGAAGAGTGAGAATTCTGAACTGTGAGAACTTGAGAAGTCGCAGGCAACTCGCTAGCACTTCGCTTAGCGAGAAGGCAGCGAGCGTTCGCTAGGTGCTCGCCTAGCGAGTGAGGTAGCGAGTGAGTCCAGTAGGTTCGGTTTGCCTTCGCGAGGAGGTTCGCTAAGCGAACAGGTAGCGAGTATTCGCTGGGTATTCGTTGTGGCGAGTTGGATAGCGAATCATTACAGTAGCCACTACTGTCATTCACGAGGAGGTTCGCTAAGCGAACAGGTAGCGAGCATTCGCTGGGAGCTCGCGTAGCGAGGGTGTAGCGAGCGTAGCAGAATATGGTTTTTCTATGCTGTTATGTTGTGTGCGCTAAGAGTGTAGTGCCCTTGGACTTTGTTGATTATAGGGGAGATGATTGAGTGTTATAGAGTGAGTACTCGGTGATAGTATGTGATTTCCGTTACTAATTATTTTAAATGGATAATTAGTTGGTGTGTGAATCATGCGGAGCATGGTGTAGTGATCAGTAGGATCGTGTGTTCCCGAGTGGTGGGACGTGTTTATATCTTGGTGATAAAGTATGAACTTGTTTACTTGGTGATGGTACTCGTTTTCCTTGATATTGTTGGTGAACAATTAGTTAATGTATATATATGTAGTGATCAGTAGGATCGTGCGTTCCCGAGTGTTGGGATGTGGTTATATCTGGTGTTATAGTATGAAGTTGTTTACTATCTGATTGATCTATACGGTGTTGGTGTATGTTATATCTGTACATATATGCATTGATGTATGATGATATGATCAGGAGGATCGTGTGCACTTTGAGTGCCTAATTATGATAGTTATGCATTGGTGTGTGCATATCATGGTGTTTTGGTGGGATGAATCATGTCTCAGGAGGAGCGTAAGTGATTCATCCGTACTCCTTTATGGAGAATGGTGAGGGATAGATCATGTCTCAGGAGGAGCGTAAGTGATCTATCCAGGTTCGATTGAATGAACCAATGAGTCGGTACCGCATGCATGGTGTTGTGTTGCATAATTGCATTATAATATCTTATATTGTAATTTGAACAGTAGGTTCATTATATGGTGTTGTTGGGGGGAATAGTTGATGTGTTGGTGTGTTTTACTGCCTTATTTACATGTATTACATTACCATTATATTTTGATAATGATTTCTCACCCCTTTGCTGTTGTTGTGTCTGTGCTTCTCCGGAAGTACAGATAATCCAGGTACTTAGATAGCTTGGATGGTGGTGTGTCAGTCGAGTCTAGGATGCTCTGATACGTAGCACGGGACTTGGGTGTTTTGTTGTGTCTATGTTGAACTTATTTCTTTTTCCCGTGTCGTATCATGAATTTGATGTATTTTACTTTATGAAACAAATTCCGCTCTATTATTTTGAAAAGAATGAATAAAGTATTTTTATAAAATTTGGAGATGTGATATCCCACTTTTTGGTGAAAACTCTTATTATTATTTTAATATTCATATTTTATTTAATTTGGGAAAGTGGGGTGTTACAAGGATGGCCAGGCAGCTGATTCAGAAAAGGATGCTACCAGCTTGAGGAAAGCTCTGGTCAAGAAGAGGACAATGATACAGATGGATCCCTAGATGCTGAAGAGGCTAGTGATGAAGAATATGAGGAGGTAAGTTCCAGTTCTGCCTCTGAGGAGGAAGATTGGTGTCTTGCTAGACTGTTGTGGTGCTCAGGCTGCTGGTTGCTGAGCTGATGAGCAGGATGTACTGCTGTTGTGAAGTTTTTTTGGTTAGACTTATTTGACAGCATGAATTTTATTTGTGATGCTCTTCATGAGCAATTTTTGTTGTAATTCCCCAAACATTTGTAATGTTACACATTATGATTTATGCTAGTTTATTAGTTGGATCTTAATTTGTGGCTAAAAAGGGGGATAAAGTGTTGTTAGATTAGATAACAGCAGGTTGAAGAGCAGGTGGAAGACTTGTGTTTATTACTGCTACTTGTGTGCTGCAAGTATGTTGGAAGTGTGTGATAACAACTGATGCTGTTAGTATTGTGTGAATTCCTAGTTTGTGTAGGAATGTATGTAAACTCTGTGAGCTCCTAGCTGCTGCTTGGGAGCGTATGTGTGTGTATGCAAGATAGTATCATAATGTGAGTGTAGTGCATCTCTTCAGGGGGAGTAGCACAGGAGTGTGTGATTTCAGGATGTTATCCTGAATGCCATGACATTCAGAATAAGCTGGATGTTTTGTATGTGACTGCAAGATGTGCAGGTTGTGTACTCAGCTGAGAGGATATGCATAAAGTGCATCAGTTGAGGGGGAGTAACCCAGAATGTTACTCAGTATAGTGTGACATCTGTAGTGGTGACTAACAAATGATTGATTGTGTGACAGGTTGATCCTGAGAAGCTGAGAGCTAACTGTGTGAATATAAAAAACTCAACTAGGGTGTTAGTAGCTTACCTGCATAAAAGGTTATATGTTAGAATTCTGCTGCTTGTGAACTCTGTTAATAGGGTGTTTTAGCCAAAAATTTGCCAAAGGGGGAGTTTGTAAGTGCTTCTGATTGGCTGCATTTTATGGCAAAACATTATAGTGTGTATGAATGTCATAACTAATGATGTGACACACAATATGCAGGGTAAGTAGTAAGTTGAGTTGGATGTCATACTGAATGTCATGACACTAAGCGTATGACATCAGGCGCGCAGAGTTTGTTGTTCTGGTATTCAGAATGAGGAAGCTCAGACTAGAATTCATGAAACTTTATTGAAGCTCAAGCTGGAATTCAGGAAACATTTTAGAAGCCCTGGCGAAATTAAATGCACCTGACCAAAGTGGTAAGTGCAGCGTTTTGTAGAGAGGTTTTGGGTAAACCTAATTTCTGCACCAAGGCCCAAGGACTGGTTGCTGCTATAAATAACAGAAGGAGCAATCCTAGAAGTGCAGCTCTTGACAAAAGATTAGAGAGTGCGTGTTAAGAGTCCTTGAGAGTGAATAAGTTCTATTCTTCACGTGTGAAGTGTGTCTTAGAAATACTTGTACACCAAGCAACTGTATGTTGTATTGGTTAGGTAGGTTCTAAGCTGTTGTGTCACTCAAAGCTTTTAAGCAAGAGTGTGTGTCCCTTGATCAAAGCTGTAAAGCAAGACCAAGGTGTGTGGTTGAAGGGTATCTTCATAACTTTTCTGTAATTGTGTGTTGATATCACAGAGGTGATTGAGGGGAAGTAAGTGGGCATACTCAGGTCTATAGTGTCTCTAGGTTGAAGTGTCATTGGGTAGGTTTTATGTGAGGAGTGCAAACTAGGTTGTTTGACTCTGAATTAATTATACTAAGAGTGAATTTCCTCCCTGGCTTGGTAGCCCCCAGATGTAAGTGTTGTTGACACTGAACTGGGTGAACAATTACTGTGTTATTTACTGCTTTCTCTTTAAAGCATTTTAATTACTCCAACAGTCTGTGTTATAGTAGATGTTATAACATCCATAATAACATACATCATGTGCTTGCCAGAATTTCATAATCTTCTCTTCTTTTGCTAGAAAGATATTTTTTCGCTAGGACAAAATCCTTCTTCATTTCTGAGCCTTTAATACCAGGCATGTAAATCTCTTTCATCTTACCTCTTCGAGGGGACAGAAAGTCAGCCTAGAATGGTAAGAAGGGAAATGCACCCTATATCAATACTTTTGAAAAACTCCTCTATAAGAATGGGCAGATACCACCAAGGCCAAAGACAAAAAGAAAGCCAGATGAGCCTCAGAGGTTATAGGTTTCACCAACATGCAACAATCTAGGAAATTACCCAAATCCGAGGAAAAATGGCTGAACCAAGGTACCTGATAGTGAAGGGAGATTAATTCTTGATCTTGGGCACTATCCTGAGAAGTGTGAGCCATAGAAAAGTGGTAAAAGAAGAGCCCCAAAGAAGGTTTCCAAGATTAATGCTCGACACAAAATTAGAATACCTTCATGAAAGTCCATGCTCTGAGATGAAGCTACGAGGGGGCAATCTTTAAATGGTCCATGACGACCACCTCAAAATCAGAGGTATTCTTATAGAGGAACCTGTTGCACCCTAAAATTTGCCCAAAATTTTCTTCACTTGGTTTATGTTGCATCTCATTGTTCTAGCATTTGCATCTGCATACCATTGTTCATCTGCAGGGGGTCAAGAGAGGTGTGTATAGCAAGAGAAGGTTACCAAGGGTCTGAGCCTAAGCAAGAGGTTTTATTCAAGTGGTCAAGTGTTTATCATCATCAGGAGAAGGTCAAAGCTCTCTGAGAAAGGAGATGGATGTGTGTGGTATAACTCCTATCTTGGAGGCCAAATGAAGATTATCAGAGGATTGTGAGTCCATGGTTATGGGTGGAGAATGTGGTGGAAGCTTATTGAATGCTTTGAGAGCCATTGTGGAGCTTATCCAAGTGATGATATCATGTATAAGAGGTTGCAATCAGAAGATTTCACACCTAGGGTTTCATCTGCCTAGTGCAAAGTCAACTGGAGATTTGAAGTGGTTTGAGACTTAATTCCAAGTCATTATGATCATGGAAAGTTATGTTGATACATCTAGGATGTTATTTCAAGGTCAATTTAAGAAGAATCAAGAGTGTGAGAAGTTACTAAGTTAGGGTTTCAGAGGTTTGTCAGTGTAAAATCCGCTATTTAGTGCCTAACGTCAAGACCACATATCTCAAGATACAAGTTTCATCTCACTTTGATGCAAACATTAGACTTGTAGAGCATGTTCTTAGCTTTATTTTGAGTAATAGAACTCATCCATTGGATTTGTAGAACTCAAGATATGAGGCTTGCAAGGCAGGGGTATTTTGGGAAAGTGAGATTATAGGCCATTTTCATTATAGGTCCTTTTCATGACTTTGTGCACTTCAAATGGAACTTTGTCCAACATGAAACTTGCTTCAAATGATCTCCTTTTCATCACTAAACATTCAATTGTCATGGATTTGGCTAGGGTTTGGAGAGTGGTGAAGGAAAAATCAAGAAAAAGGACTTTAAAGATCATGAATTGGATTGAATTGATTTAAATCCTTTTTTATACCATATTTGTGCATGTTTTGACTCACTTAAACGTACTAAGAACAATGCACAAACTGGATTTGGTTTATGGTGAGCAAAACTCATGGAACTTTAAGTTACTTCATGTTGAAGTTACACATTCAATTCTAACCATGGGATTAATTCAAGGGCTGATTCTCATCCATTTGATCAGAGTGAATCACCAGCAAGCATTTTGAATCAAAACCAAGGCCTTTGGAGCCATTTCTCACGTGTAATTCAAAGCTTCCATCTCAATTTTGGATTTTTTCAATCCTCCATAATAGGCCATAATTGGGCCTCCAATTGATTACAGATCCAAAATATATAAACTCCTGATGAAGAACAAACTCTCATTCAGCCATTTTCGTGGAGATTGGAGCAAATTCAGTTGAGAAAATCCAAGGAGAAAGTGAAATCGTGAAGTGGATATTCAAGGAAATTCAAGCCAACTGAAGATTACCAATAGCTTCCTTGAAGTTTCTTGAAGGTTTCTGGATAGTTTTGCACAAGTTTGAGCATCAATTCAAGACCCAACAGAGGAGCTCCTTTAGGTAAAATTTCTTTCAAGAATTCTCTCTGTTTAGGCATACATCATGCGCCATTTTCATTGTATATTGAAGCCCTACTCACGTAGGCAATTTCTGGATTAGTTAGGTTCATGTTCTTGATGATTTGTGATTTGTGATCGAAACTTGTTGGCTTCGAATCTCCTTAATTATGAGTGATAAATTAAAATGGAACCTAGAATCTTGATGTACATAACACGAGGATCATTTTGGTATCAAGAATTGCGCGTTTTGGTTAGGTTTTACATCGTCTTCTCCGGCGAGCCAAACACAGAAGATGACCGGAGCCACCGTTTAGTTCGCTTGCTCCGTTGCCAGCGTGTCTTGCCACACACACGTTTGAACCTTTGACCCAAGCCTGATGAACATCCATGATGTGTTTGACTGGCCATATTGAATTTGTTGACCACCACGTCATTAATGAAACGATTCGTTTCATGTAAATTCTGATTGTTTTGGACTCTGGGATGAAATCACTAACCACACCCCTCTAATACTGAGCCCAATGGATTTTAACTATATTGGATTGCTATTTGGCACACGTTTTTTTTCTCTTCTTTTATTTTCTTTTACATTTTAATGTTTGTTTTGATTTTAAATTAAGAAAAATATCTCTAAAGGTTGTAAAATCCAAAAAAAAAAATACTTTTCATACATTTTAAGATGTCTTCTGATTTTAGAAAATTTTTATTTATTTTTTTGGATCGTTTTTCAATTAAATAAGGATTTTCACATTTGAGGTGTTTTTTGGTGGTTTAAAATTGATCATTGTTTGTTCTTGATTTTATTTCTTGAGCAATTTTCCCTTCCAACAGCTGGAAATTGTTCCTCATGTTCATGGTATGTTAAAGTTTTTTTAAGACCATTTTTCCCCTGTTTGGATTATTTTAGGTTTGGTTTTGAAGCCACTTTTGATCACCCTCGATTAATCTTTTTCATTTGGTACCCTTTAGGGTTTATTTTCATTTTTGGATACTTTGTTAGGACCCTGCCCTTGATGTGTTGGCCCCTGGTTTCCAACACCCTTAGGGCCTTGTGGAATTTTATTTGGTAATTTTTGAACATGTTTCCTATTTTTAGGGTGATTTTCAATTTAAGTTACCTCTAAAGGATGTTCACACAAGTGATTGACCTAGTTTGCTTTGGAAATGACATTTATGGATCCATTGAGCTCTCCAATCTTTTTGGTCCATGCTTCTAACATGATTGTATGGATGCTCATTTATAGGTCAAAATTTTGTTCATAGCTTGTTGAAGTGGGCCTTCCTTTTAAGCTTGCCATTAGGGTTTCACATGATGTATGTCTTGCATTCTTTTGTGTATGTGTTTGCATTCTCTTTTATGCATTCCTTCTCTTTTATTCTTTGCATTTCCATATGCATGCTTGAGGTTGAGATGGGCTTGTGGAGGCTAATGCCCCACACTTTTTTCCTCCCTCACTTTCATTCTAAATGTGCATTAATCTTTGCATTTGCATTTTCATATTGCATTTTATTTCATGCTTCCTTCTTTTGCTTTCTTTCCTTGCCAAGTTCCCTTAGGAGCTCTAATCTCTTTTGTTTAAAAGATGATTATGATAGACCTTAGGCTTGAACCCATGCATGACAACATTAGGTAGTGTTCCCTTTTACCTCGACTATAGGTATACTTTGCATGACAACTACTAGGTTTGAGTAAGTCTCCCTTTAGTGTGTCCTTTCTCTTCTCATCTTCAAATCATTTCAAAAACACTTAATAAAGGTTAACGAATGTTGTGCGTTACGAGCCTTAAGCTAATTGGGAAATGGTGATTGAATGGCTTCCTCTCAATTGCCTAGAGTGTTTAGTGTACACCCTTAGGGTGATATGTGACGCGTTCACTCCTAAGTCATAGTCTTTAGTGCAACATGAATTGTAAACCCTAATCAATGCACTTCTTCTCTTAAAAGACTTCAAAAACACTTTCAAACCTTTTTATCCTTCGGGATCCTAAAAACGGAAAACCTTTTTCAGAAAAGAGAGTTTTCTTAACTCTTAGTTCTATCGCAAACAGGTAACGCCTAAGTATCCAATGGTCGAGCTGCATACACCTAACTGCTAGAACTAAGTTTTAACCCTACTCGGGACTAAAACATTTGAACCAACCGGTGTTCTTGTTAGCCCGACCTACGTTTGCTCTAATTTCTCATACTAGATGAGAATATGTAGGCACAAGACGCGATGTCTTGGCGAGCAACCTTTCCCCACTTTCACCCGTAGTTAGCCGAACTACATTGACTCTGACTTTCCCATTGCACGAGCGAATACATAGGCACAGAGCGGTGATGCTCTGCCGAGTCATTTTTATTTTCTTTCGTCCCTGAGACCTTCAGCTAGATAGATAAACACCCTTTAGATAGATAACAAGCGTGGATCCCGTCGAGTACGACGGACATGAGGGGTGCTCATACCTTCCCCTTGCGTAATTGACTCCCGATCCCAAGATTTGGTTGCGATGACCTGTCTTCTCCCGTTTTTGTTAAGTTTTCTCTGCTCGTTTCCTTTCCCTTCTTTGGGATAAATAAATAACGGTGGCGACTCTTCTGTCATTGTCGGAACCTTTTTTTGCAGTAGCGACAGAACCCAACAACCCTCAAAAGAGCTGCATATTCTCTCATCCAGACTTACTGGGAGAATCGACTAATCAGAGGGGTTGCCAAACGAGATGGTAACACTTGTGACAACCTCAGTAGCGCTCAAGAGGGAAAGAGTCCCAACTATTTCAGTGACTACAAATGATATATGTTAGCTTTATCCAGCTCAACTAATTGAAGGCCCTTACTGGCCAGTACGTCAGCTCTATAATGATCACCAGGTTAATTTAGGATACAACATCAGGCTGCCGCAGGCACTCCAAGTGACACGAAATTTCAGCATCACTAGGTTCCTAACTAGTCACCCCCAGTATGTTTTAGCGAAGCTATTGGCACTTTCCCTCCTTCGACAGACAGCTTCTATTTTTTCCTCAATCAAGATCTGAGGAAGCATCGGTTTCTCGACATGGTTTTCACCTCTATCGGACTTCGTTGAAGAAAGTTTCTTCGAGGAATACTTGGAAGGAATCTCGTCTGAAGGAGATTCTCCAAATAACCCTTCCATTTCCGAATCATCACTCAAAAAGATGACTTCCAGTTTAAATTCCTCACTTATAAAAGGAACAAATTCGAGTCAGACTCCATTCCCTTTTTTGAGGATGAAGGAACATTACCCTTGAAATCACTTTTGATGGTAATAGAGTTACTGTTCATAATTGCAAACATATGATAAAATACCGGAATTAAAAATTTGAAAGTAAGAAAGGTATTTTGAAACGTAAGGTCGAAGTTGATGAAGCGAGGAGAGTGCCAAAGAGTCGAAGCTTTAAAGCATTGAAATTTTAAATTTGTAATAATTGTTATTCTAGAAGGAAATGATTTCAGAGAAGAGGAATATGTTCAAGAAGGCAATATAAATTCAATCTAAAAGTAGGCAAAAAGTGTTCCCACTCCCTCTACCTATACTCATATAGATGAAGGAAATCAAACGGATCAGATCGAAAGAAAGAAGCAAAGATAGATCAATGATCATATTTCATATTGGGAATTCACCCAAAATCAAGTACCCTCGAGTGCACTATAAGCTACGTCATGCCACTCCACACCTTTTTAGGTCACACATCAAGAAAAAAAATGGTGAAATGCTTCAATGGTGGTGTCATACCCCACTTAGATCATAAGTCAACTTTAAAAATATCAACATTTTGTAATTACATTTAATTGTAACTTAGCCCATCATATTATGCATCAATTTGTTTTTAGTTCATTTTTGAGTATGAAATTTGAATTGTGTTTGAATTACAACATCACGTGGTTTCTTCATGACCAAACTTGAATCAAGTTTCAATACGATTAATTCCAAATTAACAAAGGTAATAAGACTAAAAAAAGTATGAGTTAATTGAGTTTGAAATTTCATTGTCATTTCACCAAGTTCGTTCATACGATTTTGATACCAATTTAAGATAAAAGTGAAAATTTGAAATTAACGAATAAACATAAAACAAAATTTGAATTGAATTTGAATTTTATTTCAATTTGAGTTTGCTACAAGTAACAAGCACATGACACAACCCTCACAGTTTATACCATCCACCCCACAAAATTAGGGGATATTTCTCTCTCAATTTTTACTCCACTCATCCTCAATTACAACTCATCAATCTCACACTTCCCTCTCACACGTTTTACAACCAATTCGCAAAATAGCTTCTCAAACTCACACACTTTTACAATTCACACACTCACAATATAAACCTAGAGTTCACCTATAAATCCTAGCCTAATTCATTCAATCAACATCGACAATGCACTACCTTTGAGCTAAGCAACAGATTCTTTGCTCACTGAAAATTCTGAGCAGCTCCATAGCCATCCAAAACCCTTCACCAAAGCTCTTCCCGCAGCCATTAGAGCTTTTTATTGAAATTCTAAATCGGCTCGAGCTTAAGCCTCCAATCATTCTTAGAAGTAGCAACAAACATGCATAGAAGAAGAATAAGAAGAAGTTAGAAAAAGTCAAAAGGATAAGAAGAAGACATAGTGAAAAGATAAGGAGAACCGAGCAGATCATACCTAGATATCTTAAGCGAAGAAGATTGGTATCAATTTGGTACATCTAGGGCTTTTATAATGTTTTTGTACTAAATTTATGTCGATACATGTTCCTTGCCTCTCCCCATTTGATATTTCTTGTTGTATGCTTGTAAATTGATGAAATTAGTGATTTTGGGTTAGGGTTTCCGCGTGATTGAGGGGTTCAATTTGTGTTATATGTTGTTTTGTTGTTGAATTCATGCTCATGGAGTTTTTAGGTGGGGTTTACATTTGTGCTTTGGGGATTTTGTACGATATGTGAAATCTGGAAAAATGATGAAGAATATTCATCGTGTTCTTCATCATGTTCATGCTAACCACCGTGTTTGATTTGTTTTTGGTAGGTTTTTGTTGTTTTATGTGTGATGGTTAAGAGAGCTTAGAGAGAGATATTTGGAGAGACAGAGTGACAAAGAGAAGAGGAAAATTGTTAGATGCCAAACTTTGCTTATTTGGTCTACCAAATGTTGGCATCTTTCATTCTTTTTGTAGGTGAAATTGATTAGAATCAATCATGTTTTAGATGATATGCTTCATTGTTGGAAAATGCCTTGGTTGCTTTGATTTGTGTGTTATTGTGCAGGAACTAGGCACAAAACAAAAGAAGAGTAAGACACAACAAATTGGGCAAGGAAACCAAGACAATAGAAAAACATCGACAAGTTCGCAAAGTGAACTTCCTAGAGAATTTTCCCAGAAAAATCATCAACAAGTTCGCACAACAAACTTGCCAGCAAAGGCCCTTGAGAACCTGGCACTATTAACTCAGAGAGAAAAGACATCAAAATTCGTTGTGCGAAGGAGCTAGCGAATGGTTCGCTGGAGCGAAGGAGAAGCGAAGTCCTAGCGAATAGCCCCAGACTTGAGGCAGTAACTATTTGGAGGAGAATTCGATGTGCGAAGTTTGTAGTGAAGCCTTCGCAGTGCGAAGTATTGCTCACACAGCGAAGATGTGGAAAAGTTTCAAGGGCGGTTTAACTGTTCAGAGGCACCTCAGGTGCCTAATTTGATGTTCACTAGGTGAAGGATCTGTTCACAGTGCGAACAAGACAGATCCTGAATGTACTATATAAGTACTTTTCTTCCTTTTTATGCGAGAATGTTATATTTTTTACATCAGAACTTATTTCTCTTCATTTCAAGTTTATTTTAGAGAGAGAAATACAAAACCCTAAGAGGGAGGAGGTAATATCTTTGATCTCTTGTTGGGGTTTAGATGTAATCTTTTGATACCTTATGTAATTCATCTAATATATGTTTGTGAACTAGTTTTGATTCTTTATTTATTGAATGTCTTTGATTTCTTTTGTGGGTCTTGACAAAACCTTTTCACATATTTGATCTAAGATTTTCATCTATCAATGAACAAACTTTTGACATGGTTTTTTAAGTTAATATTCATTGTATCTTCTATTGTATTATGTTGATTAAGTAGCATGGGTAGCAAGAGTAGGATCAATACGATATTGTGCGGGTGCATGATAATAGTGATGAAGACCGGTATTCACAACCATTTGGCATATTAGGTGAATACATGTAAAAAGGGTTAAGTGTATGTACGTATTCTGATCATTGTGTTTTATATGAAACAATCGTTTATCCGATATGGGTGTCGTCTTTGTTTACCTGTTTATCTTTGATTTGAACTGCTATAGACATGTACTCTTCAAATATGGATCTAGGGGTATTACCTGTTAGGTCCTAAACTCTAGACATAGTTTTAGGCTTAGCATTTGCGTGAGTATTAGTTCTTAATGCTCTGTGTTGTGTTTTTGTTGCGTGAGACATCACCAATGAGACAACACTGTTGTTCTCTCGATGTTGCGTTAGAGATGACCTCTGTCGTGGGTGAAACGTGAGGATATTAGACGAATAATTGAGTTGTGTTTAACATGTTTAGAAGAATGCATATGTTATCAATTGATGAGATCCAATCCCAACAAGGCTCCGTTTATATTTCAGTCTTTACTTTATATTTTCCGTCTTTATATTTTCTGTTTTTATTTACGGTTCCTTGAACCTTTGAAACCAAAACTTTTGAACAACAAGCTTAGAAAGTTAGAGACCGTTGAACGGAGTTCGCATCGCATCAATCCCTGTGGAGACGATATAAATCCAAGAGGGAATTCCTTCAAAACTAAATTTTTGCTTCTGTCGCATCGCTGCGAAGAAGGGCCGGCAAGAATAGAAAGTCGCCACCGTTCGTTATTTATCCCAAAGAGAGGGAAAGGAAACGATCATAGAAAACCTACGGAAAAGGGATAAGATCGATCATCACAACCAAATCTTAGGTTCGGGAGTCGGTTACGCAAGGGGAAGGTATTAGCACCCCTCACGTCCATTGTACTCGACGGGATCGACGCTTGTTGTCTATCTAAAAGGGTGTTTAAACTATCTATACTAAAGGCTCACGGGGACAAAAGAAAAGAAAAATGACTCGATAGAGCATCGCGGCTCTATACCTACGTATTCCCTCATGCAATGGAAAAGTCAGAGTCAACGTAGTTCGGAAAACTACGGGTGAGAATGGGGGAAGGTTGCTCGCCAAGACATCGTCGTCTTGTGCCTACGTATCCTCGTCTGGTATGAGAAATCAGAGCAAACGTAGTTTGGGCTGACATGACCAAAGGTTGGTTCAAGTGCTTTAAACCGAATAGGGTTAAACAGTGGATCTAGCAGTTAGGGACGATGCCTGTTTGCAATAGAACCAAAGCTTAACACACTTTTTCTGAAAATGATTTTCCAATTAATCCCGAAGGATAAAAAGATTTGATGTTTTTGTTTTTGTGTTTTTTAAGATAAGAAGTGGATTGAGTTATGGTTTGAAACTCATGTCGCACTAAAGACTATGACTTGAGAGCGAATGCGTCGCATATCGCCCAAAGGGCATACGCTAAACACTCTAGACAATTGAGAGGAGGCCCCTAACCATCATTCCTCAAATACTTAAGGCTCGTAGCGTACGACACAAATGATCCTTTATTAAGTTTTTTGAATCATTTAGGAGATGAGAAGAGAATAATTCAAACTAAGGGGAAACTAGACCCTAAAGTTGTCATACACAATGCTCCTAAAGTTGGGATGAAAGGGAAGAACTACCCTAATGTTGTCATGCATAGGATTGAACACCTAATGTCTCTCCTACTCCCATCCTAAACGGAGGGACTAGGAATCCTAGGGGGATCATGGCCAAAGGCCATGTAAACACTAAATAATTCACTCACAAATGAAATGAGAAAGAAAAGAAATTAACTGGAACAAGCGATAAGCCACAAAGCATAGTGATTGGTAAATTCAAAATAAAAATGATAATTAAAAGAAAAATAAATAAAACAACAAAATATTAGAAAATGATTTTTTTGGATTTTATAACATTTAAACTATTTTTAAATAAATAAAAGAAAACAAGAAATAACTAAAATAAATATAAAAAATAAAATAAACAAGTTGCTAAAAAAAGAAATGTCTCACCCAAGAATTGAACCCAAGACCTTGGGGTCATAGGATTAAAACATAACCAAACCTGCCAACTCTTGTAGTCCTCTTTGAGCAAGCTAGCAGTAAGAGCAATGCAAGATACCCTCCCTCCTTTGAGCAAACTTTGAAGTTTCTTTTGCAAACACAATTGATTTTTCTTTGAGGAGAGTTTGAAGGTTGTGTTATGGAGAGTATGGAATGGAAAGAAACTTGGGAAATGGTTCAATATTGAATGGGATTCGTAGGCTTGAATCAAAGGATGCAAAAACTCAACTTCATATTTTTTATGCAAATGGCAGCTAGGGTTTCTTCTCAACTGCTCTTTAGCTTAAATATCAAGTGAGAAAGTGGTTTTGGAGGGTTTTACTGTGGTGAAAGATCAATGGACATATTTGCATTTCCATGGGGATTTTTGAATCAATGATGGATGGAGAGATTGTACAACAGCTGCTGCTAGGGTTATGCACCGGTTGCTTTCTTGGTCTGCTTGCAACAGCATGGAGAGGGGCATTGGGTTGTGGAAGATTTTGACTTATAACTTGTTTAGGCAATATTATTTGAAAATGAGCAAAATGGTAAATTGGATATTAGGCTGGTTTTGGCAAAGTTTGGGAACACCAAATACAACATCCCATGCGCATGGAAAGGTCCTATGGATGATAAACAAAAGCAAACCAGCAAATCACATATTTCATCCTTTGAAAAAAAAATGTTCAACACACCAACTTTGAGCAATGATAACTTTGTGCACACAACTCCGTTTGCTTAGATCTTATGCTCAAATGAAAGAGGGCATGGAGTAGAACAAATTTCATGTTGGTGGAAGTTCCATTTGATCATTGGAAGATCACAAAATATGGGGTTGAAAAGCATGGCATGCAAGCTGTCCACAAATAACTTAGAAAAAATTCTAAGTTATGGATTTTGCTTTCATTTTTTGCTCAACTTTTCACATCCATAACTTGAGCTTCAAAAATCATATTGAGGACTTCTTGGACTTTTTGGAAAGATTGGAACAAAATCTATAACTTTCATTTGGGACAAAGTTTCATTTGACAACAAGAGCTTAATGGAATTTGGCTTGCAAAGTGGTGGAAAAATCTGTCCAAACTTAACAATTTTGAAATCATTGAAATCTCCAACTTTGATTGATCATAACTTGAGCTCCAAGTGTCATATGATTATGAATTGGTATTCAAAAGAAAGCTTGAAATACAAGGAATAACTTTGATGTTTGAGCCAAACCCATTTGAAATCTTGAACATGAAGAAAAATGGCCTTGAAGATGGATGCTTCAACCATAAAACTTTTCAAAAATAGAAAGTTTCTAAAACCCTAAATCCCAAAATAGCAATATTCAACAACTCTTGATTTTTCATGATCTCATTGAATTTTCTTGATCAAATTCCATTAATTGGTCATTTTGAAATTAAGGATCATGATCTTGACCTCAAAAAGTTAGGAGTTGACTTTTCACTGCACAATTGACCTTTTTCCCCAAATCTCCTGATTTTCAATTGAATGATCAATTGAAGCTCTTCTAATTAAAATTGATGGTCAATCTCCCATAACCAAACACCTTAAGACATATGGAAGGTCATGGAAACAAGTCTTGCTCTCAAAAACAAATTTAGCCTGATTAAAAGTGAAACCCTAATTTCACCCTTTTTTGCCTATGCATTATTCAGATGAACTGAGTGACTATTCCAACTTCATAATGACCTCTGAGGCACTCAACAAGCTTCTACCTCATGTTTACATCAATGACAAGTCTTCGTGGACCCCTTGACAATCTTCTGATGATTCTTTGATAATGTTGTGGCACACCCCTCCTCTCTAGAACCTCAGATATCTTCATGATGATGACAACGACACAATAACCTCTACCAATGCCTCTACTTGAGCTTGTGGTTAATAAGGCTCTCCTCTTGGATGATACACAAACAATCACTTGATCCCTGTAAGTACTATGCTACGCAAATGAAAAAATGCTAAAATGCAATGAAACATAAGCCAAAGATCAAGAAAAGAGGTTGGTCAAATTTTGGGGTGCAACAGCTTCTTGCCGCTTCACTGCAGTTCGAACAAAATGGCGTCGTTGCCGAGGATTGGTGTTGAGATATTGAAGTGCATTGCAACTGTTCTATATTTGTAAGCTTTGTATATTTGTTTATATTGTATATATTTGTTTCCTTTTATGTTTTCTCTAGTGTGATTAGGAATGATGAGAACTCCTTCTAGATTGGTTGCTCTCTGGAAAGAAGTATCCAATGAAGATGCATCTGAGTTTGGATGGCAATAATAATAATTAACAAGCGAATAATGTCAAGGTACATGGTTAATTTTGTTTAGAATTTTAGAATTCTTAAGAACTTAAGTCTTTGTGCAAATGAAATTTGTTCTTTTAGCAACTTGTTTGAATGATTGTTTCACTTAGGACCAAAACCACAATTTGTGAAAAAGCGCCCATTTTTCACTAAATGCTGGATTTCTAATAAACTTTGTTGATTTGTTTTATGCATGCTTTATCTTTTTATTATTGTGAATTTGTGGAAGCATTAGAAATGGTCAAGGCACTTGTTTATATTGAGCACAACCATGTCCAAATGTAACTTACCCGTGAGTAGAGAGAATTCGTTAACCCCGTTTGAGCCTAAACAATGTGAATCTCATTCTGAATTTTGTGAGATTCTAAAATTTTTCTTGAATCCTCGAATTTTGTTTTAATTGCCCTATTTGCCAAAAAAAATCCAAGAGCATTCACTTGAGGCTTGAGTAAAAGTCATGTTGGGGAGAATAAAAAAGAAGAATGGTAGGTTGCTACAACTTTTGAAAAATTCAAGCAAGCATTGAAAAAAATTGTGTGAATATGAATGTTGGAAAAAAAAGAGAAAAAGGATGCTTGATTGAAAAAGAAAAATAGTGAAAGAATAAGTTATGAAATAAGAGTTGGGAAGGTTTGCAATTGAGAAACAAATGGAATAAAGTTGGGATGTGTAAATAACATGTACAGTGAATGTCCCTTTTGCATCGGCAATTTCGTTTCAGTGGTCTTAGAAATGTCCCTTGTTTGTAAACCCTACCAAGCTACAACCTTAAAGACCTTAGTCATCTTTTTGCTTCCATATTTTCACTTTTGATTCTTAGATATTGTATGAATTGAATTGATATTGGCATTGTTTGTTAGGTGAGTGAAATTTTCCCCGCGATTGCATATGCGTAATTTCTTCAATCCTTATTCGAAGAGGAGAGATAGAGTGATTTATTCATGAAAAACATAGTTGTTGATTGATTCATGGCTTAACATTTGCTTTAATAATTTAGTTCTTGTGCATTGTTTGATTCTCAACATTTGAAACCATTTCCTGTTTGCATTCTTTGTGTTTGAGCCATTTTATCCATTCCTGGGTGAATTTTAATCTTGAGCAAATCCTCTTATTGCGAAATGAGAGACATACTTTGCTTGAGGGAAAGCAAAAATCTAGTTGGGGAGAGTTTTTAGATGCTACACTTTACTTATTTGGTCTATCAAATGTTGGCATCTTTCATTCTTTTTGTAGGTTAAAGTGATTAGAATCACTCATGTTTTAGATGATATGCTTCATTGTTGGAAAATGCCTTGGTTGCTTTGATTTGTGTGTTATTGTGCAGGAATTAGGCACAAAACAAAAGAAGAGTAAGACATAACAAATTAGGCAAGGATACCAAGACAGCAGAAAAACATCAACAAGTTCGCACAGCGAACTTCCTAGCGAATTTGCTCAGAAAAATCATCAACAAGTTTGCACAGCGAACTTGCTGTAGCACCCCAAATTTGCCCTTCTATTTTAACCTGGATTGGTTTTTGTTTCTTTGCATTTTCGCATTTTCTACATATCATAGCATTTGTTCTTGAGGCATGGGATCAAGGTTTTTCTATGGCTCAGGGCTCTTTTAGTGCAAGAGACTGAACAACAAGCATAAGAGGCGCTGGCATTTATTTTGCCCGGCGATCGAGCAGTCGATTTTATTTTATTTTTCAGATTAGTTTCAAATCAGGAGGCAACACTCAGGATATCTCAGGCAGTCTCACAATTTTGATAGTTGAAAGCAAGTTTCAGAGGCTTATTAGGACCTATAACAGTTGAAAACGGGCAAGTGTGCAGATTTCCCTCCAAAAGGTGCCAAATTCAAAATTTTGAAGGTGTTAATCGATTAACCGATTAACCAAAGCAAAATCAGGCCAAATTTGAATTTTTGAAGGTGTTAACCGATTAACCAAATGGTTAATCGATTAACTAGTGCAAATTTCAGCTCTGCATGTGAATTTTCAAGAGAAATCATTTTGGGGTCCAAATTTGATCACATGAGAAGTTGATTTTACACTTAGGAAGGATCTAGAACCACTTCAAATTTTGGTTAGTTTCATTTTCCCTCCAAATTCCCATTCCATGTTTTCATAAACCACATTCCAAACCTCATTTGGATCCAAACCTAAGGGGTATTTAATCGATTTACTCCAAACCTCACTAAGACAATCCTCATAATTTCATTCTCATTTTCAGAATTCACTCTCATTCTCTCTAGTTTCTCTCAACTTTTTCTCACCAAAACTCCATTAAAGCTCTTTCTTGGAATTCTTTGATTCTCCATTGGAATCAATGAATTCTTGAGCTCAAACCTTCATCCATCATCCTCATTGAATCAATTTCTTCATCCAATTTTTGTGCAAGCTTAGATCTGAATTTTGAAGTGGATCTAGAAGTGATTATTTGAATTATTTCAGCTTAATTCTGGTGGATCTCCATTATTACTACAAGAACTCAATTGGATCTTGAAGGATTTCCGGATTTCTTGCTCGGATCTGTGCAATTGAGGTTGAATCAACATTAACCAAAGCAATTCTCCACTTCGAAGGTTGGAATTCTAGATCCATTGTTATTTTGAGCTTATTGTGCATTATCATGTGGATCTTCATTTTTTATTGACTTTTGGTTGATTTGATTCATGTGAATTGTGATTATGCTATTTAAATCATTTACATGTGGATTGAATCCCAGTTTTCTGGTTTAAATTCGTGCTTAATTGGTTGCATGATCGTTGGAGTGATTGCACCTTGAATAAGTTGCTGAAAAGTGCTTTTTAACTGCTGTTTTCTGCTGTTGGAACAGTGTTAATTGGTTAACCAATTGGTTAATCGATTAACCAGTACAAATATTCAAATTTTCAAACATTTTTCAATGGTTAATCGATTAACCCCTGGTGTTAATCGATTAACATTGTGCCAGCAGGTCTGTTTTGCTGTTTTTCAAGGTTGTTTTGGTATCGTTTCACTTCAAATCATCATGGATCGGTATGATGCATTAGGAGTGAGATGTTTTGGACATATATCGCTGTTCTTGATTGTTTAATCATGATTTCTTCGACACGTGTGTTTGTTTTCCACTTGAATGCATACTCTCGTATATGTTGTTCAAAGTGATGTGCGCTTTTCTTTTGCTTTGTTTGAGTGTGAGAATCGAGTGGTCGAGATGTGCTTGTGGTGGCTGCTGTCCCACACTGTTTTCCTCCCACTTTTCTCCGACGATTGATGGTCGATGGTTGTAGGAGCTCGCTTCTCCCATTTCATCTCATTCTTGATTCCTTTGTGATTGCATTTTCATGTTTGCTTGCCTTCTTGCATTCCTCTTTTGTGTTTTGCATCTTTTTGCTTGATGTTAAGAGGTTGAGATGTGCTTGTGGCGGCTGCTGCCCCACACCTTTTTCCTCCCTCTTTGCATGTTTACTCTCCATGTTTGCATCTATTATTTGTGTTTTATCTCTCTTCTTTTGTCTTCCTTTGCCACGTTTCCTTAGGACTTCTAATCTTTCTTGTTCAAGATGGATTATGATAGACATTAGGTTCAAACCATGCATGCTAACATTAGGGTAGATTTTTCCCTCTTTAATCCAAACTTTAGGTCCATTTTGCATGACAACGTTAGGACCGACTTTCCCTTAGACCTTCCGTGTGTCTCTCTTCTCTCTCATAACATCCTAACTCATTTAATAAAGGATATCAAGTGTTGTACTCTACGAGCCTTAAGCACACGGGAAATGATGAGTGAGAGGTATCCTCTAGCTTGTCTAGAGTGTTTAGTATACGTCCCGTTTGGGGGCGATATGCGACGCATTCGTTCTCAAGTCATAGTCTTTAGTGCAACATGAGTTACAAACTCAACTCAATTCACTACTTTCTAAAAAACACAAACAAAACATTAAATCTTTTTCTCCTTCGAGATTAATCGAAACTTTTTTTTTCCAGAAAAGAGTGTTGTTAAGCTTTGGTTCTACTGCAAATAGGCGTCGTCCCAAACTGCTAGAATGGAGGTTTAACCCTACTCGGTTAAAACTTTTGAACCAACCTGTGGTCGTGTCAGCCCGAACTATGTTTTCTCTGATTTCTCGTACCAGATGAGGATACGTAGGCACAAGACGGTGATGTCTTGGCGAGCAACCTCCCCCCTTCACCCGTAGTTTTCCGAACTACGTTGACTCTGACTTTCTCATTGCACGAGGGAATACGTAGGCATACAGCGGCGATGCTCTATCGAGTCTCTTTTCTTTTCTTTTGTTCTGTGAGCATGTAGCTTAGATAGATAAACACACCCTTTGATTAGACAACAAGCGTGGATCCCGTTGAGTAAAACGGACGTGAGAGGTGCTAATACCCCCCTTGTGTAACCGACTCCCGAACCCAAGATTTGGTTGCGATGACCTTATCTTTTCCCTTTTTCGTAGGTTTTTTATGATCGTTTCCTTTCCCTCTCTTTGGGATAAATAACAACCGGTGGCGACTCTTCTAATTTTCCGTCGGGTGTTTTTGAAGTAGCAACAGCTGGCGACTCTGCTGGGGACTGCGATGGTTCCCTATGCGAGTCAATCCTAGCGCTTGTCTTTTTTGCGTCTTTGGGTGTTTACTTTTGTGCAGTTATTTTGCTTTATGTACATTATCTGTTGTATATTATTGCATTTGCATTTTTTTATATCATATTATGCTGATGTGGTGTGGGGTGGGTTGTTCCATTGAGAGATAAGCCCAATACCCAGGTTTGAGTATACACACAGGATTAGTGTGGAGAGTAGCAGGAGCTTGTGTGGCGTTTGGCCACACAATAGCTCGTGCAAAATTCACGTACAAACGAGGTTTTTCTTTGGAGATATTCTACCCTGCGCGTCCGGTGTAGTTGAGGGAGTATCGACTTAGAAAGACTAACGACTCTGGAGACCACTCATTGGGAAGTCAACTAAGTGAGGCCGCTTCGTTAGACCATGATGCCAAACCAGAAATGGTGAACGTATCATTGTTTCTCGAAAGTCTGTGATGCTGATAACCTGCATAGGATGTCGTACCTTCCAAGACTAGAACCCACATGTGAGAGGGGATGGGTTTTGCAGGAAACTTTGACCTTCAACCTACCCGGTTTTCTTGTCAAAGCGGACCTTTGATCTTTTGATACTGTGGGTTCCTATATGTTGGTATTCTGAGGTTCCGGTATTTTCTCGCCGAAGCGGAATTCTGGTTCAGCCCAATCAAGCAGCACAACAATTATTCAGAGCTTTGTGGGAACCTTGATCCCATGTCTGTGCATCCGTATCATCATAACATGTTTTCATTTTGACATACATGTTCTTGTATTTCCAAGGATCTTAACTCTGAGACTCGCTGTTGAGCATTAAATCGTTTTCTTGTGGTTCGTCTGTGTAAAACATGAATCTGAGCAGACAAGGTCCTTGGAAATAGTCGAACATGGCATTTGCATTTCATTTGCATAACAGGTGTTCGAGGCTGAGTTTCGTTATCCTGATCCAGTTTTTCTTCAGAATTTCAGAAAATCAGCTCGTAGAGAGGACAAAAGTTGGCTATGGATCAGATTCAAGTAGAGTTGAGGGAAGTCTGAAGCCAGATGGGACAATTCATGGTGGACATGAAAGCCTTATGTCTGGATCAGAAGATGCTTAGGGAGGAGGTTCATCAATTGAAGACCCAGATGGGCCTGATCCCAGAAGTGATAAGAAATATGCTAAGAAAGGAGGGCGATCAGGTGCCTGAGGCTGCAGCAGAGATGCTTATTCCACCTTTGTCTGTGGAACCTCTCCCAACGCGTGATATGCCTCAAAGATCTTCTGCACAACCTAAGGTCCCAGATTTTCCCCGTCGGCAGCTACCTCCTATTTCCCGAGACAACCTTAAGACTAGGAGGTATGCTCAAAGGCCGAAGTAACCCGATAGAATCTTCGAGCAGATCCTTATGACTTATGCTCAGTTGTTGCAACTCTTGCTTCAACTTCGACTGGTTGAGCTTCGGACTCTGGCTCAATTTACTGGTGAGCCACCACAAGGCTATGATGTAAGTAGCCATTGTGATTTCCATTATGGGGAACCGGGGCATAATGTCGAGAACTGCAAAGCTTTTAAGCATAAAGTTCAGAACTTAATTGATTCAAAGGCAGTTGAATTTGCGCCGGGCGGCGTAAGCGTACCAGGTGGTCCTATTCCATTCACTGCAAAAGAGGTATATATTCCTGCTCTCTTCCCTGAAGCTACATTAGATCAGGAGTATGTCTTGCAATCTGTAATCTCAGAATCTCCATGCCCACAGCTGTTTCCTGTTCCTAGGCCAAGCCTGAGGATGAAAGTACCTGAACAAAGGGAGTCCCCAATACTTCAGACTCAGACTCCAGATGTTTCAACTGTTCAGATTCAACAATCTATTGGGTCTTTGTATCAGATATCATTTCCTCTCCAGAGTCAATGGTCGTACCGTCAGCATCCGCGTCAGCACGCCAGGCAAAGACCAAAGAAGCCAAAGAGGGATTTCACTCGGTTGCCGATGTCATACAATCAAATGTTGCCAGATCTGATCAGAGGTGGTTTGATAGTGCCAAAACGGATTAATCTAGAGATTCCTCCGTATCCGCCAGGTTTTAATGTCAACACCCATTGTGAGTACCATGTTGGGGCATAGGGGCATTCAACCGAAGATTGTAAGGTGCTTAAAAGCAAGATTCAGACTCTACTGGACTCCAATAGGTTCTCAATCACACTTCAGGGAATCCAGATTAGAAATCTTCCTACGTCCAGCCATGTGGGTTCAGCGGTTAATGTTGTGGAAGAATTTACCGATGGAAGAGGTTCGGAAGAGTATCAGATTGACTTTGACGAGCAATTCTGAAGGTGGCTGATTCAGCAACAATTCAAGATTCGAAAGCTTGGTTCCCAGAAGTTGGCAATTTTTTTTATCATGTCATTTCTTTGCATTTGTAGGTTCTTTTCTGTTTAAGTGCAAGTTCTATTTGTAAAACTTGTTGTTTTCAACTGATAATGATAATGAAATGAATATGCAAGTTTTTGATTAAATTCGTTTGTGTTCACTCAATGTTGTTATTGATGTCAAACGCTTGTTTAAGCGGAATCCGAGGGAGGATGACGAAGTTGAAAGACACGCAAGCTTCTGATTGTATACTTTTGAATAAAACATGCTGATGATGTACATGCGTTGTTTCAAATTCCTAAACACCGGAGATATAAGGATGATAATCCCTTGTCAACCCCTTTGAGCCTAGTAGTAGGAGTTTCTTTCTGAAAAAACAAAAAACCCTCAATCTTAACCTGGGGCAGGGTAGGTGTCAGTTAATTTGATCGAGCGTCCAAATCGCAAAAGGAGTGTTCCCGTTCGAGGATCAATCACACTTGTAGAGGTCGTGCCTAAAAAAACCACATGGTTAAACCTCACCAATCAGGAGTGAGATAGTCATAACCCTTTCGGAGAAATCAAGACAACTAGTGTCACACGACTTGTTTCAAAAAAGAAAAAAAATAATCAAAAGAAGAAGCCCGCTAAGTCGAACCTTGAGAACAAGTAGCTTAGGCAAAAATTAGGGCATCCCGCTGGACTTTGAAATTGAAAATTCAAAAGAATCAGTCCAGACAAAAGTTAGGGAGAAAACAAATAAAAGAACGAAAAGCAGAAAAGCGAAAAGGATTAGAAAAGAAAAATCCTCAAGGAAAAAACAAGTCGTGTGACTCCAGGCACCAAAAACGAAAAACGAGTAACTGTCACTCTAAAAACTGGTGGTTTCCCGAACCATCACTCCTGTCATTCAACTTTTGAAAGGTGAGCGCTTGGGTCGAATTAGCTGAACGTAGGATTGGAGAATATCAAGGAGAATGGATGGGTTAAAATAAACTTTGAGCCTTATATCATTTCTTTCAAACCGAGAACCTGACCATGTTACAACCTTCAAAAGTCCTAATTGAAGCAGGGTTGTTTCGAAAGCATACTTCGGTAAAGATTGCGTCAAAACTGACTCCTAAAAGGATTCCCCTTACCATTTTGGTATTAAGGTTTACATTCTGATAGGTGATTCGTTCACTAAATGTCATAACTGTTTCCCGGTGAAAAAACTTGGATTTCAAAACTGTCATATGCATTGCATTAATATATCTTTTGTGCAGAACAATTTGTTTTACTTGCGAGTAAGCACTTGACATCAGGAGAGTTTTCACAGTGGAAAGATTGATCTTGATAGAATATAGCATGCCTGAATACTCTGTTGAACCGGGGTAAGCTATATCAAATGATCATATCATGGGAGTCAGCCATCTTAAAGTCAATTGATCTGGGGCAATCAGGTCGGGATTCGTTAAACCTCTCGAAGATTAGTCAGGGGTACTGCTCCATAAATCAGTCAGTCAGGGGCAAGGTCGTTGCAAGGCTGGGGCAGGCCACCCTAAGAGCCCAAAAGATATCCTTATCTAGAAGCCAGTATCTCTTCAAGGTTCAAAATGCTGAGGTTGTTCATATCAAACCATCAGGGTACAGAGATTTCAAGTCTCCTCGTGAGGAAGTTTTTTTTTACAGAGATCCCACAGGATGGGGAAAATTGAAAACGAAGGAACTTTTCTTCCCCATATTTTCAGAGCTTAGCAGAATTACTCAAGTAGGTTTAGTCGACCTTCAAGTTCAAGACGAATGTCAGGAAGTCGGACAAAGTATTTCCCAATATCGGTTGTACCTGACCTTCAACAGAAAACCAAAAGCCCAACCGTGCTTGGCACAATCATGCCCAGTGGATCAGAAGTGCTGTCACCAGCAGGAGTGTGTAGTGTATCTCCAACAGAAGAAAGCTTTGTCTCCCTACCAGGGTGGATTTGTTCTCAGCATATTCCCAACAAAGTAAGGTGGAAGGATATTCCCTCGACGACAGGGAAGTTGGCAATCCAGTATTATTCTCCAGCAAAGGCAACGTCTTTGACGCCCTTTCCCCAACAGAGTCGACGGTCTGGTGTTTTCCCAGTAATATCGGTATTCAGGATTTTCTTCCTCGAGCAGAGTTCAGTGCTGAATCCCTCGACAGAGCAAGTGTTCCGGAAGAAGCATGACCTATTCCTCGGTAGAGCAAAGTAGAAGTATCTGATATTCTTCAGCAGGGCAGGTTGTTACCTGTACGTCCTGAGCAGGGCAGATTTCTTTCCAAGCAGAGTGGAGCTTTCGATACTGTTCTTGATTCCCTACTGGGTGGAGTTCTGACGTTTTCCTCAGCAGGTCGAAGCTTTCAAGGAGAGCCGTTCAGGGCCAGGTTCCCCAATAGAGTGGATTCGTTTCCCCAACGGAGTTGTTCGTTCCCCAGAAGAGTTGTAGGGCGCTTTCCTCAGCAGAATGTGATTTGATCCCCAGCGGAGTGGATTTTTGTTCTTGAAAGAGCAGTACTACCCAGGAAATTTATTTTCCAGGAGGCCATCCAAGGCTTGTTTTTCCCCAACATAAGTCCAATCGTACTTGGCACGTGATATCTTTTCCCGATGGAGTTGAGGTCGTTCTCTTCAACATTTATTTTACTGTGGTGGTTCCTTTGCATTTGCATTTTTGCATATCATCCTCCTAAATGCGTAGCATTTCCATTTCGTATGGAGCATTACGCCATATCCAAACATGTGCATCTGAAGCATAAGCCAGGTTTGGTGCCAGGGGTTGTTTGATTCAAGAGATTTGCGTGTTATCCCTGTTGGTGTGGATCTTTGGGTTGGTCATTTTATGGGATTCTTCCCAGCTAGTCATTTGGTTAAACGTCTTCTTTTCTCCTCAGCTGATTCATTTGGTTAAACGTTTTCGTTCTTCCTAGGTGAGTCGCTTGTAAGCGCCTTCTTCTCTGGTCGAGCCTGTTGTTCATATGTCTCTTTTCCCCAATAGAGTTGTTTGGTGAACTGTCGTTCGTCTCCCCGGCAGGATTGTTTGTTTAAACCTCTATTTTCCTATTGGGATTTTCGTTGCAAGTTGTGAGTCGGTTGATTCTGTTGCCTGCTAATTCTCAGGTGTGTTATCCCAACTTTTGGTTGGTAATTCAAGGGTGGTTTATCCCAACTTTTGGTTGGTAATATCTGGTTCCCCCTTGCAGAGTCTTTATTCCAACTTTTGGTTGGTAATCTTTGCTTTATTCCAACTTTTGGTTGGTGGCCTATTGGCGGTTCAAAGGTTATTCCAACTTTTGGTTGGTAATCCTCGTTTTCTTCAGCAAAGTCGGATATTCCCACTTTTGGTTGGTAACCTTTGTTGTGGTCAGTTCGCCCTTGTTTAGCATTTCCGGCGTTCCTAACGTTTGGTTAGTAGCCTTTTATTCCAACTTTTGGTTGGTAGTCCTGGATGATCATCCCAACTTTTGGTTGGTAATCTTCTGTGGTGGAGTCAGTGTTGTTCAGCGTCCCCAGCGATCCTAACTTTTGGTTAGTAGCTTTTGTTCCGGCTTTTGGTCGATGAGGATTTTTCCTGGCGATCCTAACTTTCGATTAGTAGTTTGTGTTTCGGCTTTTGGTCGATGTTAATTTTTCTGGCGGTCCTAACTTTGGGTTAGTAGTATGTGTCCCAACTTTTAGTTGGATGTTATCCCCTGCAGTCGTTATCCCAACTTTTGGTTGGTAGTCTGTCGCTTGTTAGACGTTATCCCAACTTTTGGTTGGTATTCCCAGCTGGGTCCAAAGATTTGTTGACGTTATTCCAACTTTTGCTTGGTAGTCTTTCTTTCCTGGATTTGTTATTCCAACTTTTGGTTGGTAGTCCTTTGGAGGTGGTATGTTTATCCTAACTTTTGGTTGGTAGTCCTCCTCTATTCCTCAGCGGAGTCGTTATCCCAACTTTTGGTTGGTAATTGGTGACTTGACGGGTGTTTGTTTCCAACTTTTGGTTGGCGAAGTTTTGTTGATTTTATTCCAACTTTTGGTTGGTAATCTTCGGTGTGTGGGAGTTATCCCAAGTTTTGGTTGGTATTCCTTTGGTATTGTTTTTCCGGCAGATTTGTTATTCCAACTTTTGGTTGGTAGCATTGTTGCATCCTAACTTTTGGTTGGTAGCATTGTTTGATTCCAACTTTTGGTTGGTAGTTTTGTTTGATTCCAAATTTTGGTTGGTAGTCCTTTGTTTCTCTTGTAGAGTCTGATCCCAACTTTTGGGTAGTAATATCTAGTTTGGTCGTCTTGTTGATGTTATTCCAACTCTTGGTTGGCAATCATCGTTTCCTGGTTGACGATTCCAACTTTTGGTTGGTAGTTTTGGTTTTGGGTGGATGATTCCATTTGGTAGTTTTCAACTACTGGGGGTTGGCATTTTGTCCCGCAGAGTTCGCCTTTGGTCGGCGTTCTGGTGATTCTAACTTTTGGTTAGTAACCTTGTTCTTCAGCTTTTTGGTTGGAGGTTATCCCTTATGAATGAGGAGTGATTCCAACTTTTAGTTGGTAGCTTGTGGTCGTTTCTGTTTCATCTGGTGATTTCAACTTTTGGTTGATAGCTCGAGATCAACTCTGTTTGGTATTACGGTGATTCCAACTTTTGGTTGGTAGCATTTAGTGTTTGTCCCCAGAGAGGAACCATTATCCCATCTTTCGGATGATATCGTTTGATTATTATCATTTGATGGATGTTCATCCCGTGCAAAGTTGTTTGGTTAGTCTACTCTTTCCCTAGTGAAGTCGCCACAAGGCTATTTGGTTAATTTTCTCTTTTGTTCCCCGGCAGGGTCGTTATCCCAACTCTTGGTTGGTATCTTGTGGGAGAGTTATTCCAACTTTTGGTTGGTATCTTGTGGGAGAGTTATTCCAACTCTTGGTTGGTATTTTTTGGTTGTATTCCAACTTTTAGTTGGTATCCTTGGAGTCGTTATCCCAACTCTTGGTTGGTATCCAGGGTTTGTTATCCCAACTCTTGGTTGGTATTACTTGGTTCGTTATCCCAACTTTTGATTGGTACCCTTCAGTTATTATCCCAACTCTTGGTTGGTATCTGTTGGTCGTTTCATTCCAACTCTTGGTTGGTATCTTTGGTTGTATCCCAACTTTTGGTTCGTATCCAGAGTTTGTTATCCTAACTCTTGGTTGGTATCTTTTGTTGTATCCCAACTTTTGGTTGGTATCCAGTGTTGTTACCCAACTCTTGGTTAGTATCTGTTGGTCGTTTCATTCCAACTCTTGGTTGGTATCTTTGGTTGCATCTCAACTTTTGGTTGGTATCCAGAGTTTGTTATCTCAACTTTTGGTTGGTATCTTTGATTGTATCCCAACTTTTGGTTGGTATCCAAAGTTTGTTATCCCAACTCTTGGTTGGTATCTTTAGTTGTATCCCAATTTTTGGTTGGTATCCAGAGTTTGTTATCCCAACTCTTGGTTTGGATCCTTGGTTTGTTATCCTAACTCTTGGTTGGTATCCTTGGTTTGTTATCCCAACTCTTGGTTGGTATCCTTGGTTTGTTATCCCAACTCTTGGTTGGTATTCGGTGTTTGTTATCCCAACTCTTGGTTGGTATCTGGTGTTCGTTATCCCAACTCTTGGTTGGTATTCTTTGATCACTATCCCGACTCTTGGTTGGTATCATTTGGTTAATGTTTCATATTGGATTGTTATCCTTAGCGTGTTGTATTCCAACTTTTGGTTGGTATTCACTATTTTGCATCCCCGCAGGTTGCAAATTTCCGGGTTCTTTTGGTATTCAATCGCCTTCTATTATAAATGTTTGAAAGATGATACTTTTCATCCCTTCAGGTCTAAGTCGATTGAATAGGAGCAGCTGTAGCACCCCAAAATTTTCCCTTCTGTTTTAACCTGGACTGGTTTTTGTTTCTTTGCATTTTCGCATTTTCTGCATATCATATCATCTGTTCTTGAGGCATGGGATCAAGGTTTTTCTGTGGCTCAGGGCTCTTTTAGTGCAAGAGACTGAACAACAAGCATAAGAGGCGCTGACATTTATTTTGCCCGGCGATCGAGCAGTCGATTTTATTTTATCTTGCAGGTTATTTTCAGATCAGGAGGCAACACTCAGACTATCTCAGGCAGTCTCACAGTTTTGATAGTTGAAAGCAAGTTTCAGAGGCTTATCAGGACCTATAACAGTTGAAAACAGGCAAGTGTGCAGACTTCCCTCCAAAAGGCGCCAAATTCAAAATTTTGAAAGTGTTAATCGATTAACCGATTAACCAAAGCAAAATCAGGCCAAATTTGAATTTTTGAAGGTGTTAACCGATTAACCAAATGGTTAATCGAACTAGTGCAAATTTCAACTCTGCATGTGAATTTTCAAGAGAAATCATTTTGGGGTCCAAATTTGATCACATGAGAAGTTAATTTTACACTTAAGAAGGATCTAGAACCACTTCAAATTTTGGTTAATTTCATTTTCCCTCTAAATTCCCATTCCATGTTTTCACAAACCACATTCCAAACCTCATTTGGATCCAAACCTAAGCGGTATTTAATCGATTTACTCTAAACCTCACTAAGACAATCTTCATAATTTCATTCTCATTTTCAGAATTCACTCTCATTCTCTCTAGTTTCTCTAAACTTTTTCTCACCCAAACTCCATTAAAGCTCTTTCTTGGAATTCTTTGATTCTCCATTGGAATCAATGAATTCTTGAGCTCAAACCTTCATTCATCATCCTCATTGAATCAATTTCTTCATCCAATTTTCGTGCAAGCTTAGATCTGAATTTTGAAGTGGATCTAGAAGTGATTATTTGAATTATTTCGGCTTAATTTTGGTGGATCTCCATTATTACTACAAGAACTCAATTGGATCTTGAAGGATTTCCGGATTTCTTGCTCAGATCTGTGCAATTGAGGTTGAATCAACATTAACCGAAGCAATTCTCCACTTTGAAGGTTGGAATTCTAGATCCATTGTTATTTTGAGCTTATTGTGCATTATCATGTGGATCTTCGTTTTTGATTGACTTTTGGTTGATTTGATTCATGTGAATTGTGATTGTGCTGTTTAAATGCGTTTACATGTGGATTGAATCCCTAATTTCAGGTTTAAATTCGTGCTTAATTGGTTGCATGATCATTGGAGTGATTGCACCTTGAATAATTTGTTGAAAAGTGCTTTTTAACTGCTGTTTTCTGCTGTTAGAATAGTGTTAATCGGTTAACCAATTGGTTAATCAATTAACTAGTACAAATATTCAAATTTTCAAACATTTTTCAATGGTTAATCGATTAACCCCTGGTGTTAATCGATTAACATTGTGCCAGCAGGTCTGTTTTGTTGTTTTTCAAGGTTGTTTTGGTATCGTTTCACTTCAAATCATCATGGATCGGTATGATGCATTAGGAGTGAGATGTTTTGGACATATATCGCTATTCTTGATTTTTTAATCATGATTTCTTCGACACGTGTGTTTGTTTTCCACTTGAATGAATACTCTCGTATATGTTGTTCAAAGTGATGTGCGCTTTTCTTTTGCTTTGTTTGAGTGTGAGAATCGAGTGGTCGAGATGTGCTTGTGGTGGCTGCTGTCCCACACTGTTTTCCTCCCACTTTTCTCCGATGATTGATGGTCGATGATCGTAGGAGCTCGCTTCTCCCATTTCATCTCATTCTTGTTTCCTTTGTGCCTGCATTTTCATGTTTGCTTTCCTTCTTGCATTCCTCTTTTGTGTTTTGCATCTTTTTGCTTGATGTTAAGAGGTCGAGATGCGCTTGTTGCGGCTGCTGCCCCACACCTTTTTCCTCCCTCTTTGCTTGTTTACTCTCCATGTTTGCATCTATTATTTGTGTTTGATCTGTCTTCTTTTGTCTTCCTTTGCCATGTTCCCTTAGGACTTCTAATCTTTCTTGTTCAAGATGGATTATGATAGACATTAGGTTCAAACCATGCATGCTAACATTAGGGTAGATTTTCCCCTCTTTAATCCAAACTTTAGGTCCACTTTGCATGACAACGTTAGGACCGAGTTTCCCTTAGACCTTTCGTGCGTCTCTCTTCTCATCTCATAACATCCTAACTATTTAATAAAGGATAACAAGTGTTGTACTCTACGAGCCTTAAGCAAACGGGATAACAAGTTTTGTACTCTACGAGCCTTAAATGGATTTACTCCTAACTCGCTTGTCTAGAGTATTTAGTATACGTCCCGTTTGGGGGCGATATGCGACACATTCGTTCTCAAGTCATAGTCTTTAGTGCAACATGAGTTACAAACTCAACTCAATCCACTTCTTTCTAAATAACACAAACAAAACATCAAATCTTTTTCTCCTTCGAGATTAATCGAAACTTTTTTTTCTGAAAAGAGTGTTGTTAAGCTTTGGTTCTACCGCAAACAGGCGTCGTCCCTAACTGCTAGAACGGAGGTTTAACCCTACTCGGTTAAAAATTTTGAACCAACCTGTGGTCGTGTCAGCCCGAACTACGTTTTCTCTGATTTCTCGTACCAGACGAGGATACGTAGGCACAAGACGGCGATGTCTTGGCGAGCACCCTTCCCCCCATCACCTGTAGTTTTCCAAACTACGTTAACTCTGACTTTCCCATTGCACGAGGGAATACGTAGGCATAGAGGTGCGATGCTCTATCGAGTCTCATTTCTTTTCTTTTGTCTTGTGAGCATGTAGCTTAGATAGATAAACACACCCTTTAATTAGATAACAAGCGTGGATCCCCTTGAGTACAACAGACGTGAGGGGTGCTAATACCTCCCCCTTGCGTAACCGACTCCCGATCCCAAGATTTGGTTGCGATGACCTTATCTTTTCCCTTTTTCGTAGGTTTTCTCTGATCGTTTCCTTTCCCTCTCTTTGGGATAAATAACGACCGGTGGCGACTCTTCTGTTTTTCCGCCGGGTGTTTTTGCAGTAGCGACATTTGCCAGCGAAGGCCCTTGGGAACCTGTCATTATTCACTCAGAGAGAAAAGACATCAAAATTCGTTGTGCGAAGGAGCTAGCGAATGGTTCGCTAGAGCGAAGGAGAAGAGAAGTCCTATCGAATAGCCCCAGACTTGAGGCAGTAACTATTTGGAGGAGAATTCGCTGTGCGAAGTTTGTAGCGAAGCCTTCGCAGTGCAAAGGATTGCTCGCACAACGATTATGTGGAAAATTCTCAAGGGCGATTTAACTGTTCAGAGGCACCTCAGGTGCCTAATTTTATGTTCGCTAGGCGAAGGATCTGTTCGCAGTGCGAACAAGACAGATCCTGAATGTACTATATAAGTACTTTTCTTGCTTTTTAGGCCATAATGTTATATTTTTTTACATCAGAACTTATCTCTCTTCATTTCAAGTTTATTTTAGAGAGAGAAATACAAAAGCCTAAGAGGGAGGAGGTAAGATCTTTGATCTCTTGTTGGGGTTTGAATGTAATCTTTTGATACCTTATGTATTTCATCTAATATATGTTTGTGAACTAGTTTTGATTCTCTATTGGTTGAATGTCTTTGATTTCTTTTCTGGGTCTTGACAAAACCTTTTCACATCTTTGACCTAAGATTTTCATCTATCAATGAACAAACTTTTGACATGGTTTTTTAAGTTAATATTCATTGTATCTTCTATTGTATTGTGTTGATTAAGTAGCATGGGTAGCATGAGTAGGATTAATACGATATTATGCGGGTGTGTGATAATAGTGATGAAGAACGATATTCACAACCATTTGGCAGATTAGGTGAATACATGTAAAAAGGGTTAAGCGTATGTATGTATTCTGATCATTGTGTTTTATATGAAACAATCGTTTATCCGATATGGGTGTCGTCTTTGTTTACCTGTTTACCTTTAATTTGAACTGCTATAGACATGTACTCTTTAGATCTGGATCTAGGATGATTACCTGTTAGGTCCTAAACTTTAGACATAGATTTAGGCTTAGCATTTGCGTGAGTATCAGTTCTTAATGCTCTGTGTTTTGTTTTTGTTGCGTGAGACATCACTAATGAGACGACATTGTTGTTCTCTCGACGTTGTGTTAGAGATGACCTCTGTCGTGGGTGATACGTGAGGATATTATACGAATGATTGAGTTGTGTTTAACATGTTCAGAAGAATGCATATGTTATCAATTGATGAGATCCAATCCCAACAAGGCTCCGTTTATATTTCAGTCTTTACTTTATATTTTTTGTCTTTATATTTTCTGTTTTTATTTACGGTTCCTTGAACCTTTGAAACCAAAACTTTTGAACAACAAGCTTAGAAATGTAGAGACCGTTGAACGACCTTCATATCGCACCGATCCCTGTAGAGACGATATAAATCCCAGAGGGAATTCCTTCAAAACTAAATTTTTTCTTCTTGCCGCTTTACTGCAGTTCGAACAAAAAAGAGAGTGGGAGCTCAAACTCCTCTCTTTTGTTCGAATCTCCCTGTCTCCATTTGCCCACGTCTCTCTCTCTCTCTCTCTCTCTCTCTCTCTCTCTCTCTCTCTCTCTCTCCACCCTTTGATTCATTGACCTTCAACGTTAACCTGGGGGCCCTGTACAGGGAGCCCCACCCTAGCCAGCATGCACGCTCACTCTCCACTCTTGATCATGTTTGACTTACCCGCTGATAATATGACCAAACACGTTAGGATGAGTCAACATTTCACTCCTTTGACTCATCAGCCTTGGACTCCAGCATATTAGGCCTTGCCTTTTGCTGATTCACACCACCTTTTGATGTGAGGAAGGACAAGCGAGTCTCTTCCTCAAGCCCATGCACCCGAATTAAGAGGGCCACCTCCTTATTTATTTTTTGCACCTCCTTTTCTTTTTTGTTAGTTTTTATTTTGGGCCAAGCCCATTTTTGTTTCACTTTTACACCATCATTTGCATGTTCACACCCCATATTTTTTATTTAGTTTGTTTATTTAATTTATATTAATTGCACTAATTAATTAAGTAAATAAGATAAACCTTTTCAATCAAAAACAAAAACACTTGATTAACATTAAATTACTTTTCAAAACCGTTTCACAATTGAAACAATAACGCCTAATCACTTCATTATCAAATCAAACTATTTTCAACTCAAAAACCAAAACACTTGCTCATCATCAAGTCTTTTTCTAAACTTAATTAGATGTGAATCAAACACTTGATCAACATCAAGTTCTTTTCCAACTTAATAAAAAACGCTTTGAAATCTTTTTCAAAATAAATTAACTTGGATGAAAAAGGATTAATTGGACATAATTATCCATCATTTTACTCGAGTATGTGAATGATAACTATAATTAGCTTACCGTTTGAATACTCATCTTCCATTCAAATCACAATAATTAATCGAATTTAGTTTGGTCCAATATGGATGAAAAACGATTAGTTGGACGTAATTATCCATCCTCTTCCCCGAGTATTTGATTGCTAGCCGTAATTAGCCTGTTATCGAATACTTGCCTTTCATTAAGAACTTATAACTTAATTTGCCTCACAAGTTTCATAAATAACTTGAAAAAAAAAGAATTAGTTAGACATAATTATCCATCATAATCCCCGACTATTTGAATGCTAGCTGTAAGTAATTAGTTTGTTGTTCGAATACTCGTCTTCCACCTAAAAATAATCCAACCAATCAAACTATTTTTTTTCTGCCTTAGCGTGATCCCGCACTTTTTGCAAACGAACGGTGTTTTATCCAAATTCTATAGTGATAGAAACAAACGTTTAAGCCTCCAATGCACGAGCATACAAACAACGTTTAACTTCTAGAATGCGATCAAATAGGATCCATTCTACCGCGATACATACAAATGCTTAAGCCTCTCACGCACGAGCATACAAGAAACATTTAACAGCTAGAATGCGACCTAAACAACATTCACCAAAATCAACAAACAAACACTCATTTGCTGCCCAGAACTACGTAGCTTTGAATTCCTTATCACACTAGAGGATACATAGGAGTAAGATTCAACGCCTCATCAAGCACTATAATAAAAAAATCCAAAAAATACCTTTGTCTTGATAAGAACCACGTAGCTTTGAATTTCTCATCGCACCTTAGGAGACGTAGGAGTAAGACTTAGAATCATGTCACGCACCCTAATAAAAACTTATTTTTAGTCATTTTCATTTCACTTAAACACATAATAATAACTAGAAGAAAACAAATAACATTACGCTAAGACTCATATTCACAAAACTAACTAAATGGTTCTCATTGAGTACAACAGATGTGAGGGATGTTAATACCATCCTTTCGAATAACCGACTCCCGAACCCGAATTTGGTTGCGATGACCATTTTCTTTTTATTTTTAGGGTTTTGTCAAAAATTTCCCTTTTCTTTGGAATAAATAAACTTTGGTGGTGACACTATTGTCATTTCGAGCGTTCATTACGCTCGGATATTTTTTTTGCACTGCGATCGATGGGACTGCATTTAATGCTCATGTCCTTCACTATACTTTGACAAAACCAAAGCAAAACATGACAGTGGACGCCAAGGCAACAATTTTCAAAAGCTGACCACAACAACTAAAAGACTCTCCTGACACCCAGAATGTCCGGCGAGTTTCGGTGCAACTGTTCCGTGTTGGCCAAAGACCTCGAGACACACTATTCCATGCTGGCCAAATGCCTAATAGTACAAGGCCCCACTTGTTTCTTCTGCTCCATCAAACCTAAGGTATAAATACATTCGTAAAGGGTTTTCAGGTACACATTCTCTAATCTCTCATTCCATTACGAGTATGTTAAACCCTAAATTGACTTGAACGTTGGAGTGCTAATCATGCAGGTACCCTCTTAGGTCCATCTTATCAGAGGTTAGCAACGTCAATTCAAGATCAACGTCGTTCAACAATGTCGATTCAAGATCAACATTCCTGATCTAAGAAGCACCGTAATCACAACCTTTAATCCACAATATTACATCACAAAATCACCGACGAAATTTCATTTCATCGTAGCTTCCATGATTTCATCCATTTCTGATTCCGAAATGAAAATATCAATTCTACATATACACAAGTCCTTTAAAAAAATCCATCAAAAAGCATTTCTTCAAAAATAAAATAGAACTATAGTTTGGTCTTTAGCTAAGTACCATAAACAAAGACATAACCACCATATTTATCCTTTAATTAATTATAGTTGGTGGCTTGGTGCTATCAACTCTGCAGTACGTTTCAAACATGTATCAGATACATTTGATTATTAATAAAATGTGTTTTTTGTGAAAGCTGAGCCAATAATTAGCATCTTTTCCATGCCTAAAACTAGAGACAAAGCAAGGAATTTCATTTTTCAAACCTCTTTAAATTTAAACTTGAAGCATCGATACTCTTTCGTACCAAACTTGTGGGTTAGCGTCTTAGGAAGCTGATTAATCACTACTCACTACAACTGGAAATTAATCAGATAACTATTACCTCATTTTCAATCAATCAACCTCGCTAAAATTCCGGGTCTACGATGAGCTGCACCAAGACATGCTTTTCCAAAGGTAGAAGAATATGCACATGCAAAAAGCATGATTGTGTTGGAGTGGCGGCGTGGCTATGTCAAAGTGTCGCAGCTACCTTTTTTGCTTCATTAGAATTGTGTTGCTGTATGAACATTGAAACAAGAGATGGTCCTGAAGATGATTTCATTGTGCAACTCAATCTTATTCCTTTTGCAGAAAAGGAGGACTGTAATAGTGCCCAAATCTTGAAGCATAATTGAACTGCTAAAGAAGAACCTTACAGCTTAAATCAGGCCAAATCAATGTTTGAGATGCGTATAAAATTTTACACTATCGACAAATAGTAGTATCTTCGTACCTAAACATAAGTCCATGTGAAAGAAATTACAAGAATTAAGAAAGTTGATTGTAGTAATTAATTTTTTTAAATTTTTAGTTATTGTTGGAACAAAATAAAATTGATATTATAAGAAGGAATGAGCAATAGCAATTAACAAACTATATGTGAAAAGATTACTGATTTTCCTGTCAAAGAAAAATGGATTGAATTTAGGCCATTGTATACAAAAATCTTCTTAACAAACTCAAAACAAACATAACTTGTTCTTCAAGTTATGTAAGTAACTCAAACAACTTAACCAACAAATTAAATTCTATCAAACTTCATAACCAATATTTGTTAGACAAATTTTTTAAAATGCATAATTCATGTTTAAAAGTCTTTTAATTTCTATAAGTTTCTTTAATTTCTCAAACTTCGCCTTTTTCAATGGCAGCATGTCAATCAATTGCATCTCAATTCTATAATATTTGAAATTCTATTCTTTGAATGAAAAATGTAATACATAGTGTCTGGGATAATGTATATGACAAATTAAATGCACATTAGCCAGAATAAAAGTAAAATATAAATACTACTAATTTGGTAATCTAATTCAATGAAAAATCACCTATGTTTGGAGGGTGTTAATCCAAAGAAAGAAAATTTACTCTTAATAGTTAAAAATATAAATTAGTTTTAGTTGAACAATTCCGGTCTAATACCTCTTTTTCTAATACTATATGTAAATTTCTATTCAAGACTCCGCTGAGTATGAGACTCCTCTCACTTTCTCTCAAACACTTTCCTGAATATTTGAACAGTTACAATATATTGTGAATGACGAAATCAATTACAACTTAAAACAAATTCAATTCCTCTATATAGGAATGATAATAGCAAATAAAATTTCACAACTCAAAACAAGAAGGACTCAACTAAAACTATGCTATAGAGTAGATTTTTCTCTCAAATTTTGTGTTTTCACAAAGGAGACTGTCTCCTTATATAGCAACAATGATCTAGCTAGAAAGCTCATCAGGGTTTAGATCTTGAAAATGGCAGGCATCTCAAAAATGCAAGGGATTAATCTTTATATAGTGGTTGATTACAAATCTTAAATGATCAAATTCAAATTTCTTGATATTAACACATTCATTCTTGCTGAATTTGAATTAAATTAAACCTTCCAAAAAATGAACATAATAAATCAAATCCTTATTATAATGTGTGAGATCTTTGATTGACATAAATCTTGAAAAAATAATAACACCAAATACAATCTTATTAAAAATAATTTTTTCAAAATCCAAACACGTACTAACACACTTATTTCTCAAATAGAACAGAGAAGAAAACAAATTTTAAAAGAAAGGGATATACTTCAATTTATCTCGCGCCCCAAGCAAGTACTATCCGAGACAGGATGTCTAGGAAATTGTGTTTGACATCTTGCTTTATGCATACAGTTAATTTTAAATCTTCATTAAACAATTTCAATATAATCTTTACTTGATATGAATAAGAATTCTAACCTCACAAGTAAAGGATTTAGAATGCAAACTCTTCCATAAATTGATATTGAAGATTTTCTCATTAGGTGCAAATCTAAATCTTTTAATAAAAATTCAATAAATCTCTTTATGAAATATTTGCTTAATTAAATCTCCAGTCAATATCTTTACAATCTTGGATAAAATAATTATGAATCAAATCTTCCTTCAAAACATATTCAAATAAATATTTTATTCAATGCAAATTCAATTAAATCTTCTTTGATAAAATCAAATTCAAATCTTTTGATTAATTCATATCCAATTAAATCTTCTTCGACCAATATGAATTATGATTTAATAAAAACTTTTTACAAACTGATTTGGATTAACATATTTCTTCTCCAAAAGTAATCTTCTAATCGTATTAGAATTGAAACAAATTTTCTATCTAAAAGCTGACGCGATCATATAATGCAGTCTGAGTAGTACACACGCCAGGATGTCATACAACATGTTCAATACATCTTGCTCCAACAAATTGCCTTCAAAATTTAGCCAATCAATTGTTATAACAGTATTCAAGTTTTAATTTTTCATTGTTTGTTTGTTCTCTTAACAAATAAAATGTTATTTCAATATGCTTATTTCTTTTATAGCTAATTGAGTTTTTTAATCAATGGCGATTTTGTTATCGACTAGAAACTTCGTTCGTAATACTTTATGAGCCTTTAATTATTTAAATAACATCTCAATCAGTTGTAATTGACAAGCTGCAAATAAGGTTGCAACATAGTATGCCTTATATAGGGATGTTCAAATAAATCGGTTATTCAAATTATCCACATCCATATCCAAATCCGGTTATTAAAAACCGGTTAATTATTATTATCGTTTTAATCAAATTCATATTTTAGATATATTATTAATATGGTTTTAACCAAATCCATAATTTGGACATTCATATCCAAAATAAAAACCAGATTAATCATATTTTATATATATAAAAAAATTGAAACAAAAACTGTTATTCAAAAAATATATATATTTTTTATGAAAAAACTTTATTTTTTTTGAAAATAAAAATAATTTAAAAAAAAACTAGTTTTGTGGAAAAAGATTGTTTTAAAAAATAGTTTTTCAATAAATATAAAAATACTGAAAACGTAAAAAAATATTTCAAAAAAAAGGGTTTTTAAAATAAAATAATATTTTTTCCAAAAATTAAAAAGAAATTTTGAACATAAATATTTTTTCTTAAAATAAAAAATAATTTTTTAAATAAAAAATTCTTTAAAAAAATAATTTTAAAATAAAATTAATTATAAAATTGGTTATGGATATAACCGGTTAATAACTGGTTTATAACCATTTTACAAAAATGAAAACCGGTTATTACAATTGGTTTTAATAACCGGTTATAACATTTGGATTATTTATGGTTATGGATTGGTTGTGGAAATTAACCGTCCATGAGCATCCCTAGCCTCATATGATGAATCAGAAACTATTTGATTGATTTTTTTAACCCCATGAAATGGGTGTTCCAACAACCAAAATCAAATCGTATGTAATTATTTTCATGTTATCTTGATCACTCCCTTAGTCACAATTTAAGTAACATCATGCAATTTCATATATATAAACTAGTGGCAAAAGGCCTAGCTAAGATATTAGAGAGGTGATAAATAAGCGTTTTTGTCCTTCTCAATCAGTTTTTCTTAAAGGTAGGATGTTGGTTGATAGATTGATGGCGATTAATGTGTTAGTTAATTCGGCCAAACGCTCTAGAAAATGTTGTCTTATCTTTAAAGTCGATTTAGAGAAAGCATATGACTCTGTCAGTTAAAGCTTCCTGAAGTATATGCTTATCAAATTTGGATTAAATAATAAGTTAAGATCCTAGATTAGAGTGTGTGTCTTCTTTGGTAATATTTCTATGTTGGTCAACGGTTCTCTAATCCAAAAAATTAAAATTCAAAGAGGTCTGAAGCAAGGGGATCCCCTAGCACCATTCCTCTTCCTCCTTGTGGCTGAAGGCCTAAATGGGATGACAAGGAGGGCATTGGACTCGAGAATTTTGTCTAGTTTTAGAGTTGATTCATCTAGTCTTGATATTTCTCATCTCTAATATGTTGATGATCCACTTATCTTGGTTGAGTCTTCAGTCGAGAATTTGTGGACCATAAAAGTTATTCTTAGGGGTTTCGAGCTAGCTTCAAGTATTGGAGTTAATTTTCATGAGAGTAGTATTATTAGGATAAATGTAGATCATTCCTTCTTCTTAGAGCTAGATAAGGACTTTCTTTATTGTAGGATTGAGTCTCTTCCTTTCCAGCATCTCGGTATCTCAATTAGGCTTTCTGCTAGTTCTTCGTAGTGACCCTAGTATTCTTATTGAGGCCCTTCATTCTCTGTGTGTTAGAGCTAAGGTTAGATGGGGATTTCTATGATCTAGAACGTTGTGATTTGGACTAGTTGGTCTGTGTGTAATAATAAGATTTTCTCCAATGTTTCAACAAATGTGAAAGCGGTGGAAGATAAATGTATCTTTTTAGCTTGTACCTATTTTTTTTAAGGTTACTTGTGAACTCTTTCCTCTTCTCTACCCTATCCTACACTTAAACCAATAGTGGTTCCATAGGTATGTCCCTTTCCTAAGGTACGTAGTGGTTTTGGTTTTTGCCTACTGCCCCTTGTTCTGTTGTTAATAGATTAGTAGTTTTGAGCTCTAGTATGGTTAGCTTTTAGATGAAGTTGTGGAAGTGGTTAGTGATAGAGGTTTCTCTATTTTGGTGGCTCTAGGTGATCTATTTGGTCGTTTTTCCTTTATGTTTTTTTGTTTAGGGACTGATGTTGGCCTTAGTAGGTGTATTACGATTTGAGTAGTAAGGGTTTTTTCACGATGGAGAAAATCCCTGTACAGTGGTTTTTGAGGTTGTTTAAGAGACCAACTCACATGAGGTGAGAGGCCCTGTTGGTGGTCGACGTTGTTGGGCTGTGTAAACCTCAAACACTTAATATATAAAACATGTGAAATAAAATACTCAAAAGGGTGCCGCATTTCTCTGCATAACATTCTCAAATCATAATACCAGCAGAAAATAATCTTCAACACAACTCCTATTGTCTCATAATTAGAAAATCAACTTCAATTAATCATAAAATAGTTAATTCAACATCTCGCAAAAAAGACAAAATGAAGTATTCTCAGCTCAATGTTACACTATCAGAGCGACGCGTAGAAAACTAAACAACACAAAAAGATAAACAACGAAGAATTCCAACTATGTCCTCCCATACAAACGCCAGATAAATCTCATTAGCAATTACCTGAGTATCTTCACACCTAAGCATAAAAAACAACACCAAAACAAACAAACAAACAAGGGGTGAGAAATACATTCTATATATTAGCGGCATATAAACAACAAGGGTATTATATATCACAGTTAAATCAATCACACAAATCCAAAAACATAATAATTAATCAAGAAATGCATTTATGTATGCAATGTATTCATCTTCTCTACTTCCACGCAAGTGGTACCTATATTTCAGATATTCAGATATGTGTTAGTGAAGCATCTAACTCGTCACTGGACTGAAGTCCTAACTAGTAATTGGACATAAGTCTACATATCTCCAATATACATGATGCATGAATGCTACACAAAGATATGCAATACTCATCTGAACCTCCAACTTCAATAATGATCACTGGACATAAGTTCTACATATCACCGGTTCCTACGAACCTAAAACTCAGCATAAATCATCACCAATACAAGGCCACATCAATGGTTCCAGTAAACCAAAACATCTGAGCATAAACTCAACATTTTTTCTTCTTCATGAAGCATTCACCAAAAACTCAACATAATTAAAATAAATAGTTTTCTCATCAATACGCATCAACAATGCATATTCATGAGTTAGTTAACAACTAAACAACATAACATAACTCATACTAGCAACTTGTTATTCATAGGTTTAAGGTTTCTGGCATATCATTTAAGACTTTAAAACAACCTTAAATTAACTCAATTACTTATCAACTCAACTCTAAACATATCACTAACTCAAATCCAAGTTATTTGTAAATGTATTCAAATTCCTTAAATCACTCAAAGGGTTTCTGTCACACCCCAATTTTGACCTTGAATTGTCGAACAATACATATCATAACATATGTGTATCATATCCATTATTCATGTCATCTAACCATTGTGCATACAAAAATATGTGTCTTTTTGCTTTCATTTTCTTGTTGCCTAAACTCAGATCTAGCAAGTTTGAATCAAGGTTCAAGATAAGTTGTCAGGTCAAGTGTGTGTGCAGTGTTAGTTGAACTTCAGGGAATTTGACCTAATATTGGTCAAAGAAGTGGATTGTTTCAGCACCAAATTATCAGGTTGTGGAAAATACAATTGTTTCAAGGTGGATAATCATTAGGGCCAGTTCATTTTCAAATAGGGTTTTGGTGCAGTGGCAGCACAGTTCATATCTCAAGTCACCTTTGTTTTGGATCATTGCGAGGGCAAGGAAGTGTCATATTCAAGTGGTTTATGTCTGAAAATCATCAAGTGATCAAGATTAAGGTTTTATGCGAGATCAAAGTTTATCTGATTAAGTCAAGCTACAGAGCCATCAAAAGTCAGGACTTTTGGTCAATATTTCAAGTCATTTGCAAGTCCTAATTATGTGGTTCATGTTCTTGTTGTAGGAGAATTCAAGCTTTATATTCAATTCAAGACCATTTTAAAATGGAATCAGGATGTGATGTTATTGATTCAAGGTTTCAATGCATTTATGGTTTGATTTTAATGAAGAGTTCAAGATGCTGAAAATTGGTTTCAAGGATGATTTGTTGATACAAGTCAGGAGTGTCACTCATTCAATATTGTTTCAAGTGATTCACTTTTAGTCATTTCTCAAGCATTGATTCATGGTTTAGTCAAAATTTGAGGTTGGTACGTTTTGGATTCAATTGCAAGACATTAAAAAAGTCAAGGCTATAAATCCAATTCATGTTCAATTTACACCAATTAAAAACTCCAAGTTACAACTTCATTCAAATTCCCAAATTCATAACCAAGTTCAATTTCCATTCAAATTTCATTTAAATTTTAATTCATTCAAGTTTAGATTTCATTCCGTCAATAATCCAAGTTTGTAACCACATTTAAAATTTATTCCAAATTCTAGTTTATTTCCAAGTTCATGATCCAAGTTACAAAGTTTCAAACTCATGTCAAATTGAGATTTCAATTTCATATCCATTTCAAGTTCATTTCAAGTTGCAAACCACATTTAAAATTTATTCCAAATTCAAAGTTCAATTGAAATATTTCGAAATTCCAAATCTATGTCCATTACGAAATTTCAAATTTCGTTCAAGAATTCAAGTTCACAACAAAGTTTCAAAATCTCCAATCAAAGTCCAAGAGTCAAATACTCTTATATTCCTCACTCTCACCTTAATACTCATTTTTATTCATTTCAAATACTCTCCTTCATAACTACCATGAAGATAACTCACACCTTTTAGCTGCAACCATGGAAACCAAACTCATCTTATTCCCTTCTTCAACAGACCGATTCAAACAATACAACTTAATATCCTCTCACTTGTACTAAACAACCGCACCACCATCAAATATATCATCAACATCTTCCTTAAAAACCACACGTCCCAACCCTCTCTCACACATGGTGCATGATTTTTCCCCTCTCACTTTTATATGAACAGGCCAATGGAATTTAAGAGGAAGAATATCATATGCTCCTTCATGGAAAGGATGTCACGTTAAAAAAAATCAAGGAACCATTTACCTTCCTCTCACTTGTTTTCTCCTTCCTCGTCACTATAACACAAACATGTAGACTTAATCATTCATTATTCAACCTCTCTCACATTTCTCTTTAAGACTTTTTTCCTACTCTGCTACATCTTCCTCTCAACAAACATGACACCCTCTCCTTCAAACAACTCAAACTGCACTTCTTCCTTACTCCAAAACCTTCAACTTGTACAAACTTTCCCCACTCTTAACCTCTATTGCAAAACATCATGTGTCATACCCCAAAATTTACCCTTAGATTAGTCGGTTCATTTTGCATTTCATCTCATTATGAATTGCATTGTAAACTAACCGCTAACCATTTTGCACAGTCTGTTGGTTTTGCAAGAAATAACATCGGGTGCACTTTAATTCATGAAGGGCAAAATGGTCCTTAATTTACAGTTTGTTGCTACTGGTTATCAGTCAAATTTTAGTGGAACAGTGGAATTTCGGTTCGCGTTGAATTTATAATGAATATCAATTGGGTTGATCATGATTATCAGTCGAGTTGATTCAGGGTCGTATTCACCAATTTTATTGTCGATTGCGAATTAATTTTCTAGGGGTCCGGTTGAACTCAGAAGTTACGTATTTAATATTCAAGTATTGTGCATAATGGTTGATTTGCCGGATTTAAATTGGAAATATCAAGTGTTCGAAGGAAAATAAAGATTGAGTTTAATTAGAGAAGTAAATTCAAGCTATTAAGAAAGATAGAATTTATTTATTCTATATTTTTTATTACAGGGATAAGAACAATTACAAAATTAAATCCTAAGTGTCCTAAAATGCCTAATGTTTCTAAGTTAGTCTTCGCGTCCGTTTCTTCGATTCTTCGACTTTTATTTTTCCGAACCTGCACAAAAATCAACAAAACAATGATTAAATGGTTATACGTAATCAAAAATGGTTTTTTTGATCGGTTCCGATACCCTCAGTTAAGAGTCATCATCGGATACGTCGGGAGGGCAACGATGATGAGGTCGTCGCCAGCTCCCGACTTTCAATTTCGACCCCGACACCGAGCCGACAACATCTGTTCTAATTTGCCCAAGAGAGAGAAAAAGTGATTTTGAAAAAAGTGATTCTGAAAAAAGTGTTGTTGGGAAAAGCACTTAAAAATGATTTTTGCCAAACAGGGCCTAAACACATTTTCTCAAAAAGTCTGAACTACAACGAATCAAAACAACTTCCCCTAAACTTCTGCAAAAAAGTTCCATTCCAACAACAACTCAGCCTCAAAAAATGCAAGAACCCATCCAGCAACAAAGATCCAAACGCAACAACAACAATCATTCATAAAAAATCGCAAAATCCCAGGCCACCAATCGCAACAAATAACAACAAATAAGCCCCAAATTTCGCAAACCAACAACAAATTCATCGCACCAAAATTCATCTATAATCACCCAGGCCCATAGAGTCAAAAATATAAAACAGCATCGCCAATTCTTCAGAAAGAGGGGGGATGAAGAACCATAAGGATCCAACTGGAAAAAAACGGCGGCCCAGCAAGAGGAAGAAGATAAAAGCTCATCATCACGAAAATCATACCATCCGCGGCAGAACCTTAAGAGAGGTCACCATCACCATTCATCAAGAGAACGACGGGCAACCTAATTCACCAGCCTCAGTCTACTTCATCATAGGCCAGCAAACGGAAACGCCACCACATCCACCGTCAACTACCAATCGCTTCAAACTCAATACAAAAGGGTGAGCAATTTGATATTAATTGTTTTTATTTGTGGTTGCAGAAGCTCCAGGAGGAAAGAAGAGCATAGCCATGGCGGACAATAGAACAACAAGAAGAAGGAACAAAACAAATAGAGCAAGACCACAAGAGGAAGTTTGCGCCGCCGTTGTGAAGAAGAAGAGGATTTTCACAATCCCTAAAAAAATCACAGCAACCCTTTTGACCCATTCTCCCTATTTATTTTGCATTTACTTTTTTATTTTTATAATGTTATTTATGAGTTTAATTAAATATTTAAAACTCTGTTAAGTAAAAATCCTTTTAGCTTTAGTACATTAAAATTAATTTTTAAAACAACTAAAACCTTTTTAAAATTAACGATTAACACCCATTATATGTAGTTCATCTAATTAAAACTATTTTTATTTTTTTAAGAAAAAGAGATGCTAAATAAATAGCAATTTTAATTAAAAAATTTTTTAAAATAAATCTAGCTTCCCCCAAATTAATATTTTTTTAAACGTAACTTTATTAAGAAATAAAAAATCTCCTTTCTATATAAAATAAATTTATTCTTTAAAAAAAATTAAAATCCGTTCCTTTATGAATAAATTGACACCAAAGTTTTTAAAATAATAATTAACATTTCTAAAACATTAAAATTAAGATTAATTTTCAATTAATTTTAAAATTTTTTCTTAAAAATATTTTCTAATTTTCTAAGAGTTCACTTTTAGTTTCTAATTGAATCGTCGCCTAAATTGCAGATTTACCCCGTTAATTCTGTCTAACACTTATGTCGTTCTTTTCTGTTTCTCAATTGTACAATTATTAATATTTTATTTTCGTATTTCATTTTGGTTTATAATTTATGCGAGGCAATCGTCACTGTTGTTTTCAATTCCGTTACTATTCTCACTGCAACACCATGTAACAACCATTAACACATCCACAAGACCACCTTATACCACACACTGACTCCCACATTCATTCACCAAGAAACACGTTCAATAAGATGCAACCGATTGATCCGTCCAAGTTTCTACAACAACATTGATTCTCTTCTCGCAACAACAACACCCTCAACCATGTGTACCTCCAGCTCAAATCGCACTAAGCAAGTCTGCCGGTGAAATTGCTATGATGACAGCGAGGTAAGCTTCATCAATTTTATTTGATGAATTCCCTTTTTTATATACGCTGCGCTTTTTTGGAGCATAGACTGGTGTGTTTTTTTCTTTCTTTTAACTGATTTTTTATTTATTTATTTACTCTTAGTAGATTTCTTTAACATGTTGTTGGTATAAGGTTGATCCATTATTTGGATTTTGTTTTGGCCCAATATTTTGGATTGGAACACCCTCCATTTACTCATACACCTCGCATTTGGTGTTAGAAATTAATTAATTGTATTTTGCTTAATTAATTATTTATTTAGATGAGTGGTTAGTTTTTAAATTTTGATCAAGTTTTGATTTGTTCTTATGAATTAGCTATTTGCTTTTAATTTTTAATTGGTGTTTAATTTTGTTAACTAATTAAATTTATTTGATTAGTTAATTTCAACATGCTTAACCATTTTAATTAAGCAACATATGTCCATGTTCATATGTGTTGTAATAATATTTATGTCGTTGCTGTTTTACTCTTCATTTTTATTTTTAATCGGATTTTTATCCGTGGATTCGACACTTCCTCTGTCGTTATTCTACCGATTATTTCTTTGATATATTAATGGTATTTCATCGTGTTATGATTCTTGCGTACGATATTTCAATTGTTGTTGATACGTACAAATCTATTTTGAGCACATTACCTAGGGTTTTGCTTGCACCTCTTGATTTCATTTTTCTTTGCATGATCTTGTGTTATGTGATTTCGATTAGCATTCTCACATCCCGATTTTGATCTATGCGTACTTTGATTTTACTTCTTTCGATTTAATTTTTGAACGTGTTATAACTATAACTTGTGTGTTGCTATTTCCTTCACATGGCTTACTCTTGGGCCTTCTTACAACGAGCACCTTTTATTTACATGTACTTGTTTGATGTGTTTACTTTTTCATCGCTTCACTATATTCCACATTCGATTAAATTTATCCCCACTCCCATGGCATATAATAACTTTATCGCTTTCCTTTTATTTTGTTTATGTCTTGCCATTGCATAACATAAACCATTTTTGAAATAATTCTCTATTCATATCAAGCCATCTTTTATACCTTTGTAAGTCGATCACTTTTAAGCATCGTCATCAACCTCATGGTCGCCATACATAAAATTCATATCTTACTCTTAAAATTTCTTACAATGAGACATATTCGATCAATTACTTCTAGTTGGTTGTTTAGAAGACTAGCCCACTTTGCTAGTGCACACGTAATTAAAATTCAATCCATTGTTTTATCGCTTTTCTTTCTCTTACTTGATTGTTTATATTTTGTCTTGTATGATTAATTGTCCAAACCCCAAAGCACATGTGATCCATATATCAAGCCCTACCCCAACTCTTGTAAGTTGATTGCCCTGTGAATCGCCATCGACCTTACCTTATACCCATTAGGACCTCATTTCCTTTAGCTCAAACATTTACACCATTTCGAATGCAAATTTAAACCTCGGTCAACATCGAGCATTTTCTCGAAGTCAAATTAATTAACTTAATCATACCTAGACCATATTTATATTAGAATATGAAAAGGGAGTTGGAATGGAGCCTTCGATTTCTCTCTTCGATGTTTGGGTATGAGGAGCCTTTCTTAATACTCGAACAATTGTCTTCTCTAAAAGATTTCCAATCTATTTCACATCAAACTATTTTTATAACAAATCTAATAAAGTCCATTTTCACAATCACCTAGATGAAAAATAGAGAGAGTCGAGTCTTTGATTCATTCTCCCGATTATTTGGATAACAAGGAGCCTTCTTTGTTGTTCGAGTAATCATCATCCACTTAAAATACTTTAATTGTATTAAACCCTTTCATAATTAAGGTTGAAGATAGAGAGAGTCGAACCTTCGATTCACTTTCACAATTGTTTGGATACGAGAAGTCTTCCTTGGTGTCCAAATGATCGTCATCTAAATAAAGTATCAACACATTACTTCAATTCTCACCGCCCTGTGATTAAAACTTTTTCTCAAAAGAGCGATGTTTGATCCCTTCTAACGTGTGTGCAATTAAATGCTTAAACATCCTCCGAGAGTAGAAAAGCTAACGTTTCGCCCTTAGAATGTGACCTAAACATTTGTTCGATAAAACGAACCAACAAACCATAGTCCCATGAACTACGGGCGCTTTGATACTTCAATTTTTTAATGAAGATACGTAGGCACAAGGGCCCCAATCTTTGGCGAGCACCCTAATAAAATGAACCACTCATTCTCCCTTTCTCTCTTAGGGTTTCCTCCACCCTCTTCTTACTCTTTATTTCCCAAAACTTCTACCTACTATCATTTTCCTATTCTTCCTTCTACTTAAATAAAAAACCTTATTTATTTTTATTTAGTTAATCACACTAATTCCCTTAGTTCCTCATAATTCTACCCACATACTTGTTTTTATGTAAGTATCCACTCACAAATTCTCTCAATTTCTATCAATTAATTAATTAAATTAATTAAATAAAATTTATCAATTTCCTTAATTTTTTATTTAAATTCTAATTTAATACTAAAATCAATATTCTCTACTTCTACATAATTTAATTATTAAAAATATAAGTAAATTCTACCCACACAACTCATTAAACCATATAATGTTATTTAATCACTCAAAGACATTCTGATATTAAATAAAAATTATTATAATAAAAAAAACTAGGGTGTACAACTCTCCCACACTTATAAAATTTTCGCCCTCAAAAATTTCCTGATAAAAATAATTGGATAAGACTTTTTCATCTAGGTTTATAACTCACATGTCACGCTACCTCTATTGATGATTGTAACTAAAGAGATACCAATTATGAGACACATACCTTAAATCAATTATCATGTCCCAAAGCCTCAACACCACTACGAGAAAACACCTCCCCACCAGGCTTCCTGACACCTGGCTCCTTCCTCAGCTTCTGGCACTCTGTACTGATGTGACCTAGTTCTTCATAGTTGAAACAAGTCAGAAATGCATTCGTGCACTCAGCGGAACGATGTCTCTACTTTCCACACTTGAAACATGACAGGCTTAATCTTTTACACTCAAAGGCACAATGACCTAACCCTTCACACTTGAAGCTTCTTAGAGAAGCATAAACGTTTCCTCCACTTATTTCATTCCCTCTCGCGACCTTCTGTTGAGACTTACATTTTCCTTTAGCAACTGGAGTCATATACGACTTACCACGATTCTAATTCTCACTCTTGTTCTCACTCACACTCTTATAATGAGCATATTTGGCATGTACTACTAAAATGTCATGCATTTCGGCCTTAAGAACGTTTGCGCCACCTACCAGCGTCTCATGGATGTTGTCTCCACCCACCAGATAGGGAAAAACCTAGAAGTCTATGTCAATGACATGATAAATGATATTGTCGAAGGGCACAATCATGTATAGGATTTGGAAGATGTCATATAGTCAGTTAGGAAGTATGATATGTGCCTAAAATCCACCAAGTTCTCTTTTGCGGTCCATGCGATGAAATTTCTATGCTTCATGCTTATAAGAAGAGGTATTGAGATTAACTTAGATAAGTTCCAAGAAATCATCACAATGAGGAGGCCCACCAACTTAAAGAAAGTACAAAGACTCACATATTACCTTGCCACCTGGTGCAGTGTGAAAACCACCCGAGCGCATCACACGCTTGAAAGATACAACAGAGTTACTACTGAAATTTATTTATTCCAAATAAAAGGGAAAATATCGATAAAACCCAGGGAGAAGAGAAATAGATAAGGGAGTCAGTTATGCGATGGGAAAGTATTAGCATCCCTCACATCCGTTGTACCCAACAGGAACCATTATGGTTGTTCTTTGCATGAATGGGTGTTACTATCTAAAGGTTACTTACGAAAAGGGGAAATATGTTTTAAACTAGTGTGCTTGCCAAGGATTTGAACCCTCGTGCCTATGTACTCTCGTAGTGCAATGAGAAAATCAGAGCTCTGTAGTTCATGGTATAAAATACGGATTTGTTGGTTGATTTTAGGGAAGATTTATAATTGAATCTTAAAAGTGTGTAGATGTTAGTTGATTTGATCCTTGTTCAGATGCTCCAAGATTTTAGTGTGACAGCTAAGGAACGGATTATAACAATCACTTTTGTGAAAAGAAAAGAAAATGGTTTTGCAAAAGGTTTGAGTGATAAAAGAAAAAGAAAGAGTTTTTTAATTGAATTGAAAAAGAAGTTGCTTGGATTGAATTAAAAAAGAAGTTTGAATTGATTGGGAATAATGCTTGAATTAAGGTGTGGTGAAATTATTGTTTGAACCAGTATTGTGTGGTTAGATTCATAGGGTAGTGTATTTGAATCAAAGAGTGTGGAATTAACCAGTAGATGGTGTGACCAATGCAGAATTGTAGGATTTTGCCTAAATCCAGGGATCAAGACCTGCAAGAAGGGGTGTTTGCCTAAGCATGGGACTAATAAGGCAAACATGCATGAAAGGACTTGCCTAAGCATAAGGCTAATAAGGCAAGTATGAAATGATATGTCTAAGCATGAGACTCACAAGACAGACATGCATTAAGAAAGGGTGTGCCTAAGCACTAAAGGGTGGTTTACATAGGCTCAAAGTTATACAGAAAAAAATAACTCAGTTTATATTGACCAATCATGATAACTTAATCGGAAATAAATCAAACTAGATAAAAGAATAATGCATGGATGCACTCTATGAAAGAAAAAGTGAACAATGGAAATATTTAGGATTAAACCTTACCAGTGAGGTATCTGCAGGTTGAGTACAAGTTGGTCAATTCTTTTCTCTTCCATTGCCTTCAAGTCATCGGTTGCTTTCATTATGATAAAGTCACTTTCTCTTTGTTCTTTTCTTTGATCATTTGTTCAAAGCTAAAGCTAAACTTGTAAATATGAAAGAAAAAAAATACAATCACACATAAGTCTATTAAGAACATGGGATTTTCTTGACAAAGTTCTTCTTTGGTACCTAATTCCTCTTGCGGTAGGTTTTGAATTAAAATAAAATTAACTTCTTCAAAACAAAAACAAAAAACTGATTAAAAATTGATGGGTTGCCTCTCATTCATCTCTTCTTTTACGTCAATATCTTGACTCTCAATCCTCAAAACACGTCAGGCACAAGGGATACCCTCAGGCCTGTAAGAACTCCTTTTTCTATTCCCTTGTTAACTCCACCACCTCTTTCTCCCAATTTATAGCATGCCTCTAGATCCTCCCATGTTAGTTTCCATTCATATGCATTAAACACCACCTTCTCCTTATTAAATTTCAAAATGAATTCCCTAGTTTCCACATATATCTTTGCCTTTTCGGTTGCTAAGAATGGTCGTCCAAGAATCAAAGAACCTTCCGAATCATTTCTCATATCAATCACCACTAAGTCTGCGGGGAAGTTTAAACCATTGATATAAACTAACACAGCTTGTACAATACCAAGCAATTCAGTTTTAGATGAATCGACCATAGTAAGCGTGATGTTGCTCGGCCTAATCTCTCATATATCCATCTTTATGAATTTTCTCAGTCGCATAACATTGATGCTTGATCCCAAATCACATAATGCATGTGGTATTTTTACCCCACCAATGACACATGCAATGTTGTACGTTCTCTGATCCTTCATCTTTTGTGGCCTCTCTAAAGGTTCTGTCGTCTCCACTTCCTCTATTAGTTTGACTTGTTTTTGAATCAACTTCTTCTTTCCTCCTTTCAATAATATTTGCATAAACTTACCAAACTTTGAAATTAATTCTAAAATTTCATGAAAAGATATACCTACTTGAAGTTGTTTCAACATCTCTTTGAATTTTTCAAACATCCTAGCTTCTTCTTCAGGTACCCGTTTCTTCTTAATAGTTGGGTAAGGTGGTTTTATATAAACGGGTAAGGATGGGTTTGGTTCACTCAAGTCTTGCTCCTTTGTTTTCCCCTATGGAATATCTTCATATATGCCTTGCTCAAGTGTAACTTTCCCTTTTTTTTCTTGGTCCCCTTGAAGTTGTTTCTCCTATATGTCACTTCCATTTTTCATACTCTCAATTCCATCCTTTTGAACTTTTCTAACCTCATCATCCTTAGTCACTACACCTAAATCGGTCCCCTACCACTTTGCATGTTTCATTTTTAGGGTTGCTACGATGTTACTAGAGAATCCTCCACTCAAACTTGGGAAGGTCGTGAGTTATCTTTAAAATTGCCCAATTGTGTCTCCAAATTTTTGATGGAGGCATCATGGTTTCTACTCATGGTCTCATGGTTCTTATTTACATGTTCCAAGATAAGTTGAGTGGCTTTCATGAACTTTTCCAAGGTCTCTTCCAAATGTGGGGATTTCCTTGGAAATTGGAAGCTTGTTGATTTTGTTGCGCAACTTGGTTACCACCTTGATTTTGGTTGTTGCTCCAATGGAAATTCGGGTGATCTCTCCATCTCAGATTGTAGGTATTAGAATAAAGGTTTATCTGTTGAAAATTATCATATTGAATCTCTTCATTTGACCCTTCCAACAAGTACCTTCCACTCTCATGTTCTTCGCCATAAAAATCACACATAAGTACTTGTACCTGGCTCACGTTAGCTTGATTTAAGCAGCTTGCAACTAGCTGCTTATTTAAAAATTCAATTTGAGCTAATAAAGTAGTTTTAGTGTCAATAGTTTAATATATCTTTGGGTGTAACTACCGTCTCAACCTTCACTTATCTTTCACTCTTAGTGCGGTACTCATTCATGCACATCTTTTCAATCAAGTCCTTGACTTGTGGCTCGGTCATTTGTCTAATCGTGTCTCCCGCGGAAGCATATAACAACATGAATGTCTGACTCTTTATCCCCTTTATGAAACTTTGCATCGGCTTTATATTATCAAGATTATGGCTGGGTGTCGCAACAGCGGGAAAAAAAACCGACAGAAACAAACAGAAGAGTCGCCACCGAACTTTATTTATCCCAACAGAGGGAAAGGAAACAATAGAAGAAAACTTAAAAGAAAGGAGAAGACAATGTCATTGAAACCAAATATTGGGTTCGGAAGTCGGTTACGCATGGGGAAGGTATTAGCACCCTCTCACGTCCATTGTACTCAATAGGATTTACGCTTGTCGTCTAATCAAAGGGTCAGTTATCTAAAAGCTACTGCTAAATGGAAAAGGAAAAGGGAAAAGAAAGAGGAGACTCGATAGGACATCGCTGCCCTATGCCTACGTATTCCCTCATGCAATGGAAAAGTCAGAGTCAACGTGGTTCGGAAAACTATGGGTGAAGGGGGGAGGTAGCTCGCCAAGACTTCATCGTCTTGCGCCTACGTATCCTCATTAGGTATGAGAAATTAGAGCAAACATAGTTTGGGTAACAAAACCACAAATTGGTAAAGTGTATTTTATGAGTGACATTAAGTTCCTATTCTAGCAGTTAGGGTTGATGCCTATTTGCGTTAGAACGGAAAAGTAACGTACTTTTTTTTTGAAAATGAGTTTGAAACAACAATCCCGAAGGATAAAAAGGTTTGCAATTTTTTAAGAGTTTTAATGAAGTGAATTGGTTGGTTTGAGATTCATGTTGCACTAAAGACTATGATATAGGAACGAATGCATCGCATATTGCCCTCAGACAGGACATATACTAAACATTCTAGACAAGTAAGGAGAAACCCCTCACTCATCATTCCCCATATGCTTAAGGCTCGTGGCGCACAACATTCTTCATCTTTATTAATTGTTTTGAAATTTTTTTGAGATGAGAAGAGAAGGCTTAAAGGTTGACAAGAAAACACTATGGGAAACTGAATCCTAATGTTATCATACAAATGATGGACCTAAATTTGAGGTCAAAGAGGGACTATCATAATTGTTATCATGCAAAGGATTGAAAGCCTAATGTCTCTCCTACTCCCACCTTAATTAGAAATTAAGTGGAAATAGAAATCCTAAGGAATCATGTGAACAAGCACAAGTAAACACCATACATTTCAATCACAGATGAAAACAAGATGGAAACTTAAACAAGTCTCAAGAAGATAAGAATGAAGAAGATGCAAATGTGATGAACAAGCATGGAAGTTCAAAGTTAAAAGGAATCAATAAAACATTAATCTCAATCACACAAGGTAGACACTAACATCGTGTCAAAGTAACAAGGAAGTATTCACATGTCAAACCGTACCCAAAGAATGGAAGTCAAAATCAAATGGCAAAACAAAGTGCCCACATACATACAAATGACTTAAACACCATCAAGAAGAAAAGTCAATCATAAAACCAAAAGATATGAAGTCAAACGATAGGAGAAACAAGGTAGGGAAATATCAAAATTACATCCTATCTAATTCATATCAATGATCAAAGAAAAAGAACAAAAAGCCAAGTCATGTACTCATAAGCAAATCAATGGCCATACAAAACAAGCATGCAAGACATGACTTAAAGGAGTAGACATGAGATTAGGGAATGAAACCAAATTTGGGAAGCAACATCAACATGAGTGTCAAGTTAAAAATCCATTTATGAACACACAAGAGAAGATACAAAGATTGAATTCAAAATATGCATCAAGAAACAAGTTCATACACCAAAGCCATTCTCAAAAGAATGGAGATATTAAACAAGGACACAAATGATCAAGTATCAAATCATCAAGGTCAGAAAAAAGCTCTTATGACACACATCATTTTCAAATCCAAATCAACAATCAAACTCAAGAAGAGACATACTGAAATTGAAGTACAAAAAGTTAGGCAAACATCTCTCAAGTTACTCATAAGAGAAACAAATGATCATGTGAAGCATATGAGACAAAGTGAGCATACAGTGAACCTATAAACATGAAGATTAGAACCTCAAACATGTTAACCAAAGCATAAAAGAGTCATCAAACATCCATTAAATCAACCAAGAAACAAATTCAAGAAACTAGGTCAATACATACACAAAATCATGGTCAAAGCAACAACAACTTGATGCACCATAAAAAATAGAAACAAGGTCAAATAAATTTCAATTAGAAACTCAAACTCAATCCATATCTATTAAGAGCCAATGTGAAAAGGTTCATAAAAAGAATTGGATGAATGCATCACCAATTGCTCCTAACAAGCTCAAGTATACAACTAGTCGAGCATATCTCGAGGGCCAAACAAAACCAATTAAGAATCATCCAATAAATGATCATCAAGGCACAAAAACAATATTTAAACATTCATCAAATATGTTCCAAAACATGGTAAAAAATTAGTTTTAGAAGTCACAAGGGAAGGCTATGAAACAAGACTATACTTTAAAACTAGGTCAAATGTAACACCTCACAAAATTAAACCAAAATAAAATATAAAAAATAAATGAAAATGAAAATAAAAATAGTCAAAAATTAAATAACATGTCAAAGATTAACAAACATATTTCTTTGGAATTTTTGGATATTTAAAACCATTTAAATAAAATCAAAACATGAGAATAAAATAAAAAGGGAATAAAAAGAAAAAGAAGGCAATGGGGTGTGAAAGGAAAAAACAAAATGAACTAAGTTATGTTGAGAGGTGTGCTTGGGCTCAAATAAGGAGGGTGTGGATAGCAGAATCAACACAGGCCTAGTCCAATTAATAAAATATTTCAGAAAAGTGAAGCATGCGTGGCATGCCAACTCACCTCATTAATTGAGGTGGCAGCACAATCAGCTTGACCAACGAATGAAAACATAACAACTCAACGAGTTTGAATTTAAAGAAAGGGCGCGAGGGCCACATCATCCTTCTTCAACCTCAAAACGCCAGAGCCCTAGCTTTGGTCGTCTTCTCCGGCCAACCTCTCACCGGAGCAACATCAAACAACCCAGAAACATGAAAAACACCACCATTCCACTCCAAATTTCATGCTGAGTCAGAATCTAGAACTTATTTTACAAAACAAGCTCATTACCATGGTGGATCGAAGGAAACAAAACTTGGATGCACAAACTGAAATTCATTAAACAAAACAACAATCACATTGTCATGCTTAGCAAGGTCAAGGCAACTCAAAAACATCAATTACAAGTCCAGGATGCACATGAACTAAGACGAAGAGAATGAGAAAGCTTACTGAGTGGAGATAGTCCACTGCCTCTTTAACACTTCTAAAAAGGTCACCAAAAGATGCAGAATGCCTTCTTAGAACTTGGAGGTTGTAGATTGAAGCTCAAATTGCTCTGATTCTTTCTCAAATTCTCAAACCAAACTTGGACAGGTGATGAATGTGATGCTCCCAGATGTGTTTTCTTGCATACAGAAGGTAGCAAACACTTGATTGAAGATGAATCAATCAAGAAATGAGTGAAAACCTTGAGGAATGGTGAGATTCAAAGAGGAGCAGTTTTGGAGGATGAGAGATTTCTAAATCTGATTTTCTGTCAAAATGAGGGTGGTTGCCCTCTCTAGGGTTTCACATTTAGCTTTTATAGGAGGTGTTTGTATGGTAAAAGTGCAGTTACTGAGGTTAAAGATCATGGTTAAGATCTTTGTGAAATTTTGAAAATGGATGGTGCGAAGGATGAGTGGCACGGATTCAGGTTATGGATCATGGAAAATAGGTGACTCATGTTGTCCTTTTGGTGGCTGCAGACCAACAGGAGGAAGGGTAATAGAGAAGCCTATATGTTTTTTTTTGTCATTTTTCTAATATGGAAAAACTTTCTTATGACGAATGCAAGTAGTACATGACTTATTGGTTTATTTGAGGCAAGGCTTGGAGTGGCATTTTTGAGTGGTTTAGGCAAGAAGAAATGAGATCATGCGTGTGAAATTGAGTTGGAATGAAGGTTGCATGACAGAATCAAATGAAATGGCCAAAGATGATATCAAGATGATGCATACCAACATATCCAAAATCACCAACTTTGTACTCATCGAATTTAATGAATTTTGGATCACTTTATGGGAATATGATATCAAATGAAAGCAGGAGGAATAATGAACATATCTCATGTTGGAAATAAATCAAAATGGAAATTGAATAATTGTGAAAAATTTTCTTGAAAAGGTGTCCCAAAAACTGTCTAAAAACACTTAGTGAAAATTCACTAAGTTACCAAAATGAACCTCAAAATGTTCTGTCTTTGAAGCACCATAACTTGGCGAGTTTTGATTCAATGGATGAGTTATAGTAATTAATAGAAAGCTTGAATAATTATATTCAACTTTCATGTTCAAAGGAAATTGATTTGAAGTTAGGAACTTAATGAAAAATGCCTTGGAAAGTTGACCCAAAAATATGCCTAAAACTTGTCCCACTTGACATCTTTGAAACCCTAACTTGGAGACATCATAACTTAAGCTCTACACATCCAATGGAGGAGTTCTAGTACTCAAAAGAAATCATAGAGGATGCTCTATAGCTTTCATGTTGAAGGAAAATTCATTTGAAGCTTTTATCATGATGAAAGATAGGTCTGAAAAAATGCACCTCAAGCTGAATTTCTAAGTGTTGAAATGACAAAACCTCCATTTTCTCAACTTTAGCTCTTCATATCTCTCAAACTATAGATCTTTTGAACTTACTTTCTTCTACAAACTTTTAGTTCATGATGTCCTCTTTAATTTGATAACAAGTTTTCTCCCATTTGATCAAGGATGAGAAAGTTATGGATGTTGCAAAATGGCTAAAACTAGGGTTTTCTACACTTAAAAATATTTCAACAAAACCCTAATCCAACCAAACTCCTGATTTTATGTTTCTCCTTGACGTTTCTTGTTCCAAATACATGAAAACACTTGAGAACACATATCACACCCTTGGTTGACCTTGAAATCCAAGACTTTGACCTCATGAAGCCATAGTTGAGTTTTCTTGATCAGATGAAACCCTGGCCCTCTTTCCACTGATTGAAGCTCATGCCATGACTTATGATGATACATAATACATGTAGAGAATCCTAAAAATGTGTATTGAGTCATACAACCATGTCTTGCCCAAGGAACTAGCCATAAATTCCCTTTGACCAAAACCCTAATTCAGTTGTTCACAAGATAGAAGGAGGTGATCAATGCTTGTAATCTTGATTCAAATGGTTGTGTGACATGTATTTATGGTGAGAGGACCTTGGGTCTTGAGAATACCACAAGGTTGAGAATAAACGTTTGCTTGGGCTTTGTGGATCATGTTTTTCTTCTTGAGAAGTAAACAAGATACCTTGGTCCCCTGCCTATAACCAATGTTATGCACCAATGATGATGCAAATGAAATGAAACATAAGCCAAGAGATTAAGAAAAAGATAAGGAAAATTTTGGGGTGTTACATTGGGGCACCTGCTTAGCAATAATTTGGACCTCTCCCACGAGTCATATAGGGTCTCCGCTTCTTGTTGCTCAAAATTCAAAATCCCAGCCCTTCATTCAGTAAACTGGGTGGTGGTAAAAATATTTCCAAGAACTTATCTTCTAGCTCCTTCCATCTTCGAATGGTTCCGTTTCGAAGGCATAACAACAAATCTTTTTCCCTTCCAATAAGTGAGAAACCAAACAATTGTAACTTCACTTGATCCTCCGTGACATTATCTGGCTTATACATCGAAGCGGTTTCATAAAAGTGTGCAAGATGAGCCCACTGATCTCTGATAGCGTTCTCATTGAACTGATTGTATATTAGACTTGAAAACACATAATTATTAATATCAAATTTAACAGGGTCTACCGATACAAGCCCTTTAGAAACTTAACTATTGTCGATATTTTTACAATAATCTCCCATAGTTGGGAGTTGTTGAGTAACCATGTTATTCTCGTCTTCCAAATCTGAAGAAAGAGTTTGTGGATCTAATTCGGGTTGGTCTCCTTCAACCAAAATTTCTTCCCTAGGTGCTTTTCTGAGGGCACGTGCGGTTCTTTTAATTTCTGGATCAAATGGTAGTAATGTTGATCCTAAATTGCGCATACATAAACAGAAAAAACCTTTATAGCACTATGATAAATAAGAAAACAAACAAAAACTAAAAATAAAATAAGAAAAATAAGTTGTACAAAGCATTGTCCTATTGTAATCAACAGTCCCCGACAACGGCGCCAAAAACTTGATGAATTCTTGGCAAGTGTACCGATAATTTCGCAGTAATAAAAAGATCGAACCCACAAGGTCTACGTTTGAATAGAACAATGATTTGTGTAATATTAAATTAAAATAGTAAAAAGGGGGATTTTGCAAGTTTTCAGTGTAAAAAAAATAAACGAGAAAAATATGTCACAAAGGCAATCAGGTTGTGTTTTAGAATCCCTTTATCCCCTCTTGTTGATGTACGATGCCTTGTATGAATTATCTTGTCCTTATGATCTTACGGTGCTTTAAGAAAACCATTATAACTAGTCCTTCAGGAAATAACTCACTAACAACGACTTAGAGCTTTATATCCCTAACCAGCCAGCGTAAGTAGTGTTAGGCGATGTACAGACCCTGAAGGTGAGAAAAATACACAAGAAGGGGAGGTTGAATTGTATTCTCCGTTTTTGCTTTACTTCTTAGCAGAGCTCAAATTCTAAACTACTATTCAGATTCTGATAATTAGTTGCAGCAAAATAATAACAGAAGCAAGTAAATAACAAAAGAACACACAGAGATTTATCATGGTTCCTCCCAAACTAACAGTAGTTCAGTCCCCTTGTAGCACAATATATTTTTCACTATAATCAAAACATGATTACAATTTCTTATGCACTCGAGCATAAGACTTTCCTACTGAGACCCATAGCCTAAGACTTGCCTTCTCAATTAACACCTGATCAAGACTTCCTTCTTAGATCCTCATATGCTAAGACTTTCCTGCTTAAATCCCACAGATTCAAGACTTCTGCTCATACCCTCAAGTACAAGACTTCCCTACTCAGACCTCCAGTCCAAGACTTTCCTGCTTAAATCCCATGGATTCAAGACTTATGCTCATACCCTCGAGTACAATACTTCCCGCTTAGATTCCATGAATCCAAGACTTCCTTGCTTAAACCTTCAGTCTAAGACTTTATGCTTAATCAACAATATAATCAAGAATTCAATTCTCAAGCACATAACAAGAGACTTACTTGGCTCAAGCTCACAACAAGAGACTTTGATGCTCAAGCACATAGCAAGAGACTTTCTTTCTTAACTACTAAACAATCTAATTAGCATAATATACAACAAGGTGTACTTGATTACAATCAGGGGTACATGGAAATAACCATAACAAAGATCATAACTCTTAAGATTTCAAAGATATTTAATGTTTAAGAAATCTTAAGGCGCTGTACAATTTACAACATATAACAGAAATTCTGCATACTTGATGGTGTTTCCATTATTGACCTTGTTATTCTTCCATTCTGATAGAAGTGTGAAACACTTCTTTTCTTCTTGGCTATTTTTTTTTATTTCCTTGTTGTTAATTCCAGATTGAATCTTCAGCTACTTATATAACAATTACAGAAGAATATTCGTTGGAAGAGATAACTTGTAAAAGTGACTTTGTTACTCCATAGTACTAAGTGATGTTAAAGATAGATACACAAAAAGATCTTTATCCATTGTGTTAGAACAAGATTTGTTCATGACATATTTTCCTTGGGTTTTGATGATAACAAAGTATTGAAAGAAAAATGGCTTATTTGATGTGTGTTACATGTGTGCAGGTTCTAATAGTTGTAAATATTATAGTCAGAATTTGTTTTACATTAGGACACTTGGGAGTTGCTGAATTGCTAGCTTCTGGTGGAAGAATATGAAAAACACTTGCTAAGTGATGTCTGGCGTAGACTCTAAAGATGAAGGTCTCAGTATCAAAATAAGAAATATAGTTGTCTCTACAATTAGTGAATGCAAATTGGCTTCTGGTACCATTCAAAGTTGGTGATAAAGCTAAAGTTGTTCATGCTGCAGAAAGTAAGTTGTATTGTCAAATCAGTTTGTCAGCTAGAGTCTACAAATTGCAAGGCTCAAGAAAGGTTGGCATGAATATTTATTATCAACGACTCTAATAGTACAGGATCTCTTGAAGACTCAAAGGTTAAACATGTTACACATTGGATCAAGATCTTCTGGTGTATCTATCTTCAATGTCTCTTGTACTATAGAGCAAAAGCAAAGACTCTTGATCAAATTACCTCTTAAATGGCTAGTTTCTGCAAACGCTATATATATATATATATATATATATATATATATATATATATATATATATATATATATATATATATATATATATATATATATATATATATATATATATATATATATATATATATATATATATATATATATATATATATATATATATATATATATATATATATATATATATATATATATATATATATATATATATATATATATATATATATATATATATATATATATATATATATATATATATATATATATATATATATATATATATATATATATATATATATATATATATATATATATATATATATATATATATATATATATATATATATATATATATATATGGATGAAGGTTCAAACTGAATCTTCAACAAGGATTATCCAGAAGGGGTAACAAGATCATCAATTATCAACAACATTGTATATGCATATTTTATGTTGTATGTTGTAATTGTAAAAGCCTTAAGATTTCTTACACTTAGAAATATTAAGTGCTTTAGGTCTTTGTTATGGTCATTTCCCGTACCTCTGATACTTGTATCAAGTATACTTTATTCTCTGTTCTGCTAACCTTGTTTAGTAGTTTAGATCAAAGTCTCTTGCTATGTGCTTGAGCAAAGGTCTTAAGTCATTGGGACTTAAGCAAGGAAGTCTCACGCCAAGATGCTTGAGCCATGTAAGTCTCTTGTTATGTGCTTGAGCAATGCAAGTCTTAATCATCTAGGTTAATTGAGCAGAATTCTTAAGTCATTGGGACTTAATCAAGGAAGTCTCGAGCCAAGATGTTTGAGCCACGTAAGTCTCTTGCTATGTGTTTGAGCTGTGAAAGTCTTAATCAAGTGGATTGATTGAGCATGAAGTCTTGGGCCAAAGTGGCTTGAGCAGGTTGGCTCGGTACATGAAACTGGGAGCACTAAGTCTTGAATTTGAGGGGTTTAAGTAAGAAGGCTCATTTCATAGGACTTGGAGCAGATGTCTCAGCCAGAGTGGCTTGGAGTAGAAGTCTCAGCCAGTGTGGCTTGAGCAGGTTGACTCGGTACATGAAATTGGGAGCAATAAGTCTTAAATCTGAGGGGTTTAAGCAAGAAGGGTCGTTTCATGGGACTTGGAGAAGAAGTCTTGGGTTCGTGGAACCTAAGCAAGAAATCTCGAGTGAGGAACTTGAGCAAGAAGTCTTGGGCCTTGGGTATGTGTAAATGTAAAAGTCTTATTCAGAATGCATAAGCAATTGTAATCATGATTTGATTATAGTGAAAGTTTCTTGTGAAGCAAAGGGACTGGACTATTCTCAGTTTGGGAGGAACCAATATAAATCTTTGTGTCTTCTGCTATTATTTATTTGCTTCTGTTAACATTCAGCTGCTAATAATTAATCAGAGCATGGTCTGTGCATAACACTTGACAGTGGCGCAGATAATGATCCAATGAGAAAAGTATGTCTGTCAAAGACTTTCCTTCAAGAAGGAATCAAGTGCCACATGAAAAATATGATACTATTTTTCCTACCATATTCAAAGGGTGATTCCACTAAATTTAAATGATGGAAAAGCAAAACATATTTTAACTCATTGGCCTTGATAAAAAGGGGTTTCTGAAGGTCTATAGAATATCTTGAAAAAAGTATTACTATAGAAGTTGATGGTGTAGAGATGATCTGTTTGAAAGTCTTTATCCCCAGCTCAGAAGAAGCTTATTGAATATCTTCAGATGTAGTTGCATTCTAGTAGGTGCTCTATCTCACTTCTGAGTATGTCAACATCATTGATATGTCTGATGCTCGGACTATCTTTGAATCCTTGTGCTTAGATTTATGAGAGTCGGTTTTGAAGCTTGTCTAGTTACAGTTCATCTAATGTTTCAAGAAAATTATGAGAATATTGGTTTAGATTCAAACCCGAGGTCACAATTATTCAAGAAGTTATACAAATTGAATTTATTGTGCTCTGTTGGTTTGTCTTGCAAATCTTCAAAGAAAAGAAATGAAATTAGATGGTGAAAAGCTATCTAACAGATCACCTTTCCTAAAGCTTGGTTCTTTGGAATGTCTGATGATGAGAAATTTATATTTCTTGTCAGAAGAACTTCTTAACCAGCTGAATGGGCTGTAACGTTTGTTGATAGAAGAGTAACTTCAGAAGCTTCTGAATATTAGTATTCCACCTGATTTCCAAAATATGAAAGCAAGGAGAAGCACTACCAGAACCTAATATCAGAAGACTTCACTACATACTCTTTTAAAGCTCACATTAGTGCATGATTCAGATGAAAGAGTAATTTGGCTTTGTCAGTCATTATTGCTTCTGAAGAAGCATCTGAGTCCTGAAATAAAAATCAAGTATTGAAGAGAAAGAGATTATGCCAAATCTATCTTGCTTCAATATTTGATAATAAGGAGTCTTCTCTTTAAGGTGATATCTTAAGAGATTCTGTTGCTCCTTGATTGAGGGTCATCATGGAATTTGTGTTAAAAGACAGTTCTATGAGAAGTCTTCAATTTCTCTTTGAGTTCTGTTAGCAACACTATGACAGTGCCTTAATTTGTTTTTGTTCCAATCCCTGGTAGCTAACATTATCTGGTTCTATGCTTGTTAATGATTTCAAAATCAAAATATTTAATCCTAGACAAAGATTTAATTCTGATGATACAATCAACACAACTAGAAGTCATAACTTATTGCCTAATGAGCAACACCAACACACACAACCCGTTTTAAATTATTCATTACCTGATGAACATTTGAGCGTGTTAACTCATGTCTCAAATGATTTTCAATTTGACCATTGTACACTTGTCTTTCCTATCATGTCTACATCAAACTCTAAGTCATATGAGTCTGTAGGTAACTTAACCTCCAAGGAACCACAATAAATTGATTCCTCCTCTTGTACTCCAACAAAGATGGCCAATCATGTTGATCCACTCTACCATCATTCCATACTCAGTTGAATCAAGGCCTTCTTTTGGTCAATAATCATCTTGTGCTCACAAGGGCTAAGACAGGGAATTCCAAACCTTTCTAGTTCATTTTGAACCTACAATTACAAATAGGCTCTTACTCAACCTGAGTGGTTTTAAGCCATGAAAGTTGAATATGATTCACTTATAAAAAATGGTACTTGGGTCATTGCATCATCTCCACCACATTGAAAAAATATAGGATTACAAATGGGACTTTAAGATAAAAGAAAACTCATATGGTAACATCAACTAGTATAAGGCGAGGCTCGTGGCAAAGGGATTCCATCAATAACATGGGTTTGAATTTCATGAGACATTTTCACATGTGGTTAAGCCAACAATGATTCAAATTATTCTAACTCTGGCACTCGCACACAAATGGGAAGTTCAAAAAATTGATATTAACAATGCATATATCTATGGTGACCTACAAGAAGAGGTGTATATGTAACAACCACCAGGATTCTCAGACTCAAATCCTACCTTGGTGTGTAGACCATAGAAAGCCATATATGGCTTGAAATATGCTCCAAGAGCCTGGTATAAAAAGCTTCATCAGGCCCTGATCCATTTTGGTCTCACTTCAAGCAAGTGTGGCCATTCTCTTTTTGTCTACAATCATCATAAATTTACCTTGTATGCTCTAGTGTATGTTGATGACATAATTCTCACAAGGTCATCTTCTACCTTGATTCATAATGTGATTACCAAATTGCATGAGAAGTTTTCTCTCAAGAAGCTTAACATTCCTCAATATTTTCAAGGTATTGAAGTCACTACCAAGAGAATGGATCTATGGCTCTGACTCAAACAAAATACATCAAGGTTCTATTCTTCAAAGTCAATATGACTGAAGCAAATGGTGTTAGCACTTCTATGTTTAGCTCGTGCAAACTAAGCAAGCATGGTGATGATAAACTCTCGAATCATTTTATCTACAAGTCCACAACAGGAGCTTTACAACATGTTACTCTCACATGCTTAAGTATTGTCTTTTGTGTCCACAAAGCCTGATAATATATGGTTGAATCGTTGGAGTCACATTGAAGTGTAGTAAAAAAATGCTTAGATACTTGAGTGACATGATAACTCATGGCCTCATCTTAGCACCTGCAAATTCCCTGCAGAATTTCTCACTAAGAGACTATAGTGATTCGGATTGGGCCAGTGATATAGATGATAGACGTTCAACAACTGACTCATGTGTATACTTTGGACCAAATCTAGTTGCTTCGAGTTCAAATAAACAGTCACTTGTGCACACTCTAGAACAAAGGCATAATACAAAGCTTTAAGACACACAACATCTCAAGTGTTATGGATCGAGTCTCTCTTGAATGAGCTACAAATCAGGTATTTGTCACCCACACTTCTTTGTGAAAATCTCAATGCAGTGATGATATCTCATAATCCAATCTTACATGCTCGTACAAAATACATTGAGCTAGATATTCATTTTATTCGTGAGAGAGTTATGGCACAAAGACTACATATTCAACATGTTCCAATTCATGCAAAAATTGGTGACATGCTTATAACACCCTTACCCACTAATCTCTTCATTTGTGACAAACTCAAAGTTATTTCCTTCAAATCACCATGATCCAAGGGGAGTATTAGATATTAGTCATGAAAGTTAGTTATGATAATTATGCATTGTAATTAATCTCAAGGTTGAGAATATAACCACCTTGAGTCCGAAATACTCTATATAAATAAAAGCATAAGCATCACTGTGTAATATGATAAATACAATACGCTACAACAAGAAGATCTTGCTCTTTTGCATTCTCATCTTCATCACGCATTCATGCATATCAAACACTAATTCACTCTCAAATTGTGAGCTATTCTCAAATTTATATACTTCCCTATATATTTATAATTTATAATAATGTTTATTATTAATAGTTAATAGAAATTGTTAACAGAATCATTATTTATAAAAGAATAAGAGTTTTGCAAAGTTTTTAGATAGATGTATAGGAATGGCCATATACATGTCATTATCCATTTAGATCTAAAGTTGGTTCTCTCGTTGAGGTATGAAAAATAAAAAAGCAGAGTGATAGATAGATCAACTGTTTGAATCTCACTTAAACATACTACTAGTCAACTTTCCGTGGGTGGTATGGGCGACCATATGCATTTGTAGTTAAATATTTAAATAAATTATTAAAATAAAATTTTATTTAATTTAAATATTAAAAAACAACAAAATTATTAATACTATTGCATTACTTCTGTAGGAGTAAGACCATTTATATGTGGTTCAGACGTCTTTTATTTACTTCTAACTAATTTAAACACATCATTCTTATAATTTATAATTTATTTTTTTTCATTAAAATTTATAACTTTATAATGATTTCTCACACAAAAATTGAATTTATTTTTATTTGAGATAAATTAAATATTAATTTTTTAATGCCGATTTTTCATGAAACAGAAACAACACAAACGTTGGAATATGTTTGAATGATTGAATTTTGAGATGATATTTTACAGGAACCTATTTAATAATACATAAATAGATCTGCAAAGTTTCATGACATTTCTAATAAGTCTCGATTTATTTTGATTTTTTCATCAAAACACACCTACACGTATTTTGTTCGAAAAATCAAAATAAATCATGATTTATTCGAAATGCCATAAAACTTTGAAGATCCTTTTAATGTGTTATTACATAGGTCTCTACAAAATATTAACTATAAATTTAATCATATGTCAACGTTTGCGTTGATTTTGTTTCATAAAAAATCTGCACTTAAAAAATTTATATTTAATTTAATTTATATAAAAAATAATAATTTTGTGCGAGAGATATAAATATGGTAAACATTCTAAAAAAATCATTAAAAAAACAAAGTCTAAGTCATAATAATGATTTTTGTATATAGAGAGAGAGAAATACACGATTTAAAATAGTCTCTTAGTCCTAGTAAATTAGCGAATTTTTGAGTTTGATGCCTGTAACTTATTTTGTTTATATGATTCCCTATACCAAGTATGCAAGCACATGTGGCTAATAGATTCTGAACTTTGATTATTATTAAAATTACTTGTAAAATTGTGTAAAAAAAACAACTTTAAAGAGTGTACATACAGAGAGACAGAGAGATGAAGTATTTCTTTAATGTAAATACTAGTACGAAAAATCGTGTGATAGTGATGAAAGCGATGATTTGCTCTGTATTTGTTCCCAGAAAGTGAAGAACAAATTGCTTCGACCTTTCGCATGCAACAAGAGGCAGATAAAATAGATGTATAGCTGAAGTGAGAGGAATGTTGTAGGCTTGTAGCTATCAAAAATAAAGATTGGATGAGGAAAAGAAATAAAACATCAACCGATTATTCACAATTTAATAAAGGTAAAATAAATAGAACTTCTATTTATTTAGGATTTTAAAAACAGTCATTTATGTTAAAGTAGAGGATTTTTAAAAAATAATAAAAATAAAATTAAAAAGTATAGTGATCAACAACTTTTAGGTGTTTCTTCTTTTTCTTTTGCTTTTAATGCAACCTTTATTAGTCTTTCTAAGTTTTCTTCCCCAAGACCCCAACTCCTATGACTATTCTAGTAACCTATAGTAGATTCTCTAGCTATAACAATGGAGACTTTTATAAGTGTTGTAAATTTGGCCAAAAAAATAGGTTACAATCATCATTGTTTTAGTTTGTTAAATCAGTTTATTTTATATCACTATTATTATCATTTTATTTTAAATTATAGTCCATTTAGATAAAAGCTAGCAAGGTAAGCTGGCCCTAAATCATTTAAAGGTAATACTTGTTGGCTTTAAGATAAGGTGTTTAATTCTTTTGCATCTAATTATTTGGAGCTTTTTTATGCTTTATTTGTAAGTTTGTAGAGAAAGAAAGTAGAGAATTAAAAAAAATGAAAAAGATAGAGCGAAGAGAATAAAGAGATTTAGGAGGAGGAAGGTTTTGGATGTTTAATTATTTATTCTATAAAATATTTTTAGTATAAAGGAACTCAAAAATTATGTTGGAGGAGAGATTTTTCAATTATAATCTATGTAGTAATAACATTTTAAAAATTAAAAATATATTAATAATAAATATTCATTTACTATTTAACACAAAACATTCTCAAAAAAATACTAAAACTTTTTTACAAAAGGTATTATAGTGGAAGGTGTTAATTGTAAAGGAAAAATTGAATCAATGAAAAATTAAAATGGTAGAATAAAAAGGTTGTGGTCTGACAATTCAGTTAGTAGCTGTGCATAGACATCAGAGATAGGGTTGTAGGTTTGAACCTGAAACATTCTACTTTTTATCTTTAAAAAGTGAATTTCAGCCAATAGACTACTAGACAAAAAACAATTGTTAGTTAGTGTTACTTCAGATTTTTCGACACAAACTTTGGATGTGAGGATTTGACAATTTTAGAAGATTATTTGATGACTTTAGTTTTTACCTAAGTCGAAGTGGTCAGTTACGACCATAGAATCAAATATGCATTTCAACGAATTTGTCATGTCAGAGGGTGACAGTGACTTTGGTTGAAATTTTCAAGCAATCAGTTAAAGATCGGGAATACATAAGTTAGGGAATTAGTGAAATTTGGAGTTTCTAATAATGATGTTACTAACTACACACGGTTGAATAAGGTATAAGCGGATAAGATTAGACAGTTATCCAAGAACACGTGTAAAGCTTGCAGAGGCAAATGTTGCATGAAGTTGGGAACATGGTGTAGTTTGTTGAGTCGAGCGTTGTAGACGATTATATTATGACTAGTATATAAGCAATGTTTGTTTGTAGTTTTTGAGATCAGCAATTTCACACAAATTTTACAAACACGAAATACCCAAATATTTAGTGAGAAAAAAAGGTCTGAAAATATATGTATTTGAGTTCTACTTCATGAATTAAATTCTTTATTTTTAAGTCATTTACTGCATTAATTATTTTCAAATTTATTTTAATTTTAGAGTCAAATGTGTTTTAAATTTATAACTTCTACAAAATCTATCCTAAAATCTTTTTGAATTTAATCCTTAAATAAAATCATTTTTTTTGTTTATCGTTACGTAAATAGATGGTTGATTCACATATTAATGAGACAACTTAAGCCATCAATGATAAAGATGTTTTGGCTGGTGTGCATGATCAATTTGTGGATGCAAATTAGAGAAAACTCAAAATAGAAACCATATGTTAATAAAATTTATAAAATAAAATAAAAAACACGAAAAACTACAAAACAAAGAACATTATATTAGTTCATTAAAGCAACAAAGAACATTAGTAGTTCATTAAAGCAACAAAATTGAGCTAAACCCAAAAATATCTTGAGGTAGAAATAAGGATAACAAATAGGATTTAAATCTTCTCATGTATTTTCTCTCCTGTTGTTCATTTATCTTTGTTTCTGTTATGAATTGGGCCGACACTTAGCCCACAACCAAGCAGGCCCAAGCCCCAATGAGGTTGGGCCCAAGAATACCACACTGACGGGCAGAAGTCCCGTCGAGCACCACCTCTCCCCGTCAGGCATAGGCCAACAGCTATCGGGCAAGTCCCTCGCAACCGACCAGTCAGCCTCTTTCTCTCTCGTGGTCAGGTAGAGTCCAGTCTGCTCGGGGAGCTCCTTGAGCTTCCTCCACGTGTCCCTCACGCAGGGACACGTCATAAAGTAACTACCCACGTCCTGGAGATTCGGTTTTCCTCCTCCCGGATAGTGCGGAACAGTTACCCTAGGGAAAAAACCACGTATTGGTCTTCACGACGCCACGTCAACTCTAGCAGTTACTAACGTTGGGCCTGGCAGCCCAGCCCAGTGCTAGGTAATCGTTGGCCCTGCGCTGGAGGCTCACTATAAATACCCTCTTCACTAGAGGGTCAGGTAACTTAATTCTTTTACTCTCTCTCTGTACTTGCTTCCATTTTGCTCGTCACTTACTTTGGCATCAGAATGTGTTTCAGGTACACCCCTCCTCCTCCATACCTTTAGTGGACAACTAGCAGATTAACGACGCGTGGCAGACCATAGATCCCCTTCTAGTCATATACGATCAGTTTCATTTTTATCTTTTTGTATTATTAGTTTTATTTGGTCCTTATAATATTGAAAAAGTCCAGTTTTAATCCATGTAATATTAAAAGTTTAAATTTCATCTCTCTAACATTATATTCTTCATTTTAATTCCTCATTTAACCATTGCTCATTTGAATTTGGGGACATGACATGATTTCGTTTCACTATATATTATTTTAATCACATGTGACAAATTACATTATGTGATTGCTTTTTACTTATTTAGAAAAATTAACCTTTAGAATCAACTTCTTTTAAGTGAGTAATATTTTATTGGCTTAATTGCTCCTTTAGTTCCTTAACTTTATTTAATGTTTCGCTTTAATTTCGTATTTAAAAAATGTTACATGTTAGTCCTTTATAATGATTTTGTTAATTTAATTAGTCATTTCTGTTAAATTTTGTAAAAAAAAAACGTTAACTTTTACCTACATAACAATTTAGATGAATTTTTTTATCTACATGTATTTAGTTTTTTAGAATTATTTGGATTTATTGTCCTTCTCTATTAACTTTTGAATTCCTCTTTTTCTCTCTTCTCTTCTCCAAAACCCTAGCAGCCATCTTCATCTCTCTTCCTCTCTTATGAGTTCCTTTCTTCAGATCTTAAATCCAATATTTCTCTACACAAAGCCAACATTCCAAGCACACATAAACAAATTTCAACCCACATTCCACAAATCACCTTCAACCTCTTCAAAATATCTTGTTCCTGAAAACATTCAAACAACTAACAATCAAACAAATTGCAAATCCAGAAACGGAAGAAGAAGAGGAATGGAATCATTTTGTCACCATTGGAATCGCGACCCACTTCTGAACGATTTGTTTATGTTATTCTTGATGTTGGACATAACCTTGTTGTTCCTCTTCCTCGTGCTAGTTTCGATGGTTCTGATAATGCTTTGCCTGCTATTTATCTATCTTATGTTGTTTATCCGTTTGATAGTTTGAGTTATATTGCTGCTAGATATTTTACTACTCTTAGTGATTTGATGAATGTTAATGCTATGAGGACTACTTCTATCTCTGATGGTGATATTTTCGCTATTCCTATTCCGGGTAATTTCACATTGTGCTAGTTTTTTATTTTGTTATTCTCTGTAATTTCTATAATTAAACTTAAGATAATTCCAGGTTGCGTATTAGGATAATTATGAAAACATATAGTTTATAGGAAAACAAGTTATAATTATGAAAACAGGTTATAATTTCTATAATTATCCACAAGTTTTTAGGATAATTATGAAAACAGGTTATAGTTTATAGGAAAATAACTTCTAGACGAGCACTTATCCTTTCGTTGCTCAATTAGGTGCTTATTCAAATATGGTATTATTTAATATGTATAAATGTAATGTTCTTTAATTGATGATAATTGTTCTTCATTTTGTAGCTTGTGTTTCAACTTTTCAGAAATATGCTTCTGATTTTAGCTTGCTTGTCCCTAATGGAAGTTATGTCATTACAACAGGTCATTGTATGCAATGTAGTTGTGGACCTCAAAACTTAAAGTACTCATTAAGCATATTTTCTTTCTCTTTAGGAAATTTCAATAATGTATATTTTACTGCACCTGTCTTTGAGTTTATGCGCGTATATTTCTTTCTTCCTTGCAGGTTGACCCCATCCCTTCAGCCTCGATGCCCAGGTCAGTGTGCTGCAACCATATATAATATATGTATTTTTTGAGACGCCTTTAAAGTGCTAAATATATTGTAAATGATGCTGCAGGAAAAATGGAGTTTCCTCCTCTTATTACCCCACCTACAACTGTTGTGAGAGAATCAATATTTGCACCAACACCCTCACCATCATCCCTGTTCGATGGAACTAATGAGAGATCACCCAAATCCTCTGTGGTACCTTCAACAGGATTTACTCTGGCTAATGGCCTTGTTAATGGAATTTCTTCTAGTGCTTCTGTCGCATGCTCCTTGGTGAAACCATTACCCTCTTTGACAATTCCACTTGTGTTATTACTTATCAAGTTGTTAATTCCCTTAGCATTGTAATCTTGTCAATTTTGTGGTGGGTTTAATTATGTGTTTGCCACAAGTGCTCATATCTATTGTAGTTGTTAGTATTCATTTGTACTCTTTAACTTATTGCGAATCTGGAAAACTAATTTGTGTAGATTTAATTTGTTGTATTATGTAAACAATGGATGAGAAAAATATGGTGCACTTTTTAGCTATGTCAATACTGTCAATTTATTTTGAACAATATGTGAAAGGAAAAATTTACTGATAAAAGTTAATAAAACCAGGATTGCATCCCATATTCCCTTCACTTTTAGGCCTTAATAAATTGCAATAGTTTTGTAGTTTAATTGGTAGTTATGCATAATCATCTCATCAAAGGTTTTATTGATCCAAAATGCTATGAAATTGTTACATGTTGGTCCCTTAAATAATTATAAGGTTTCAATTTGATCCTTTTGTTGAGTCATTACACAGTTGGCATGCCATGCTGGCAAAAACTAACATTTTCTTAGCTAAACTAACGGAAGGGACCAACATTATTAACAGAACTAATATTACGGGACCAAATTGTAACAATTTTTTATTAAGGGACTAAAGCAGAATTTAAAATTAACTTATGGGACTTGGGGACTAATGATGCCTATTTTATTTATTTGTTATTCTTGAGCCTACAAGCCACTTTTTTTTTATCTTCATCTTATTCAGTTATTGGAACATGTAACTTCTTATGTTCCCTAATCTAACCATCATCCAATTTTTTTTCATAACTCAAATCGAACTATCCCCCAACGAGAACCTAAAAGAATTTCACTATGGTGGCAAGTTTTTATGAGATAACCACTTATTTTCTAGAGGAGGGTTGAAACAATCATATATAGTTAAGACTATTACAAATGGAGCTTTATGAAGCTATTAGTATCGTGAAGGATTAGAGCTATAATGAAGTTGATTTTAGGTTATGAAGAAATAGTGACAGGGTGGATGAATGTTTCAAGTCAATGTTCAAGTATTTACATGCCTGTTAAATATGTAATTCATTGTTTTAGAAAGATTATATTTGATTTAGAAAGATCAAATTTGATTTAGAAAGATTAGATTAAATATTTTTGGGATTTTATAGTTTGGCCTTTGCCCTGGGGTGCAAGCTAACCTAAATCTATAAATAGGGAGAAACCCTTATTTTGTAAACATCTCGTCTCATCATATTTTGTAATTCACAGTTTGCAGTTGCAAGTGAAATAATAGAATTTCCACAGTTTGAGGGCGGAGAGTTCTCTACAGAAAATTGTTCATCTTCTTCTTCTCCAACGTTTACTTTCTTTCTTTCTAAACTTTTCTTTCATTGTCATTACGTAAGTTGAAAAAATCTTGAGATCAAGATTGATTGAGTGAAATTCTCCATATGTTGTGGTTGAATTTCCAACATCTGGTATCTAGAGCTCCAGTTATGATTCAAAGAAGGAAAGTCATGATGGCGATGAATCATCCAAACGGTCACTTTCCGGCAAACCTTCCAATTCTTAAGAAAGATAATTATGAGAATTGGTGCAAGCAGATTAAGGTGGTTTTCTGTTATCAAGATATTTGGGATCTTGTGAAGGGAGGAGTAGCACCGCTTGCAGAAAATGCAACGGATCAAGAAAAGGTTGCATTCAAATAATTGAAGAAGAAAGATTATAAAGCTCTCTTTATAATCCATAAATGTGTAGATCCATATAATTTTGAAAAGGTTAGTGATGTAGAATCAACGAAGGAAGCGTGGGAGATTCTTGAAAAGTCGTTTGGAGGCGCAGGAAAGGTGAAAGATGTAAGGTTACAAACTCACAAGAAAACCTATGAATTGCTTCAGATGGAAGAAAGTGAAAGTATAGCAGATTTCTTCACTAGAGTTACAAAGTTGGTGAATCAAATCAAGGTATATGGAAAAGTGTTAACATCAAGATCAGTTGTTGCAAAGATATTGAGGTCGTTGGCTCCAAAGTTCGACCATGTGGTAGTAGCCATAGAAGAGTCGAAAGACTTGTCAACATTGACGAAGGAAGAGCTTCAAGGGACACTTGAGTCTCATGAACAAAGGATGGCTGAGAGAGATGCAGGAAAGTCGAAGAGTGATATGACTTTGCAAGGAAAGGAAAGGCAAAGGGAGCTGGAATGACAAGAAAGGTAGAGGAGGCTATAACAATTCGACTGGTCGAAATCAGTAGGAAGGAAATTGGTTGAATCAAAGAAAATCCTAGAACCAAGGCAACCAAAGAGGTGGTGTTGCAGGTAGAGGAAGAGGTGGTGGACGAAAGCCTGAAAAAAGTCACGTTCAGTGTTTCAATTGTCAAAAGTATGGTCACTATTTTAGTGAATATCAAGAAAAGATGAAGAATCAAGAAACTGATGTAAAGATGGAAAATCATGAAGAAGAAGAAGAGATGTTGCTAATGGTCACAACAAGAGACAAAGAGAGATTCTAGACCAGTGGTACTTGGACTCAGGATGCTTATCACACATGACTGGAAGGAAAGATTGGTTTATCAACATGAAGCCCTCATCGAAGAACATGGTGAGATTTGCAAATGACAATACTCTAGCAGCTGAAAGTATTGGTGGTGTTTTAATTATCAGGAAAGATGGCAAGAGGTCAACAATTTCCAATGTGTTGTACATATCAGGCATGAGGGCTATAACAATGGAGACTTTTATAAGTGTTGTAAATTTGGCCAAAAAAATAGGTTACAATCATCATTTTTTTAGTTTGTTAAATCAGTTTATTTTATATCACTATTATTATCATTTTATTTTAAATTATAGTCCATTTAGATAAAAGCTAGCAAGGTAAGCTGGCCCTAAATCATTTAAAGGTAATACTTGTTGGCTTTAAGATAAGGTGTTTAATTCTTTTGCATCTAATTATTTGGAGCTTTTTTATGCTTTATTTGTAAGTTTGTAGAGAAAGAAAGTAGAGAATTAAAAAAAAGAAAAAGATAGAGCGAAGAGAATAAAGAGATTTAGGAGGAGGAAGTTTTTGGATGTTTAATTATTTATTCTATAAAATATTTTTAGTATAAAGGAACTCGAAAATTGTGTTGGAGGAGAGATTTTTCAATTATAATCTATGTAGTAATAACATTTTAAAAATTAAAAATATATTTATAATAAATATTCATTTATTATTTAACACAAAACATTCTCAAAAAAATACTAAAACTTTTTAACAAAAGGTATTATAGTGGAAGGTGTTAATTGTAAAGGAAAAATTGAATCAATGAAAAATTAAAATGGTGGAATAAAAAGGTTGTGGTCTCATTAAGACAATTCAGTTAGTAGTTGTGCATAGACATCAGAGATAGGGTTGTAGGTTCGAACCTGAAACATCCTACTTTTTATCTTTAAAAAGTGGATTTCAGCCAATAGACTATTAGACAAAAAACAATTGTTAGTTGGTGTTACCTCAGATTTTTCGACACAAATTTTGGATGTGAGGATTTGACAATTTTAGAAGATTATTTGATGAATTTAGTTTTTACTTAAGTCGAAGTGGTCAGTTACGACCATAAAATCAAATATGCATTTCAACGAATTCGTCATGTCAGAGGGTGACAGTGACTTTGGTTGAAATTTTCAAGCAATCAATTAAAGATCGGGAATACATAAGTTAGGGAATTAGTGAAATTTGGAGTTTCTAATATGATGTTACTAACTACACACGGTCGAATAAGGCACAAGCGAATAAGATCAGACAGTTATCCAAGAACACGTGTAAAGCTTGCAGAGGCAAATGTTGCATGAAGTTGGGAACATGGTGTAGTTTGTTGTCGAGCGTTGTAGACGATTATATTATGACTAGTATATAAGAAATGTTTGTTTGTAGTTTTTGAGATCAACAATTTCACACAAATTTTACAAACACGAAATACCCAAATGTTTAGTGAGAAAAAAAGGTCTGAAAATATATGTATTTGAGTTCTACTTTATGAATTAAATTCTTTATTTTTAAGTCATTTACTGCATTAAATTATTTTCAAATTTATTTTAATTTTAGCGTCAAATGTGTTTTAAATTTATAACTTTTGCAAAATCTATCCTAAAATCTTTTTGAATTTAATCCTTAAATAAAATCAATTATTTTTGTTTATCGTTACGTAAATAGATGGTTGATTCACATATTATTGAGACAACTTAAGCCATCAATGATAAAGATGTTTTGGCTGGTGTGCATGATCAATTTGTGGATGCAAATTAGAGAAAACTCAAAATAGAAACCATATGTTAATAAAATTTATAAAATAAAATAAAAAACACGAAAAACTACAAAACAAAGAATATTATATTAGTTCGTTAAAGCAACAAAGAACAATAGTAGTTCATTAAAGCAACAAAATTGAGCTAAACCCAAAAATATCTTGAGCTAGAAATAAAGATAACAAATAGGATTTATATCTTCACATGTATTTTCTCTCCTGTTATTCATTTATCTTTGTTTCTGTTCTGAACTGGGCCGACACTTAGCCCACAACCAAGCAGGCCCAAGCTCCAATGAGGTTGGGCCCAAGAATACCACGCTGACGGGCAGAAGTCTCGTCGAGCACCACCTCTCCCCGTCGGGCATAGGCCAACAGCTGTCAGGCAGGTCGCTCGCAACCGACCAGTCAGCCTCTTTCTCTCCCGTGGTCGGGCAGAGTCCAGTCTGCTCGGGGAGCTCCTCGAGCTTCCCCCACGTCCTCCACGTGTCCCTCACGCAGGGACACGTCATAAAGTAACTACCCACGTCCTGGAGATTCGGTCTTCCTTCTCCGGGATAGTGCGTAACAGTTACCCTAGGGAAAAGACCACGTACTGGTCTTCACGACGCCACGTCAAGTCTAGCAGTTACTAATATTGGGCATGGCAGCCCAGCCCTGTGCTAGGTAACTGTTGGCCCTGCGCTGGAGGCTCACTATAAATACCCTCTTCACTAGAGGATCAGGTAACTTAATTCTCTTACTCTCTCTCTCTGAACTTGCTTCCACTTTGCTCGTCACTTACTTTGGCATCGGAGTGTGTTTCAGGTACACCCCCTCCTCTTCCATACCTTCAGTGGACAACTAGCAGATCAACGACGCGTGGCAGATCATAGATTCCCTTCTGGTCAGGTACGATCCGTTTCATTTTTACCTTTTTGTATTATTAGTTTTATTTGGTCCTTATAATATTGAAAAAGTCTAGTTTTAGTCCATGTAATATTAAAAGTTTAAATTTCATCTCTCTAACATTATATTCTTCATTTTTATTCCTCATTTAACCATTGCTCATTTGAATTTGGGGACATGACATGATTTTGTTTCACTATATATTATTTTAATCACATGTGACAAATTACTATATATTATCTTTGTTGTTCCTCTTCCTCGTACTAGTTACAATGGTTCTGATAATGCTTTGCCTGCTATTTATCTGTCTTATGTTGTTTATCCGTTTGGTAGTTTGAGTTATATTGCTGCTAGATATTTTACTACTCTTAGTGATTTGATGAATGTTAATGCTATGAGGACTACTTCTATCTCTGATGGTGATATTTTCACTATTCCTATTCCGGGTAATTTCACATTGTGCTAGTTATTTGTTTTGTCGTTCTCTGTAATTTCTATAATTAAACTTAGGATAATTCCAGGTTGCGTATTAGGATAATTATGAAAACATATAGTTTATAGGAAAACAAGTTATAATTATGAAAACGGGTTATAATTTCTATTATTATCCACAAGTTTTTAGGATAATTATGAAAACAGGTTATAGTTTATAGGAAAATAACTTCTAGACGAGCACTTATCCTTTCATTGCTCAATTAGGTGCTTATTCAAGCATGGTCTTATTTAATATGTATAAATGTAATATTCTTTAATTGATGATAATTGTTCTTCATTTTGTAGCCTGTGTTTCAAATTTTCAGAAATATGCTTCTGATTTTAGCTTGCTTGTCCCTAATGGAAGTTATGCCATTACAACAGGTCACTGTATGCAATGTAGTTGTGGACCTCAAAACTTAAAGTACTCATTAAGCATCTTTTCTTTCTCTTTAGGAAATTTCAATAATGTATATTTTACTGCACCTGTCTTTGAGTTTATGCGCGTATATTCCTTTCTTCCTTGCAGGTTGACCCCATCTCTTCAGCCTCGATGCCCAGGCCAGTGTGCTGCAACCATATATAAGATATGTATTTTTTGAGATGCCTTCAAAGTGCTAAATATATTTTAAATGATGCTGTAGTAAAAATGGAGTTTCCTCCTCTTATTACCCCTGTAGTTAAATACTCTATAGGCTCTGTTGTTGGTAGAGTAGCCCAAGAATATCCCTTCATCACTCTTAGGATCCATCTTTCTTCTATGGTCACGATCTGAGAGAATGTAGCACTTGCTTCCAAACACATGAAAGTATTTCACAGTAGGTTTTCTTCCTTTCCAAATTTCATACAGAGTGGTCATATTTCCTGTTCCCAAGGTCACCCTGTTGTGAACATAGCAGGCAGTGTTCATGGCTTAAGCCCATAAATGGTAAGGTAGTTTCTTAGCATGGATCATAGCTCTGGATGATTCTTGTATTGTTCTATTCTTTCTTTCCACAACTTCATTTTGTTGAGGGGTAACAGGAGAAGAGAATTCTTGGTTAATTCCTTTAGTGGAGCAAAATTCAGCAAACTTTTGATTTTCAAACTCCTTTCCATGATCGCTTATGGTTCTGATAACTTTACTTTCTTTTTCTCTTTGAAATTTTTGATATAGGTCTTTAAACACATCAAACACTTCATATTTTTCTCTTATAAAATTCACCTAGGTGTATCTTGAAAAGTCATCAACAACAACATAAGCATACTTCTTTCCACCAAGATTTTCCACCTACATAGGTCCCATTAAGTCCATGTGAAGAAGTTCCAGCACTTTAGAAGTAGTGAGATGTTGGATCTTCTGATGAGGCATCCTTGTTTGAATTCCTATTTGGCATTCACCACAGGTTTTTCCTTCTTCAATCTTTAGCTTAGGAATACCTCTGCCAGCTTCCATAGATATGTTCTTCTTCATTCCTCTTAGATGTAAATGCCCAAGTTTCTGGTGCCATAGTCTTACTTCATCTTCTTTGGCAAGAGCACACTTAGAGTCCTGAGAGGCCAATAGATAACAATTGTCCTTGGATCTGACTCCCTTCATGATCAGCTATCCTTTTTCATTTGTAGCCAAACACTCAAGTTTAATGGAGTTGACACTTATACCTTGATCACATAGTTGACTTATGCTAATTAGATTGGTAGTTAATCCTTTGACTAACAGAACATTGTCAAGATCAAGTGTTCCTGAGCAGTTTAACTTTCTAACTCCCTTAATTTCACCTTTGGCCCCATCTCCAAAGGTTACATATCTGGTTGAGTGAGGTTTGATGTCAACTAACATATTTTTAATACCAGTCGTGTGTCTTGAGCACCTACTATCAAAGTACCAATCTTCCTTAGTAGAAACTTTTAGGGACATATGAGTTATGAGGCAAGTAGTATCAGTTTTAAGAACCCATTTCTTCTTGGAGAGAAGAGTGTTAGGTCTTGTCTGAGTGGTAGAGGTTGGATATCCATGCAGTTTGAAACAAAAGGACTTTATGTGCCCAAAGTGACCATAATAATGACATCTCCATCTTTGGAATTTTCTTGGTTGACTGGTTTGTTTTCTGTCATGATGTTGAGACATCTGCTGGAACATCTTCTGCCTTGATTCAGAAGGTTTGTGGTAAGAGGCAGAGTTATTGTCTTCATTGAACCATAACCCTGTCTTGTCTTTAGATCTTTTGCCATATTGAAGGATCTCTTCTAAGGTTTTGGTACCACTGTTCATCATTCTAACAGACTTTCCCAGATGGTCAAGTTGAGAAGTTAGTTGAGCAACTTTATCATTCAAACCCTTGATAATTGTCAGATGTTCCTCCTTTTCAGTTTTTAGCTTGATGATGTGTTTCTTCTGTTTGTCACCTTGCTGGCAAACTTCTTTGCTTCTAAGGCACAGTTCTTTGTAGGAAGCTGCTGGTTCTTCAAAAGTTAAGTTGTCTTCATTGGAATCTTCATCAGAATAGTATCTTCCAGTTAAGGCAGTTATATGCTTGGCAGATTCTTCTTCAATATCACTGTAAGAGTCTTCATCAGTCCATGAAACAACTAGACCTTTTTGTTTCTTGAGATAGGTTGGGCATTCAGATCTGATGTGACCAAATCCTTCACACCCATGACATTTTATCCCTTTGATGTTCGTAGGTTTTTCTTCAGTTCTAGTTCTTCTTCCTGCATCATTTGACTCACTGATGTCAAGTGAGATGTTCTTAGCATTTGGCCTAGTATCCATTCTCTTCATTACCTTGTTGAATTGTCTTCCCAGCATAACTATGGCATTTGAGAGATTTGTATCCTCATCAAATTCACCCTCTCTTCTTTTAGTATTTGACACAAAGGCTATGCTCTTTTTCTTATCAGCTTTGTCACCTATTCCTACTTCAAAGGTTAGCAGAGAGCCAATGATTTCATCAACTCTCATCTTACAGATGTCTTGAGCTTCCTCTATGGCAGTTACTTTCATGTCAAATCTCTTGGGGAGAGATCTGAGAATTTTTCTTACCAGCTTTTCTTCAGACATCTTTTCACCAAGAGAACTTGAAGCATTGGCAATCTCAAGAATATTCATATGAAAGTCATGTATGCTTTCATCATCTTTCATTCTCAGGATTTCAAACTTAGTTGTAAGGAGTTGAATTCTAGACATTTTTACCTTGGATGTGCCTTCATGAGTAGTCTTTAGAGTCTCTCATGCTTCCTTAGAAATTTCACAGTTGTTCACCAACCTGAATATGTTCCTGTCAATTCCATTGAACAAGGCATTCAAGGCCTTGGAGTTTACCTGAGCTAGATCATCTTCTTCCTTTGTCCATTCTTCCTCGGGTTTTAATTCAGTTGTAGCCTTCCCATCTTTATAAACAATCATAGGATGTTCCCATCCCTTGATGACAGCTTTCCATGCCTTACTGTCTATAGACTTTAAGAAGGCAACCATTATAGGTTTCCAGTAGTCATAATTGTTCCCGTCCAGAACAGGTGGTTTGCTTACAAATCCTCCTTCTTTGCCCATGGTACCAGAAAGTATCGTCCCTAGATCTCACCCAAAACCAGAGCAGGATGCCTGCTCTGATACCAATTGAAATTATGGTATCAGATATTAGACGTCGAAGGAGATGTTCACGACACAAATATTTATATAATAAGAACAAAGATAAACAAACAAAAAATTTAAAGAGACACATCAATTGTTAACCCAGTTCGGTGAAACCACACCTACGTCTGGGGGTTACCAAGCTAGGGAGGAAATTCACTAACAGTAGAATTAATTCAGATCTAAACTCCCAGTTTACAACTCCTCACTTAATCTCTACCTATGCAACTTCTGGCTAGAGCACACCTAGACAAGAGACACCGCTCACTCCCCCTCAATCACATCAGTGATAATAGTCAATAAAATAAGAAGACTTTAGAAGACACTCTTCAAAGTCAAAACTTGATCTTGCTTAAAAGCTTCAATCAAGTACAATACACTTTTGCTTACAAGCTTTGAGTGAACAATTTACAATTAACAACTTAGTCCAATTCACACATTAAACAATGAGTGAATGACTCACAAAACTAACACACACGAAGGCTTAAGATGCACACACTTTTAATCCTTGCTTCTCTGATCTTCAAGCTAGGGTTTACGCCTCTTTAAATAGCAATGCAGAATGTGCTTGGGCTGTGGCAAAAGTAACAGCAGGTTTTAAGAAGATTTCAATCTTCATAAATTACAACAATGTAACAGATTTGATTTGATCAATCAGATCTAATCAAATCATTCTTCAAATCTTCAATCAATCTTCTAAGGATAACTCCATATCAAATCAAATCTGATCCACAATAAGTGTATCAGAAACGCCTTTAGAACACCACTAAGAATTCGCAGATTCTACACCAGAATAGTGCAGCAAGCTTGCACAAAAAGATATGGACACATAAATACATTCAAACTGAATGTTTAGTCCATGAGTGTCAAGACATCTTGTTTGACATCATGGAGAAAAAACCTGTTAACAGGTACAGAGCAAGCTACTGATCCTGACAAACAGATGTCACGATATCCTGTAGGACATCTTGTGATAACACCTAGTTTTACCAAAATGCCTACCAGTCAAGAACTAACATGATATAAAGGAAAAAGAGAGAGTGGAGAAAGTCATTTTTGGTACGATCGTGAAAGTTGGAAAGAGCTCTGAGGAAAAGGAGAAGAGGAAGCTAGGGCTCAGAGGGATTTCGGAAGAACTTAAGAGGAGGAATCGAAATCGAATTATCGAAGGTATGGGGAGTACCATTATTATAATTGATATAAGGGTAGATGTATGTAGGTAGTTGGGGATTTTGGGGAATGATGGGATTTATGATGAAATTGGGGTTTGAGTTGTATGAGATGATATATGAAACTTATTATGATGTGTTGTTGTTATTGTATTGATTTCATCATAATTGATGAGTATTTTTGGAATGAATTGTATTAAAATCACAAGTCATTTTGGGTCTGAACTGATGCATAATTGCAACTGAGAAGTTGCAGGTTCCCGTAATTTCGTTGGGCGAAGAAATTTCGCCCTAGTCTTGCCAGGAAAAAGTGGGAGCGAGAGGAGGGTGAAAAATAAGTGCTTCTAGTTTTTGTATGAAGGAGGGAATTCTCCCCTACTTCGTCGAGCGAAACCCAGGCGAGCGAGTTGCTTCGCTGGGCGAGCACCAGGCGAGTAGGAGCAGTAGTTTTATTTTTTTTCTTTTGTTATGTTGTCTTGTACCTTGTTGTTCGTATGCCTTGAGTGGTTGACGTGTTGCATTTTGATGAGTATAACATGTTGATTTGGTACCACATGCATGAATCTATGTTGTTGCATTTCATGTTATGTGGCATTGCATCTATGAGAATGATTGTTATTATTGATGAGGTGATTTTAAAATGACGTGTGATGATGTTGTGACTTAAGTGATGCTTTGGTTATGAGTTGTTGATTGATGACTTTATGAACGAAGATGTATATATGATACTATGATATGAAGGTCTAAGTATAATACTTGGTAAATGATGATGCATGAATTTCTTGATGATGTTGTTTTGTATGATGAATGTTATCTTAATATATCTTATCTTAATATCTTGTATAATGATTTGTGATTTCTCACCCTGCCTGTTTGAATTTTTCCTCCATGTGGGTAACGTGCAGGTGATAGGGATTAGCTCTTGGTGCATGGAGGTTTAGCTTCTAGAGTGTTTAGTTTTAATTTTGTTGAACTTAGAACGTGTCTTGCTCTGATATGTAACATCGGGTCGGAACGATATTGATTTGAATTTTTTATGTTGGTTTCATAGACTTGACGTCATTATGAATTTGGCTATTTTGACGGTTTTTGAGAACTATGATTTTCCACTGCAATGTAGTTTTATTTGTTTTGAAACTTTATTGATGATAGAATATGTGTTACTTAGCAGGGCGTTATTTGGATATTTTTGTGAGATGTGGCACCCTGGTGGAGATGTACTCTGATTTATTTATTTTTAACTAGCTATTTTATTCGCGAGTATTTTGTGGGGTAGATGGGTGTTACATTAGTGATATCAGAGCAGGTCGGTCCATCCGGCCAGGTTGTTTAACTATGGTATTCCCTAGTATGCGACATGTATGTGAAAACATTGTCGATGCCTATTTTGTGTTCCATTTGCAGGTTGGAAATGAAACAAGTGGGGGAGAAGCTTGTGCTTCTCCAAGATGCTTTATGTGTGGCGTGATGGCTCAGTGTGTCGTTGGACGCTACTATAGTTTGGTCGAGATGGTTTATGCCCCATCATGATTGTCGTCTGTTTATTGACAAATTGAGGAACTAATCACCCTTAATCTCTTATTGATAATAGACAGGATCATGTTGGATGGGGTAGACGTGTCTTGCCAACTTAGATGGTGTGTACAGTGAATTGTTTGGAGTTAAGCCAATGCTTACAGATTGTTTTGATGAGTCGATGCATATTTTTATATTTGAAGATGAAGCGGATTTGAGTTTCTTGTTCGTAAGTGAAGTTGGGATGTTTCTGAGAGAGAATGATCAGATAATTGCGACTCGTCTCCAGAGTGTAGATATGGGTTTGATGATAGTAAAGAGTTGATGTTGTTGGCTGTTAAACAGGTGGATGAACTTCAAGAAGATGGAGCCTTGATGTTTGCATCGTTACAAGTTGATCGTAAAGCTGTGAGTGCTGACTTACCTGTGGTCCGTGAATTTCCATAGGTGTTTCCGGATGACATAAGTGATTTACCTCTAGAGCGTGAGGTAGAGTTTGCAGTAGACTTTATACCATGAACGAGACCGGTGCCAATGGCTCCTTATTGAATGTCAACTTCCGAGTTAAGAAAATTGAAGAAATAATTGAAAGAATTTCTTGAGAAGAAGTTTGTTCGATCGAGTGTTTCTCCGTGGGGTGCTCATGTGTTGTTAGTAAAGAAGAAAGATGGTAGTATGAGGTTGTGTGTTGATTATCGGCAATTGAACAAAGTGGCTATCATGAATAAATATCCACTTTCGAGAATTGACAATTTGATGGATCAGTTAGTAGGCGCTTGTGTGTTTAGCAAGATTGATATAAGGTATGGTTATCATCAAATTCGTGTTAAACCTGATGATATTCCGAAGACAGCTTTTAGGACGAGGTATGGTCACTATGAATACACTGTGATTTTGTTTGGTGTATCCAATGCATCTGGTGTGTTCATGGAGTATATGAATCGAATTTTACATGAGTATTTGGATAAGTTGTTGTGGTTTTCATTGATTATATTTTAGTATACTCCAAATCTAAAGAAGAGCATGCCGAGCATTTGAGGATTGTGCTATAAGTATTGAAAGAGAAGAAGTTATATGAAAAAACTGTCAAAGTGAGAGTTTTGGTTGAACGAAGTGAGTTTTCTTGGCCATATGATTTCAAGTGGTGGGATTGATGTGAATCCTTTTAAGATTGATGATGTGTTGCAGTGGTAGACTCCGAAGTCTGCTATTGAGATACAAAGTTTTCTGGGGTTGGCAAGTTACTATCGCAAGTTCATAGAAGGTTTTTCTAGATTGGCTTTACTGTTGACTCAGTTGACTCGAAAAGATCAAGCTTATGTGTGAGACATTGCTTGTGAAGAGAGCTTTGTGGAATTTAAGAAGAGATTGACGACCACTTCGGTATTGATTTTGCCTAATCCGAATGAATATTTTGTGGTGTATTATGATGCGTTGAAGATGGGTCTTAGTGGAGTGTTGATGCAAAATGGACAAGTTGTTACTTATGCTTTGAGACAATTGAGATTTCATGAAAGGAATTATCCTACGCATGACTTAGAGTTGGCAGTTGTGGTGTTCGTGTTGAAAATTTGGAGACATTATATTTTTGGCTCTAAATTTGAGGTGTTCAGTGATCATACGAGTTTGAAGTACTTATTCGAGCAGAAAGAGTTGAATATGAGGCGGAGGAGGTAGTTGGAATTATTGAAGGATTATGATTTCAATTTGAATTACCATCTTGGCAAAGAAAATGTGGTGGATGATGCATTGAGCAGGAAGTCATTACATATTTCGATGGTTATGGTGAGAGAATTGGAATTAATCAAACAGTTCCAAGATCTAAGTTTGGTATATGAAGAGACTTTTGGTAGTGTGAAGGTAGGTATGTTGAAACTAACTAGTGGCATTCTGGAAGAAATCAGAGTGGGTTAGCAATCTAATTTAAGACTTTTTGATCAATTGGCTTTGATTAACCAAGGTAACAGAGGTAAATTCCAAATTGATGAGAATGGTGTGATGAGGTTCAGAGGTAGAGTGTTTGTTCTAGATGTTCCAAATAATATGAAGAGTATTCTAGAGGAAGTGCATCAAGTAGGTTGAGTATTCATCCTGGTGCTACGAAGATGTACCAGGATTTGCATAAATTGTTTTAGTGGCCAGGTATGAAGAAGGATATTGTGGAGTTTGTATATGCGTGTTTGACTTGTCAGAAGTCGAAGATCGAGCATCAAAATCTTTTGTGTATAATGGAATCGTTAAATATTCCAGAATGGAAATGGGATAACATCTCCATAGATTTTGTGTCATGATTGCTGAAAACTACGAAGGGGAATGATTCAATTTGGGTGATTATGGATAGATTAACTAAATCGGCTCATTTCTTACTGATGAAGATTAATCATTCTATGTAGAAGTTAGCTGAGATGTATATTGAGGAAATTGTGAAGTTGCATGGGATGCTTCAAGTATTGTGTCGGATAGAGACCCGAGATTTACGTCAAGGTTCTGGAAAAGTTTATAAGATGTTTTGGGTACTAAGTTGAGGATGAGTTTTGCATATCATCCGCAGACGGATGGTCAGACAAAGAGGACTATCCAGTCTTTGGAGGATTTACTGAGGGCTTGTGTGTTGAATCAAGGAGCATCTTGGGATAGCCATTTGTCGTTAATTGATTTTACCTACAACAATGGTTTTCATGCTAGTATTGGGATGGCGCCGTATGAAGCTTTGTATGGAAGAAGGTGTAGAACTCCATTGTGTTGGTATGAGTCAGGAGAGAGTGTTATACTCGGACCTGAGATTATGTAGGAGATGAATGAGAAGATTAAGATGATCCAAGAAAGGATGAGAGCTTCACAGAGTCGTCAAAAGAGTTATCATGATAAGAGGAGGAAGGCACTTGAATTCCAAGAGGGAGATCATGTATTTTTGAGAGTTACGTCGGTGACTGGTGTGGGGCGAGCTTTGAAATCTAGGTAGCTCACTCCACGTTTTGTTGGTCTGTATCAGATTATGTAGAGGATAGGGGAGGTAGCCTATCGGATTGCTTTACCATTGTCGCTTGCGAATTTGCATGATGTGTTTCATGTGTCTCAGCTGAGGAAATACGTCCCAAATCCGTCGCATGTGATTCAGATGGATGATGTATAGGTGACGGATAACCTGATTGCTGAAGCATTACTTATGCAGGTTGATGGACGAGAAATGAAGCAACTGCGGGGTAAAGACATAACTTTAGTGAAGGTGTTATGGGGTGAATCAGCTGGTGAGAGATGGACTTGGGAATGTGAAGATCAGATGGAGGAGTCGTATCCGACTTTATTTCCTTCAGGTAATTTTTGAGGACAAAAATTATTTAAGTGAGGGAGAGTTGTAACGCCCCAAAATAATTAGAATATTTATTTAATTTATTTATTATAAATATTAGTGGTTTTGGCGAATCTTCGTGAAATATTTTGATGTTTGATGATTTGTATTGGGGGTATTGTTGATGTTAAGAGGGTGTTGAGGATATTTAGAAGTATATGATTTATTAGAATTATTTTGATAATAATAATAATATTGGGTAATGTGGATATCTTATTATTGTTATTTTAAAATAAATAATTGGAACACTAAGGGAAAGATGGTAAAGTTGGGTGAAATGAGTGAGGATAAAGTTGGGAAAACATAGTAGGGGTCCAAGGGGTAAGAGTGACATAAAGGAAAAAGAGATAGTGGAGAAAGTCATTTTTGGTACGATCGTGCAAGTTGGAAAGAGCTCTGAGGAAAAGGAGAGGAGAAAGTTATGGCTCAGAGGGATTTCAGAAAAACTCAAGAGGAGAAATCAAAATTGAATTATCAAAGGTATGAGGAGTGTCATTTGTCATTATAATTAATATGAGAGTAGGTGTATGTAGGTAGTTGGGGATTTTGGGGAATGATGGGATTTATGATGAAATTGGGGTTTGAGTTGTATGAGATGATATGTATGAAACTTATTATGATGTGTTGTTGTTATTGTGTTTATTTCATCATGATTGATGAGTATTTTTGGACTGAATTATGTTGGAATCGCAAGTTATTTTGGGTTTGAACTAGTGTAGAATCGCAACTGAGAAGTTACAGGTTCGTGCATTTTCGCCAAGCGAAGCAATTTTGCCCCAGCCTCGCCAGGAGAAAGTGGGAGCAAGAGGAGGGTAAAAAATGAGTGCTCCTGATTTTTATATGAATGAGAGAATTTGTCTCTGCTTACCGGGCAAAACCCAAGCGAGCGACTTACGTTGTCGGGCGAGTAGGAGCATTAGTTTGATTTTTCTTTTCTTTTATCGCGTTGTCTTGTGCCTTGTTGTTTCTATGCCTTGAGTGGTTGACGTGTTTCATTTTGAAGAGTATAACATGTTAATTGGGCACCACATGTATGAATTTATGTTGTTGCATTTCATGTTATGGCATTGCATCTATGAGAATGATTGTTATTATTGATGAGGTGATTTTAAAATGACGTGTGATGATATTGTGACTTAAGTGATGCTTTGGTGATGAGTTGTTGATTTGATGACTTTATGAACGAAGATGTATATATGATACTATGATATGAAGGTCTGAGTATAATACTAGGTAAATGATGATGCATGAATTTCTTGATGATGTTGTTTTGTATGATGAATGTTATCTTAATATATATTATCTTTATATATTGTATAATTATTTATGGTTGCTCACCCATCCTGTTTGAATGTTGCCTCCACGTGGGTAACATGTAGGTGATCAGGATTAACTCTTGGTGCATGGAGGTTTAGCTTCTGGAGTGTTTAGTTTTAATTCTGTTGAACTTTGAAGGTGTCTTGCTCTGATATGTAACATCGGGTCGGGATGATATTGAGTTGAATTTTTTATGTTGGGTTTATAGACTTGACGTTATTATGAATTTGGCTATTTTGACGGTTTTTTAGAATTATGATTATCCACTGCAATGTAGTTTTATTTGTTTTGAAACTTTATTGATGATAGAATCCGTGTTACGGAGCAGGACGTTATTTGGATATTTTGTTGAAATGTGGCACCCTGGTGGAGATGTACTATGGTTTATTTATTTTTAACTAGCTACTGTATTCGTGAGTATTTTGTGGGGTTGATGGGTGTTACACAATGCAACTCGACTCTGGAACTATATGCATATGTATGTGGTACTAACTCAATATTCGGTTCTCTTTAGAACCGGGTCCCCTCTTCTGAACCCATGAGCCCCCTCTTCTAAGCTCCAAATCCCCTCTTCTAAGCTTAGTACAAGCCAATAGTCCCATCTTCTGAACTAGCAGATATGTATCTTGACACCTCTTATGATGGATGATTATATCATCAAATCAATCTCAATTTACATAATTAAATTAAAACTCAATGCCCTATTGGATGTTAAGGACTCTTCTACGCTACTCCTCATGCATAAGCCCTATTGAAAGTTATTCCCCCTACCTTAGAATTCTAGCAAGCAACTTATTCTCCAATGGTTTTTCTCTCCTCTTCTAGCTCTAGGATTCTCCTCTTACCTCTTTCTCAAGTTTTCTAAGAATTGGGTGAAAACTAACTCTCCTTCACCTTTTAGAATATATATATATCTAGGATTTTCTACACAATCTCTTCTAATTACCTCATTAGCTCCCAACATTTTTAATTCACACTATCATCCCAAACTTTCATTGTTCTATTTTTTCTAATTTAATTAGTAAACTCATACTAATAATTAATTTAATTTTCCACCCAATCTTTTATTTATAAATAAAACTTAATTATCCATTTAGGTATTTCCTTTACTACCCCCACCTTATTCTCCTAAATATCCTCATTACCCCTTATTTCTCTACTAACTTCTATATTCTCTATTAATTAATCAATTAAATAATTTCTATCATAAAACCACACTTTACTATATTTAATTACTCTATTTTTATTATTTTATTTCTAATAATAAAATAATTAAATTCAACAAAAATGCTACTACACATATTATTCTATTTAATAATTAAAACACTATTATTTTAATTATTCTACCACTTATACATTATCACCATACTAATCTATTCTTCCCAACCATCTTACTGCATCCCACACACATAAAGTCAATATTCAATTTAAATCAATATGTAAACTCATATAAATACACAAATTAACTTAATTAAATAATTATACGAGAAAAAATTAGGGTGTTACAAGGAATGATGTGCGTGCATGTGCGTGCGCGCGCGTGTGTGTGTGTGCGTGCGCGCGTGCGGACGCGAGTGTGTGTATGTGTATGGGTGTGTGTGTGTGTGTGTGTGTGTGTGTGCGCGCGCGTGCGCGTGTGTGTCACGTGTGGGCTTTAGGCATATGAAACCATTTATTGATTATGTTCTTTAACATTTGATTCTTTTGAGTTTATTATCAAACACTTTTCCCTTTGTTATTTGATTATAACTTCTTCATTTTATGATGTTATTGGTATCTTGCTTTGATTCTTTTGTCATTAGCATAACCTATTTATACTTGTTCAGCACATAAAACCCCAATTGTATTCCTTATATGCATCACATGATTAGTCCATGCTATAATATAATTTTTCTTATGAAGAATCAAGCAAGTATCTTTAACGTAGCCAATAGAGTTTATTTTATCAACACATGCTTTATCAAAATGTAGCAAGATTTTCTCATATTATGTCTCGTTAGTAAACTAATTTTTTTTTTATAAATCCACTTCCTATGAAATTAAATTTTGTTTCTATATGTCTCTAATATTTTTATTAATATGAAATAGACAGAGAAACTTAATTGGACATGGCGACAAAACTTCTATTGAATTTATCTAATCAAGGTTTGTCTATCACAAGCACTTGAGAAGTTAAATTATCTAAAATAAATAATTGCTTTAACTTTTAATTCTCTATACATATTTTCTTGATGCTCCAATTCCAAACAAGAAAATATCAAAAAAATATATGTTAATTCTATTGAGGTAATATCTACATCTTCAAACAATGATAGTTTGTATTCGTTCATTATAAATGTATTATCATGTATATACAAAGTAATAATCATGTTAAACAACTTGATGAAATTTGAATGCATCAAAAATAAGTGACTCATAAGATCTAAGTGTTAAAATATTATACTCATATAGACATTCTTCTCAACTTGTACAAGTTTTTTTAATGTTGGATTTCAATTTTGAGGTCTCTCACTCACTTTTCATCATTTCTCATAAACTTGTTGTGCCCTAGCGAATGAAAGAAACACCATTCTTCATCTTCTCCACCTAACAAACAGAAACATCATTATTCATCTCCTCTAAGGAAGAAGGAGGCCCAAATAAGGAAACTCAAACCTCCGACCAACACATTTCTTTTACTCTCTCATCACGTTTCTGGTATGTAAAACTTTATCCATTACTATACCAGTAATCTTGTTATTGTTGGTATTGTTGGCATTGTTGTTGTTGTTGTCGTTGTCATTGTTGTTGTTGTTATTGTTTTTTAGACTTAGGGTATAATATTGTGTTGTTTATCAGATATTTGTAGTTGTTGCTTAATGTTATTGTTGTTTTATTGAGATGGAATATTCATTGTTGTTGGTTGTGTATGATTTTTATTTTATTTTCAGAAGCTATATGTTATTATGGATCGTAGTTAGATGAAAGTCAATAGATTAAGTAAAGAGTCTGAGAATGGAGTGAAACAATTTCTTGATTTCGCAAAAAAAAATCCTGACAATAATGGGATTTTTTTGTCTTTGTAAAAAATGCTAAAATACACACGCACAAAAATATTCAAAGGGTGATATATTTAATCATTTAGGTTGTGATAGAATTATTCAAAATTACACGAAATGGGTATGACATGTTGAAGTGACAAAAAAAAGACATGTGCTACATAGATTTGAAATTGATGAATATATGAATGATATTCTAGAAGATATGGTCTGTGATATTGGAGTATATGCTTTTAAGAAAGCCCATGAGGAAGATACTTTAAAAAGTGACATTGGAAATTCATTATTGTGGGGATGCAAAAATGTTACAAGATTGTCAGACATGTTAAGACTATTTAATCTTAAGGCAAAAGGTGGGTGAACGGATAGAAGTTTCATTGAATTGCTTGAATCATTGCAAGAAGTTATTTGAGAAGGTAACATGTTTTCGAACTGTAGTTATGAGGCCAAGCATATTGTCTCCAATGGGTTTGTACTATGTCAAAATACATGAATGTCATAATGATTGCACGTTATAAAGGAAAAAGTATAAAAACTTGAAGGAACGTTCGAGGTGTGTAGAGTCACGCTATAACCTGAAGGATAATAGTGTTGAAGATGATGATGGTGTAACTAGAAATGGTGTTATTTTTAAGGTGATGGTGATACCTATCAATAATTCAAAGGTTTAAGATACTATTTGCTAATGTAAATGACGTAAAGAATACTAGATAGCATGTAGATGAAAGAGTATGTAATGGAAAAATTTGCCATGTAGTTGATTCATTGTAATGAAAGAAAATTGATTCGTTGTTTTTAAATCTTGAGCCAATGAACCTTAGGCATGGAATTGCCACCGACGAAATAAACTCGTTTAGTAATATGAGTACTAATCATACTTCATGACTTGTTCTTCTCATATTTAAAACTTATCTATGTGGTTGTGCATGAAGCACAATTATATGATGTTATCAATGATGATTTATGGTCTAAAATAACCAGGGAACGACATAGATATTTATTTAAATCCATTGATTGAAGATTTAAAGTTTTTCGGGAGGAAGGTGTTGATGTCAATGATGCGTATACGGGTGATAACTTTAAGATGTGTGTCATGTTGTTTTGCCTAGTTAATGACTTTTTTGCATACAATGATTTGTTTGGGTACAACGTTAAGGGACATAAAGCGTGTGTTATATGTGAAGATGATACATGCTCCTCCAACTACAAAATGAAAAAAATATTATTTACCTTGGGCATCAAAACTTGTTAATACCTTATCATCCATACCATAGATTGCATAATGCTTTTAATGGAAAGCAGGAGTTTGATATCGATCTAAAACCCTTAATAAAAAAGGAAGTTTATAAAAGAAAATAACACATTAATGTTATCTTTGGAAAGAAACAAAAATATTTTGTGGAGAAAAATATTTGGAAAAAGAGGATGATGTTCTTTGATCTTCTGAATTTCTCTAGCCTCGATGTAAGACATTGTCATAATGTGATGGTTGTGTAGAAAAATGTATGTGATAGTTTAATTGGAACACTTCCCAACATTAAAGACAAGACAAACTATAGTAAGAAATTCCGTTAGATATGGTGGTGATGGGTATATGACAAGAGTTATCCCCAAAAGAAATAAGAAATAAAACATATTTCCCCCAACATGTTACACCCTATTTAAAAGATAAAAAACAAAGTTTTTTAGATTGTTTGCAGGGTATCAAATTTCCCCAAGGGTACTCATAAAATACGGAGAAACTTGTGTCAATGAAGGATCTCAAATTAGTTGACTTAAAATCTCATGATTGTCATGTCTTGAATAACTTCTACCAGTGGCTATCAATGACATTTTACCAAAAAGTGTAAGGGTAACAACAACCAGATTGTTCTTATTCTTCAATGATATGTGTATTAAAGTCACTGATCCTGGAAATTTAGAAGAGTTAGAACATGAGACTACAATTATCTTATGTTAATTAGAGATGTATTTCCCTCCATAATTTTTTGACATTATGGTTCACTTAATTGTTAATCTATTAAGAGAGATTAAAATTTGTGGTCTAATTTATTTAAGGTGGATTTATCCGGTAGAGCGACCCATAAAAATATTTAAAGGGTATACAAATAATCATCACCTTCTAGAATTTTTTATTGTTGAATGGTACATCACAGAAGAAACTATTGAATTTTGTACAAACTATTTGTCAGAAAAAACTCTATAGAAATTCCCGAGTCTCGTCATGATGGAAGATACGGAGGTAGAGGTACTCAAGGTTTAAATGTTACAACAATAGACCGAGATGTAGTTCTTCAAGCTTATTTATATATATATTGAATAACATTGATGAATTTTAACCTTTCTTTTTCGCTTACAAAAGCCTTATCAAGGAAACATTTTGCCGAATGAGTGAAAAGTTGATGTTAAGAGAGCATAACAAATCTTTCATAAATTAGTTTAATGAAAGGGTTTATAAATAGAGTAGTGCAGCAAAGATAGTTAAATGGGTGTAATATATGTATAAGTTTAATGTAATAACTTGGAGCGTGTAGCACCCCAAAATTTGCCATCCCTTTCTCTAACCTTGGATGGCTTTTGCTTCGCGTTCATTTGCATCATCATTAGGTCATAGCTCATAATCATGCTTTGCATTGGTATGTTAAGACATGGGATCAAGAGTTTCTCTAAATAAATCATCGAGTATCAGACTTACTTTCTTCAAGAACTGTCAGGCATCAAGGGCCTAGGGTTTCATCAGTCCTTGGATTCAAGTTTGTTGGAAAGCTCATATCCAGTTGGCTCAGGATCAGGGTTTATTTCTCATCATGGATAAGAGATCAGGTCCATTAGGGGCGATTGTGTAGTTTCAAGTCAAGTGTGGTTGTTCAGTCACGGTTAAGATCAGATGGAAGTTTGACCTAATCTTGGTCAAACCATCAAGAATTTCTTCAGCTGCAAGTTATCTGTACCATTGGATTATTTTCACAGTGGTGTGTCCCAAATTCAAGTTATCATGTGTGGAGGTTATCAGGCTATCAAGCATTGGTCCCTAGAGAGTTTGGTTCAGAAGTCAGGATCATCATGATCATAAGTTCAGTGGTGGTTCATTTATGGGTTTATGTTCCTCAGTGTGGATTCAATAATCAACGCAAGGTTTCAAACTGATTCAGATGGTTTTTGAGAGTTGTTCATGGTAATTGTGTTCATTTAATCAAAGGTTTGCTGATGAAGGAAATATTAAGTTAAAAGTCGAGATTTCATGGCCTTGTTGTTGGAAATTTTGGTCCATATTCGTACCCATATCCATTTTTCAAACCAAATTCCCTAATTACCATTCCTAGCTATTTTATCCATTTTTACATCCTTTTTATCCAATTTTCTATACAAACCAATTACTCATTTTTCAAATCAATTCCCACATATTCATCTTAAAGCATTTTATCATTTTTCAAGTTCAATATCCACTTTTTAACCCATTTATTCATGTATAAATCCATTTAGTCCATTTTTATCATTACCATCCTTTGAATATATTACCATTATTTTTAAAGCCCATTTATCATTTTTTCCTCATAAACCATTATTCCAAAAATCATATCATTTCTATAAAGCCCTTGTCATACAAGTCCCATTTACACAAAGTCATCATATACCAAAAATCTACAAAAAACCTAACACAATGAAGGTCCATTATACACATCACAAGTTACAAAAATAATGAACAAACCCATTACAACAAGTATTACATAATATCACCGGGCCCATATTACAAGAGAATTCCCAAAAAATAAAAAAGGCCACATTCACAATGATTCTCTAACAGCTATAATTCCAAAATCACACCAAAGTCACGCAAGAACTGTACCACATGCCATACAACAACAATGCATCAAATGGTACACAGAGACTGCTCTGTGAATTCCACTCCAGCAATTACCACCACTACTTGTAAATTGTACCGCTACCAGCCACATAAAACCTGATCCTGCTACAAAAAATTGCAACAGCTAATGCCCAAAGAAAACTTCTGCATAATCGTACTGAGCCAGCCTCCACAAACCTGATATTGAGTACAGCACCACAACAACAAGACAAAAACAAATTGGTACCCAAAAGACTTCATAAGAATTGGTTTTGATTTAAAAGGGAAAAAAAGAGATAACCGAAGAGAAAAAAAAATCTGAAGAAAAGAATACTAACCTTCATTAACCCTTGTCTTCCTCATCCTTCATCATTCAATCTGAAAAAACCGAACCACTCTTTTCATAAACAACAACAGTATCTGAACCAAACCTTCATCAGTTTCAACCCTTACATGTTTTTGTTCAACAAAGCCTTCAATCCCAAATCTCTTCTTCGACAGATCCATCACACATGTTTCACCCTCAAAACTTGTTCATATCTTCCTCTACCTCTTCTGAACAGACACAAAAGATACCACTTCAATAGTCCCTCTGCCTCAAGCTTCATTATCACAACACCATCCCCATAAATCCAGCCAAACTATGATCAATACCACATTCTTCAACATCCACCATAAAACATTATAACTTCAAAACCCTCCTTCTACACATAAACCATTAACAGCTAAAACACCAACCTCCGCCACGAGACTGAGAGAGGATTTGAAACGAAAAAACGATGTGAGAGGGATCACAAGAAAGTGAAGTACAGGTACCTGAAAAACGATTTCAATCTACACCAGAAGATTCACCATCATCGCCGCGTTTTTGGGTTTAGCTTAAGGTAGGTTTGATTTGAGCCTTAAGTATGAAATTAGAGGAATATTTATGGAGAAATCGAGGACTCCGTCGTCGTTGATGATGTTTGGTTTTCCACTTCCACCTTTGATGCTTGCCCATTCTCATCGTCATTTCAGCTTCCGCAGAGTAACACAAAATAGAAAGGAATTGATGAAGGCATAGGCATGTTTTTTTCCTTTTCTTGTTTCAGTCCGTGGGTTATTATTGTTTGGTGATGGATGGGCCTCAGAGCCCATCATGATTCACACGTATTTGGTCTTACACGCTATGTTCCGGGTTCACCCCCCCCCCCCCCCCCTCTTTGCTAATTATTTATTTTGTTAATTACTTTATTTATTTAATTTTATATATGCTAGAATTTGTTTGCTTGTTTAGTTTTTTATTTAGGTTAAGTTAACTAGTTTTTGTTATTAGATTTTAGATTTAATTTAATTAGTTAATTTATTAATTAGTTTCTTTTTGTGATTCAGTTTTAATTAGAATGGTTTAGTTTATTATTATTTAAATTACAATTTTGAACTTAATTAGACTTAGATTTAGGGGCTAATCGTGATTTAGGTCTTGATTTAGATGTTTAATTGTAACTTAAGATTTTATTTTAGACTAACTCTTAGCATTTATCTGGTGATTTAATTAAATCTTGATTTTGGTTTTGACGAGTGTTGTCGGCGCCTTCTTGTGGATATTTTTGTTTAATTGATGAATATGATTTTAATGCTTACCTTGCCTAGTTCCTGACTAAGTGTTGATCCAAGTGTGCTTTGCTTCTTTGTCTGGTTGTCATTTGTGATTGAATTGGATAATGTTTACTTGTGTTTGCTCACATGATCCCTTAGGGTCCCTAGTCCCTTTGTTTAAGATGAGAATCATAGAGACATTAGGTTTTCAAACCTTTGTATGATAACATTTAGGTAGAATTCCCTTTCATCCTAACCTTAGGACCATCTTGTATGATAACTTTAGGATTTCCAGTTTCCCTTTAGTGTTCCCTTTCTATGCGTCTCTCTCTTCTCATCTCAAAACACTTTCTAACTTATCTAATAAATATGATGAACATTGTACGCTACGAGCCGTAAGTACATGGGAAATGATGAGTGAGGGGTTTCTCCTTACTTGTCTAAAGTGTTTAGTGTATTCCCTTTGGGCGATATGCGACGCATTCGCTCCTATGTCATAGTCTTTAGTGCAACGTGAGTCTCAAACTAACTCAATCCATTTCTTTAAAACTCATAAATCAAACTCAAACCTTTTTATCCTTCGGGATTGTTCTTTAAACCATCTTCAGAAAAGAGTACGTTGTTTTTCCGTTCTATCGAAAATAGGCGTCGTCCCTAACTGCTGGAATGGAAGCTTAATATCGCTCATAAAAAACACATAACCAACCTGTGGTTTCGTTATCCGAACTATGTTTGCTCTGATTTCTCATACCAGATGAGGATATGTATGCACAAGACAATGGTGCCTTGGTGAGCAACCATCCCCCCATCACCCGTAGTTTTCCGAACTACTTTGGCTCTGACTTTCCCATTGCACGAGGGAATACGTAGGCATAGGGAGGTGATGTCCTATCGAGTATCCTTTTTCTTTTCCAACCCCCATTTAGCAGTAGCTTTTAGATAGCTCACCCCTTTGATAGACAACAAGCATGGATCCCGTTGAGTACAACGGACGTGAGGGGTGCTCATACATTCCCCTTGCGTAACCGACTCCCGAACCCAAGATTTGGTTGTGATGACCTTGTCTTATTCTTTCTTTTAGGTTTTCTTCGATCGTTTCCTTTCCCACTCTTTGGGATAAATAACATTCGGTGGGACTCTTCTGTTTGTTTCCTCCGGCCCTTTTTCGCAGTTACGACAACTAGCGAATCTGCTAGGGACTCTGGTTCCCTATGCTAGTCAATCATAATGCTTGTCTGTTTTATATTTTTGGATGTGTATATTTGTGCATATGCGTGTTGTATTTGTATGTTTTTTTTTGTATATTATTACACTTGCATTTTACTTTTTGCACCTTATTATTGTTATCATACTATATTATTGTTGTTGTGCTGTTGGGTGGATTGCTCCACTGAGAGATAAGCCCAATACCTAAGCTTGAGTACACACCTAGTATTAGTGAGGAGAGTAACGCGGGCTTGCCTTTTTGGCATGCACGAGCCCTCATGAAATTCGCGTCCATGCGAGTTTTTCTTTGAAGACATCTTATCCTGTGCATCTTGGACAGTTTAGGGGGTGTCGGATTTGAAAGTTAACGACTCTGGAGACCGTTCATTGGGAAGTCAGTTGAGACCTCCTTGATTGACCATGATGCCAAACCAGAAATGGTGAACGTATCATTGTTTCTCGACCTTAGAGTCCGTGATACTGACGACTTATTAGGATTGCGATGCCAGCCAAGACTAGAACCCACATGTGAGAGGGAATGGCTTTTGTAGGAAACTTTGACTTTCAACCAACCCGATTTTCTGGTTTTCTTATTAGTGTGAACTTATCAGCCTGGTATTCTGGTATTTTGGTATTTTGGGTATTATGGGTGTAACACCCTTTTTCTACCCCAAAATTTATCAAGGCAAAATAACACATAAATCAGAGTGAATAAATAAATCTCATTAAAAAGCCACAAAAAGGGCGTACATTGCTCAAAGTCATCAAAATTGGTCAATACTCCGTAACGACGGGTTTTTCCCAAGGTACATCAAAACATCATAAACAGCGGAATTCAAAACATAATTCAAAGTTTTCCTCAAAGAGGGAAATTAATCAGAATAACGTCAATAGTATAAAATCAACTCAAGGAACCCAACCTGATGTTACATATCAGAGCAAGACCCTCTAAGCTGACCAAAAGACTAAAACGCTCAAAAACTTCAAACAAACTCCTCGCCGGAATCCACGGCTAAACTGGGTCATTTGCACGTTACCCACATAGAGGTAACATTCAAACAGGCAGGGTGAGTAAAACTATTCATAATAATCAATGTATGACAATTAATGCATAAACGACAACATATTCATATTCAACACATTCATATTACTCACATATGCCTCAAAGGTCACAACATCATAATTTATACACAAAGACTCATAAATGCAATGCAACACAACTCAATGCATTTGGTACCAATCATCACAGCTCGATGGACACTGGGCCATCAACCCTCCATAGATCCCCATCAATAGAATCGGAGCACGTCAAAAGACTTCACATCCACACAGTGGGATTGAAGCCAAAGCAATCGAATGCGCATGAATGCATGGTGCACACGTCACAATAATAATCCTCACAATACGACTTATGATGCATCATCATTCATCATACTCATCATCATCACATAAATCACATCAATCATCTCATGTTATCACATAGTTCATCGAATCATGGTAATTTCATCATATTAACTCAATCGATACATTATAGAAAACTATCATAACATCATGTACACATCACCTAAAACCCACTATCATACTCATGGCAACTCATCCCAGAAATCCCAGAATCACACATCACGGCATCACTGCACAACAATTGATTTCGCGAACTTTGCTATGTTCGCTGGCTCGCTCGCTAGACAAGTCTCGTAGCGAACCCCTCGCTGGCTTACTCTCTAGGCGAGCCTCTAGAAAATCCTCATTGGCTTGCTCGCTAGGTGAGTCTTGTAGCGAACCTTCGCTGGCTTGCTCGCTAGGAGAACAGTGCGATGACAGCAACTTCTGATACGCACCAGAATTGATTTCCACCCAAAAACTCATACGATTCACACATCTCATGCCCCCAAAACATCCCTAAATCATCCCTAAGGTCATACGGCGATAACGATACACAATCTATGGTTCATTAGGCTACTCCGGCAACTTTTGCACTGCCTAAAACACTATTTTCTTGCAATTGCTCTGAGTGCATCAGAGTTACTCACATTTGAATATTCCTATTCCTACAGGGTCAAACATATCACAATCCAAGGTTTTGGTTTCCAAACTCATGTTACACATCAAACAGTCCGATAAGGTTTTCTAAATTCATGTCAATATTCAGGGATACATATCATCAATCATAACCTCAAAGTCTATTCATCCATCTCCCTAATTCTCTCAAATCAACCCAACATACCCTAAACCATAAAACCCCACCATAAACACACTGAAAGGCATACATAGAAAATCATGAAATGCGATACTCCCCATACCTTAGTCGATTCGCTGCTTTCACGATTAACTTCGGGATCTTCTGCCTCCCACCTTTCCTTCAGAGCTCTGGCCACCAAACTTTCACGGTTAATACCAAATGAATTCAAATTCCCTTTCAGAACTCTATTTTGTCCAACTTAGTCTTGGGCCTCACAAATTGGGATTTTCCCTTATTACCCTTACCAACTTTCTCAAATGCCCAAATTGCCCTTATTTCACTTATATTCCATTTAATTAATAATAATACTAATAAATTGATATTATATGCTATTAATCAAATAAATACCCGAAAATGCACATTTTTACAATATTCACAAAACCACCGGAAATTCAGGGAAACATGAATATTCTTAATTAAATAATTAATTCAAATATCATGATTAAATTCGAGGTGTTACAACTCTCCCCCACTTAAAATAATTTTCGTCCTCGAAAATTACCTACAGAAAATAGAGTCGGATACGACTCCTTCATCTGATCTTCATGTTCCCAAGTCCAAGTTTCTCCAACTGGTCCTCCCCACAATACCTTCACCGAGGCGATCTCTTTACCTCGTAGCTGTTTCACTTCTCGTTTGTCAATTCGAACAAGCAACACCTCAACAGTCAAATCATCTCGCACTTGTACATCATCCATCTGAATCACATGTGACAGATCTGGAATGTACTTCCTCAACTGGGACACATGAAACACATCATGCAAATTTGCGAGCGACAGCGGTAAAGCAATCCGATAAGCTACTTCCCCCACCCTCTGCGAAATCTGATACGGACCAACAAAACGCAACGTGAGCTTTCGAGACTTCAAAGCTCGACCAACACCAGTTACCGGCGTAACTCTCAGAAACACATGATCTTCCTCTTGGAATTTGAGTGCTTTCCTCCTCTTATCATGGTAACTCTTCTGACGACTCTGCGATGCTTTCATCTTCTCACGGATCATCTTGATCTTTTCAGTTGTCTCTTGCATAATTTTAGGTCCGAGCACAGCACTCTTGCCTGATTCATACCAACACAACGGAGTCCTACACCTCCTACCATACCAAGCCTCATACGGTGCCATTCCGATACTAGAATGGTAACTGTTATTGTAGGTAAACTCAGCCAACGGCAAATAACTATCCTACGATCCACCTTGACCCAAAACACAAGCTCTCAACAAATCCTCTAAAGACTGGATAGTTCTTTTTGTCTGTCCATCCATCTGCGGATGATAGGCAGAACTCAACCTCAACTTAGTACCCAAAGCTGCCTGCAACCTCTCCCAAAACCTTGATGTAAATCTCGAATCTCTATCAGACACAATACTCTAAGGAATACCATGCAACTTCACAATCTGCTCAATATATAATTCAGCAAGCTTCTGCAACGAATAATTGATCCTCGTCGGTACAAAATGAGCCGATTTAGTCAATCTATCAACAATGACCCAAATCGAATCATATCCCTTCACCGTCTTCGGCAAACTTGTCACAAAATCCATAGAAATGCTATCCCATTTCCATTCTGGAATACTCAATGGTTGCATCATACCCGACAGTCTCTGATGTTCAATCTTCGACTTCTGATAAGTCAAGCAAGCATAAACAAATTCAGCAATTTCCTTCTTCATACTAGGCTACCAAAACAACTTCTTCAAGTCTTGATACATCTTTGTGGCACTAGGATGAATACTCAACCCGCTTCTGTGACCTTCTTCAAGAATGCTCTTCCTGATTTCTGGCACATCGGGAACACATACTCTATCTCGGAACCTCATCACACCATTTTCATCAATTCGAAAATCACCTTCATTACCTTGATTAATTAACGCGAGACAATCCACCAAACTCAAATCAGATCTCTGACCTTCTCTGATCTCTTGGAGAATACTACTAGTCAGTTTCAACATACCTAATTTCACACTATTAGGAGTCTCTTCACAAATCAAACTCATATCTCTAAATTGCTCAATTAGTTCCAACTCTCGAACCATAAGCATCGACATATGCAAGGACTTCCTACTCAATGCATCAGCCACAACATTAGCCTTACCCGGATGGTAACTCAATTCAAAATCATAATCCTTCAGAAGTTCAAGCCATCTTCGCTGCCTCATGTTCAACTCTTTCTGATCAAACAAATACTTCAGACTCTTGTGATCACTGAACACTTCGAATCTGGACCCAAATAGATAATGTCTCCACATCTTCAACACAAACACCACAGCAGCCAACTCTAAATCATGCGTAGGATAATTTCTTTCATGAACCTTCAGTTGTCTGGAAGCGTAAGCAACAACCTGACCGTTATGCATCAATACGCCTCCAAGGCCCATCTTCGACGCATCACAATACACCACAAAGGACTCACTCGGGTTTGGCAAAATCAACACTGGAGCAGTCGTCAACTTCTTCTTGATTTCTACAAAACTCTTCTCACAAGCAACATCCCACACATAAGCTTGGCCCTTTCAAGTCAACTGAGTCAATGGCAATGCTAACTGAGAAAAACCTTCAATAAACCTGCGATAATAACCAGCCAACCCAAGGAAACTTCGAATCTCAGTAGCAGACTTTGGAGCCTCCCACTGCAACACAACATCAATCTTCGATGGATCAACAACAATCCCTCCACTAGAAATCACATGGCCAAGGAAACTCACTTCCTTCAACCAAAAATCACACTTAGACAACTTTGCGTAAAGCTTCTTGTCCTTCAAAACCTGCAATACAACTCTTAGATGTTGCACATGCTCTTCTTCAGACTTAGAATATATCAAAATATCATCAATAAACACCACTACGAACTGATCCAATAAGGATGGAAAATCCTATTCAGATACTCCATTAATACGCCAGGTGCATTCGAAACTCCAAACGGCATCACAGTATACCCATAGTGTCCATATCTCGTCCTGAAAGTTGTCTTCGGAATATCATCAGGCTTAACATGAATCTGATGATAACCAAACCTCAAATCAATCTTGCTAAACACACAAACACCCACCAATTGATCCATTAAATCATCAATCCTCGGAAATGGATATTTATTCTTAATCGTCACTGTATTCAACTGCCGGTAATCCATACACAATCTCATACTATCATCTTTCTTCTTCACCAACAACACAGGAGCACCCCACAGAGAAACACTCGGTCGAACAAACTTTTTCTCAAGAAAATCTTCCAACTGTTTCTTCAATTCCCCTAACTCAGATGCAGACATCTGATAAGGAGCCATTGATACAGGACTAGTGCCCGATATCACCTCAATAGTGAACTCTACCTCACGCTCAGGAGGTAAGTCATTCATGTCGTTTGGAAACACCTCAGGAAATTCCCGAACAACCGGTAGCTCCATGCCCATTGCTTCACCATCCACTTGGAGCGAAGCAAACATCTTAGCCTCATCTTCTAAGAGTTCTTCCACTTGCTTGGCAGATACAAACATTAACTCTCCAACATCGCCCAACTCAGGAAATCTTACAGTCTTACTATAACAATTAATGTGAACACAGTTGTACTCCAACCAGTTCATCCCAAGGATAACATCAATTTGATTCAAAGGTAAACAAACCAAGTCCATCACAAAGTTCCTATCATAAATAGTCACAGGGCAGCTCAAACAGACTAACGCAGTAGTCACAGAACCATTAGTCGGGGTATCAATAACCATACTCCCACTCATAGCAGACAAATTAAAATTCAACCTCTTAGCATATTCAAGCGAAATAAATAAATGTGTAGTACCAGTATCAATGATAGCAATCAATTCAACATCATTAATAAAACACGTACCTCTGATCAAGTTATCCGTCTTAGCTTCTTCTACACCGCTCAACGCAAACACTCTGTCACTTGTCTGAGCAGCAGTAGCAGTCTTCTTCGGCTGCTGACACTGGGTGCTGATATGCCCCTTCTCTCCACAGTTGAAGCAAGTCGGAGCTTTGTCTTTGCAGTCATTAGCCTTATGACTCCTCTTGCCACAACGATGACACCTCAGCACCTTGCAATTCTCAACACGGTGGCCTTGCTCGCCACACTTTTAGCACTTACTTGGAGCAGTAGCCGCTCCCCCACTTGGCTTTTTCCCATCAGAAGCCTTCTGCTTCCCTTTATCACCAGAAGTCACATACAGTTTTCCTCTGAACTGACCTTTCTATTTCTTCTCACTCAGTTGCTTGTAGTGAGAAGATCGAGCTCGGCTATCTTCATCATAAATTCTGCTCTTGTTCACCAGTTCTAAAAACCGGCGAATCTGCTGATACCTAATTCCCTGCTTAATCTCTGGTCTCAACCGATTCTCAAACTTGAGACACTTCGACATATCTGCGTTAGCACGGTTGTAATGCGGACAAAACTTGACCAAAGACTCAAACTTTGCCGCATACTCAGCCACAATCATATCACCTTGTGTCAGCTCAAGGAACTCCACCTCTTTCTTCCCCCGAACATCTTCAGGAAAATACTTCCTCAGAAACTCTTCTTTAAACACAATCCAAGTTATCGCAATGCCAGCACCTCCCAATCTCTGACGAGTGTTATCCCACCAATCCTCAGCCTCTTCTGCCAGCATATGTGTACCAAACTGTACCTGCTGCGCATCAGTGCACGCCATAACTCGGAAAATCTTCTCAATCACCTTCAGCCACTTCTACGCACCATCAGGATAATGAGTACCCACAAAAGTCGGCGGATTGTTCCTCTAAAACTTTCCCAAAGCATGGAACTCATCTGGAGGTCCACCATTCTGAGCCATCACTTGGGCAAGTGATTCCAGCGTATCAGCAATAGCACGATCATTCCTTTATGCCATCTACAACCACCAACAAGGTTAGAAGGAAACAACTCATCGATAGCGTTCTCACACTATTGACTAACAGGGGATTAACAACATAAACACTTGGCCGGACGGACCAACCTGCTCTGATACCACTAATGTAACACCCTTTTTCTACCCCAAAATTATCAAGGCAAAATAACACATAAATCAGAGTGAATAAATAAATCTCATTAAAAAGCCACTAAAATGGCGTACATTGCTCAAAGTCATCAAAATTGGTCAATACTCCGTAACGACGGGTTTTTCCCAAGGTACATCAAAACATCATAAACAGCGGAATTCAAAACATAATTCAAAGTTTTCCTCAAAGAGGGAAATTAATCAGAATAACGTCAATAGTATAAAATCAACTCAAAGAACCCAACCCGATGTTACATATCAGAGCAAGACCCTCTAAGCTGACCAAAAGACTAAAACGCTCAAAAACTTCAAACAAACTCCTCGCTGGAATCCACGGCTAAACTGGGTCATCTGCACGTTACCCACATAGAGGTAACATTCAAACAGGCAGGGTGAGTAAAACAATTCATAATAATCAACGTATGACAATTAATGCATAAACGGCAACATATTCATATTCAACACATTCATATTACTCACATATGCCTCAAAGGTCACAACATCATAATTTATACACAGAGACTCATAAATGCAATGCATCACAACTCAATGCATGTGGTACCAATCATCACAGCTCGATGGACACTGGGCCATCAACCCTCCATAGATCCCCATCGATAGGATCAGAGCACGTCAAAATACTTCACATCTACACAGTGGGATTAAAGCCAAAGCAATCGAATGCGCATGAATGCATGATGCACATGTCACAATAATAATCCTCACAATACGGCTTATGATGCATCATCATTCATCATACTCATCATCATCACATAAATCACATCAATCATCATATCTCATGTTATCACATAGTTCATCAAATCATGGTAATTTCATCATATTAACTCAATCGATACATCATAGAAAACTATCATAACATCATGTACACATCACCTAAAACTCATTGTCATACTCATGGCAACTCATCCCAGAAATCCCAGAATCACACATCACGGCATCGCTGCACAACAATTGATTTCGCGAACTCTGCTATGTTCGCTGGCTCGCTCGCTAGGCAAGTCTCGTAGCGAACCCGTCGCTCGCTTGCTCGCTAGGCGATCCTCTAGCGAATCCTCGCTGGCTTGCTCGCTAGGCGAGTCTTGTAGCGAACCTTCACTGGCTTGCTCGCTAGGCGAACAGTGCGATGACAGCAACTTCTGCTACGTACCAGAACTGATTTCCACCCAAAAACTCATACGATTCACACATCTCATGCCCCCAAAACATCCCTAAATCATCCCTAAGGTCATACGGCGATAACGGTACACAATCTATGGTTCATTAGGCTACTCCGACAACATTTGCACTGCCTAAAACACTATTTTCCTGCAATTGCTCTGAGTGCATCAGAGTTACTCACATTTGAATGCTCCTATTCCTACAGGGTCAAACATATCACAATCCAAGGTTTTGGTTTCCAAACTCATATTACACATCAAACAGTCCGATAAGGTTTCCTAAATTCATGTCAATATTCAGGGATACATATCATCAATCATAACCTCAAAGTCTATTCATCCATCTCCCTAATTCTCCCAAATCAACCCAACATACCCTAAACCATAAAACCCCACCATAAACACACTGAAAGGCATACATAAAAAATCATGAAATGGGATACTCCCCATACCTTAGTCGATTCGCCGCTTTCACGATTAACTTCGGGATCTTCTGCCTCCCACCTTTCCTTCAGAGCTCTGGCCACCAAACTTTCACGGTTAATACCAAATGAATTCAAATTCCCTTTCAGAACTCTATTTTGTCCAACTTAGTCTTGGGCCTCACAAATTGGGCTTTTCCCTTATTACCCTTACTAACTTCCTCAAATGCCCAAATTGCCCTTATTTCACTTATATTCCATTTAATTAATAATAATACTAATAAATTAATATTATATGCTACTAATCAAATAGATACCCGAAAATGCACATTTTTCCAATATTCACAAAACCACCGGAAATTCAGCGAAACATGAATATTCTCAATTAAATAATTAATTCAAATATCATGATTAAATTCGGGGTGTTACAATGGGCTTTCCATCATCTCAGTGCTTTGGTATTCTGGTATTTTATTGTCAGAGCAGAATTTTGGTTTTATTCAGTCAACAGTGCAATAGTTATTCAAAATTTGTGGAAGCTTTGATCCAATGTCTTTTGCATTGTGTCGCTACTGCGAAAAAAGGTGTCGGCAATGACAGAAGAGTCGCCACCGTTTGTTATTTATCCCAACGAGAGAAAGGAAACGATCATAGAAAATCTGACGAAAATGGGAGAAGACAGGTCATCGCAACCACATCTCAGGTTCGGGAGTCGGTTACGCAAGGGGAAGGTATTAGCACCCTTCACGTCCGTCATACTCTAAGGGATCCATGCTTGTTGTCTATCTAGAAGGGTGTTTATCTATCTACGCTAATGGCCTCAGGGACAAAAGAAAAGAAAAGAGACTCGGCAGAGCATCGCCGCTTTGTGCCTACGTATTCCCTCGTGCAATGGGAAAGTCAGAGTCAACGTAGTTCGGCTTACTACGGATGAAGGTGGGTAAAGGTTGCTCGCCAAGATATTGTCGTCTTGTGCCTACGTATTCTTATCTGGTATGAGAAATCAGAGCAAACATAGTTCGCACAAATAAGAACATCGGTTGGTTCAAATGTTTTATCCGAGTAGGGTTAACAACTAGTTCTAGTAGTTAGGTGTATGCAGCTCGACCAATGGAGACTTAGGCGTTACCTGTTTGCGGTAGAACTAAGAGTTAACGAAACTCTTTTTATGAAAAGGTTTTTCACATTAAGGGGTCCCAAAGGACAAAGAGAAGTTTGATCATTTGTTTTCGAAGTCTTTTAAGAAAAAGTGCATTAATTATTGTTTGTAATTCATGGTGCACTAAAGACTATGACTTAGCAGCGAATGTGTCGCATATCGTCCAAAGGACATACGCTAAACACTCTAGATAATTGAGAGGAGGCCCCCCGATCACCATTTCACAAGTACTTAAGGCTCGTAACGCACAACATTCATTAGCCTTTATTAAGTATTTTAGAGTTGTTTTGAGATGAGAAAGAGAGAGGACAAACTAAAGGGAAACTAGTTCAAACCTAGTAGTTGTCATGCAAGATAGACCTAAAGTTTGGATTAAGGTTAGAGGAAAACTACCTAACATTCTCATACATGGTTTGAATCCTAAATTCTATCATAATCATCCTTAAACAAGGAGATTAGAAATCCTAAGGGAGCATGGTGATGAAAAGAGAAGAAGAGAACATGATATAAAATGATTTATGTGTAAACGTGTAAACATCTATTGCACATTTAGAATGATAGTGAGGGAGGAAAATGTGTGGGGCAAAGGCCTCCACAAGATCATCTCAACCTCAAGCATGCATATGCAATTAAAAGAGAAAAGAAGAGAAAGAATGCACAAAACAAAATGCAAACAATCACACAAAAGGGATGAAATGGGAAGACTAGTCTTACACCATTCATACATCAACCAAATGAGCCCTAAGGCAAACCAAATGAAAGCAAATGATGACCTAAAACAAAGAGGAGATAAGGGATGAAATGAGACCAGCAAGGGTGTTAAAATATCGTTCAACCATGGTATCATTATGATTTGGGCAAAAGAATGCACCAAAATTGCTCATAGTTCACCATTTAGGTCATGCTCCAAATACCTCCAAATGAGGGACTAAGAAAACCCAAATTGTGCTCCAACGTCCTTGGACAGAGAGAGAGAGAGAGAGAGAGAGAGAGAGAGAGAGATGAAGGGAGAGAGTACTCAAAAGAAATGAAGCAAAACATGTAAAATAATGCAAGTAGGTCATGTTAAAAGAGTGGAAACATTCACATATGTACACAAGAAACCCTAAAAGGAAAGGCCAAAAGATACACAAACTTAAACAAGTTACAAACCAAATTAGGACCTATAATTCAACATATAAACACCTCAATATGTCTATAACATGAATCCACAAGAATTAGAGGTTTAATTAATGCACCAAAGTCATTTACAACACAAACTAGTTCATGCACTAATATAAACATCACACAAGGATGCCCTAAAATGGAAATTGCACTAAAAATAGCAAACATATCCAAAAAATGCCAAATAAAATCCTAGATGACCCCTAAGGTGTTAGGAACCAGGGGTCAAAAGTATGGGAACAAAGCCCAAATAAAACTCTGCAAACAAAAGTGAAAACCACAGGGATACCCTAAATGCAAGGGTGAATTGAGGGTCATAAAAACTAGCCTAAAACCCTAACTAAATTTAATCAAACCAGGGGTAAAAAGGTCTTGAAAAATCACCTAACATGTCATCAATATGAGAAACAAGAATCAGCCGTTAGCATGGAAAAATGATCAAGAAATAAAATCAGACACATTGAGATATCAATTTTAATTCAATTAAAATACCTCAAAAATGTAAAATCCATTTTTAATTGAAAAATGACTTAAAAAATTAAGTGAAAAAATTCTAAAATCGCATAACATCGTAAAATGTGTAAAAAGTATTTTTTGGGATTTTTATCATCATCAGAGGTATTTTATTTGCATTAAAATCAAACAGAAAATAAGATGTAAAAGAAAATAAAAGAAATTGAAAAAAAGGAAAAGATGTGTGATGAATAGCAATCAGGTTCAGTTGTTTTTCAATTGGGCTCAACAAGGGGGTATGGATAGGAACCAAAGCCCAAGTCTAAAGCAATTCAGAGAACGGATGAAACTCACTGTTTCATTTATTTATGTGGCATGGTCAAAGATTCAAAGGATCACTCAGAAGCAATCACAACCCTTCGTTTTGGTTTGGTCAAAGATTCAAAGGTGACATGGCACTTACACGCTGGCGACGGAGTCAAAGAACCAGACGATGGTTCTGAAACTCCGGTCATCTTATCCGGCGAACCTGGCCGAAGTTGATGACCCTAAACTATATCAAATGCGTCATTTTTAATACCAATCTAATCCTCTCATTGCCTAGGTCGTGATTCCAATGTCCATTTTAATTTATCACTCAAGAATGAAGAAAAACGAAACAAACAAGAATCAAGGTCATATCATGAAACATCAAGAACATGAACCAAATTAATCCAGAAATGGCCTACAAGTGTAGGGCTTCAATACGCATCAAGAATGGCATTGAATGGATGCTTAATCATGGAGAATTCGTGAAAGAAAGTTTACCTAACAGAGCTCCTCCGTTGGGTCTTAAGTTGTAACTGAAACTCGTGGGAAATTATCCAGAAAGCTTCAATGATCTTCAATAAAGCTCTTGGTAATCTTCAATTGGACTGGAATGCTCTGAATCTTGATTTCACTATCTCACTTTCTCCTTGAAAATTCTCAACCGTTTTTGCTCCAATTCTGATCAATCTTCACTTATGAAGGCTTGTTCTTCATCTGGGGATTATATGCAATGGACCTGAGCTCAATTGGAGGTCCAATTGTGGCCTGTTAATGGGAATTGAAAAATCCAAATTTAAGTTTTTTAGCTTTGAAATTCACAAGTGAAAATGGCTCCAAAGGCTCTAAACTTGGTTCAAACAGCTTGCTTGTTATGTAAGGTGATCCAATGGAGAGGATTAATCCTTTGAAAAGATCCTATGGTGAATTTTGGATGTGTGACTTATACATGAAGCAACCATGAAATTACACATGAAAATGACCTCAAAACTTAAATCCAATTTGTGCATCTTGCTTGGTAGGTCTTGGTGACTCAAAATATGCACAAATATGTCTTGTAAAGTTCAAAAATCAATTAATTGAATTTGCCCCTTTTAAAGTCTTTTTCATGAAATTTCCTCACCAATTTTCATATACAAACCAAAATCATGATAGCTTGATGTTTGATGATTAAAATGAGTTCATTTGATGCAAGTTTGATGTTGGAGAAAGTTCCATTTGAAGTGCACAAAGTTATGCAATGGACCTATAACCAAAATGACCTATAATCAAAGTTTCCCAAAATACCTCTGTCTTGCAAGCTTCATATCTTGAGCTCTACAAATCATATGGAGGACTTATAGTAATTTTTGGAAAGCTAAGATCATAAGGAACAAATTTCATGTTTGGGTCAAAGTGAGGAGAAACATCCTTCTAGGTCAACAATGTCTTGGAAGTTGGTTGACTTTTGTTGACTAAAATCACATTCATCTGAGGACCCATAACTTGTCAGCATCATAACTTGAGTTCTAGAAATCAGATGGATGAGTTCTAGTACTCAAAAGAAAGATAATAACATGCTCTACAAGTCTCATGTTTGCATAAAAGTGTGATGAAACTTGTATCTTGAGATATATGGTCTTGAAGTTAGGCACTAAAATAGGGGATTTTACACTGACAAGCTTAGAAACCCTAATCTAGCAACTTCTCACACTCTTGATTCTTCTTAAATTGATCTTGAAATAAAATCTTATATGCCTCAACACAACCTTCCATGGTTACAATGACTTGGAATTAAGTCTTAATCTCCTTCAAATTCACAGTTGACTTTGCACTAGGCAGATGAAACCCTAGGTGTGCAACCCTCTGACTGCAACCTCTTGTACATGATATAATCACTTGGATAAGCTCCAAAATGGCTCTCAAATCATTCAATGAGCTTTCACAGCATTCTCCATCCACAACTCTGGACTCATGATCCTATGATGATTTTCATTTGGCTTCTAAGATAGGAGATAAACCACAACTATCCATCCACACTTTCAAAGAACTTTGACCCCCTCTCCTGATGATGATGAACACCTGGCCACTTGAATAAAACCTCTTGCTTAGGCTCAAACCCTTGGTAACCTTCTCTTGCTATACACACCTCTCTTGACCCCCTGCAAATGAACAATGGTATGCAGATGCAAATGCTAGAACAATGAGATGCAACATAAACCAAGTTAGAAAAGGTTGGGCAAATTTTGGGGTGCAACAGCTGCCCCTATTCAAACAACTTGGAATTGAAGGGAGGAAAAACAATCGCTTTCAAACATTCAGGGTATAAGGTGATTGAATACAAAAGAACCCAGAAATTTGCACCCTGCGGGGATACCAAACAGCGAGTACCAACCAAGAGTTGGAATATGACACGTTGGGGATAACAATCCAATATGAACAGAAATTCATCCAAAAGATATCGACCAAGAGTCAGGATAACAAATAAAGGATGCCAACCAAGAGTTGGGATGACGAACCTGGATACCAACCAAGAGTCGGGGATAACGCCCAAAGAATACCAAACAAGAGTCGGAATAACAAACAGAAGGATACCAACCAAAAGTTGAGATAACAACCAAATGATACCAACCAAGAGTTGGAATAACAAACAAAGAATACCACTCAAGAGTTGGAATAACTCCCAAAAGATACCAACCAAGAGTTGGGATAAAGCAAGGTACGCCAACCAAAAGTTGAGATAACGACCAAAGGATACCAACCAAGAGTTGGAATAAAAGTCAACGGATACCAACCAAGAGTTGGGATGAAGCAACCAATAGATACCAACCAAAAATTAGGATAACAACTGAAGAAACCCAACCAAAAGTTAGGATAACGCACCAAGGAATACCAACCAAGAGTTGGGATAACAAACCCTGGATACCAACCAAGAGTTGGGATGAAACAACCAACCGATACCAACCAAGAGTTGGGATAACCACTGAAGGGTACCAACCAAAAGTTGGGATAACGAACCAAGGAATACCAACCAAGAGTTAGGATAACAAACCCTGGATACCAACAAAAAGTTGGGAAACAACCAAAGATACCAACCAAGACTTGGAATAACAAACTCTGGATACCAACCAAGAGTTGGGAAATAACCAAAGATGCTAACCAAGAGTTGGGATAACAAACTCTCCTCCAAGATACCAACCAAGAGTTGGTATACTACCACAGGATGCCAACCAAAAGTTGGAATAACTATTCCCACAAGATACCAACCAAGAGTTGGGATACTACCACAGGATGCCAACCAAAAGTTGGAATAACTCCCCAAAAGATACCAACCAAGAGTTGGGATAACGACCCTGCTAGGGAACAAAAGAGAAAATTAACCAAACAACCTTGTGGCGACTTCATTGGGGAAAGAGTAGACTAACCAGACAACTCTGTGGGGAACAAGCATCTACCAAAAGATAACCATCAAAGGATACCATCTAAAAGATGGGATAAAGGTTACCCTCTTGAGATAAGAACCAAACACCACCAACCAAGAGTTGGAATCACCACAACACCGACCGAAGTTGAACCCAAGCTATCAACTAAAAGTTGAAATCACCAGATGGGACACAACCTACCACAAGCTACCAATCAAAAGTTGGAACCACTACAAATTCACAAGGGATATCCTCCAACCCAAAAGCTGAAGGACAAGGTTACTAACCAAAATTTAGAATCACCAGAACACTGACCAAAGGCGAACTTTGCGGGGAAAAAAGTACCAACCCCAATAGTTGAAAACTACCAATAAAAATTGGAACCATCCACCCAAGACAAAGACTACCAACCAAAAGTTGGAATTGTTAACCAAGAAACGAAGATTACCAACCAAGAGTTGGAATAACGTCAACAAAGACGACCAAGCTGGATATGGAGACCTTACGGGGGAATCAAAGACCACCAACCAAAAATTGGAATAACATCAACCAACCTTACCAACCACAAGTCGGAATAAAAAAGCAAGGCTACCAACCAAAAGTTGGGATAACTCCCACACACCGAAGATTACCAACCAAAAGTTGGAAATAAACACCTGCCAAGTCACCAATTACCAACTAAAAGTTGGGATAACGACTCCGCTGAGGAATAGAGGAGGACTACCAACCAAAAATTGGGATAAACATGCAACAACGGAAGACTACCAACCACGAGTTAGAATAACGTCCCACAAAGGAAGACTACCAACCAAGAGTTGGAATAACAACCAAGCATACCAACCAAGAGTTGGGAAACAACGACCCTAGATACCAACCAAGAGTTGGGATAAAACGACCAACAAACAACAGGCTACCAACCAAAAGTTGGAAAAACGACTGCAAACTGTTGCGGTGAGAATCGTGATACCAAGCTATTGAATAACTTGAATCTTAAATTCTTAAATTCACAACCAGACTTTAATTTATCCAAAGGAAAGGTCTAAAGAAAGAAAGAACCTTTTGCGCGATGTAACAACAACGCTAAGAGATTCGGGGATCGGGGGTTGGTTATGCATAGGGTAGGTATTTCACATCCTAAACATTTGTAGTACTCTACAGGAACCTTTTGTTTGTTTGCATGCTAAGTTGGTAAATGTTTGCTAAGGTTTGGGATTGGGTAAAAAGGTGAAGGTTATGATAGATGAAGACCTAAGATTGTTTCTAAGTTTGCTCGCAAAGACATCGCGTCCTCTGCCTACGTATCCTAACTAGGATAGAATCAGAGCAATCGTAGTTCACCTCACTAGGGTTGAAGAACGCTTGATTGCGATCAAGGTTCAAAGGGGAACAAACATAATAATGTTTGTGTAGAGTTTCACAAAACTCTCTATGTCTATGTTGTAACACTCAAAGGGGGAAGTAAGTGATCATATCCATGATCCTTACATAGAGTTAACAACTCTATCCTAGGGTTCTAGTTGTAAACACTCCTAGTAAGGGGGAAGGTTGCTCGTCAAGATATCGCATCTTGTGCCTACGTATTCTCATTGTCCAATGAGAAATCAGAGCGGTCGTAGTTCGGGCTCGAACTAAGGAATCAATTGGTTCTTTCCAGACCAAAAGAGGGGAAAGTTCTATCCAGACCTATGAGTTTATATCCTATTGGTTCTATCCAGACTAAAAAGGGGGTTAAGGCTCTTTCGAGGCCTATGAGGGTATTGAGCTATCTATGACCCAAGGGTCAATAGAGAGACTTTCCTTTGGAAGGGAGGAGATGAGGCAACTTGGATGAGAACTAAAAAAGTTCCATCACTTGGGGAAGAAATAATTAACAAAGTAATCAATACTTTAAACAAAAGGGGCATGGTTACAACCAAAGATCATGTATCTTAACAAAGATGAAAGCATATCTTAACAAAGATTAAAGGTATATCTTAACAAAGATTAAAGGTAACAACCACATGTATCGATGACAATCAAATACAAGCAAATTAGTTTAACCTCATAATTTAGGAGGAAAGCAATATGAAATAATGGTAACAACCAAGGGAGAGTACCCTAACATGTTAACTAACATAGTATAAATGAGAATGAGTGAATATCATAACACAAATGATCACGGTGAAAAAGAAATTCATCTGCATACGCGAGATAACGATCTCAATATAAAGGCAACTTACAAGCAACCAAAAGGCATGAAAATATGAACAAACATGGAATTAAAAAATATCACATGAAAGTAGGCATCAAGACAAACGCAATGCAAAAAGAATGGGTTCAAAATGATGAAAAATGGATGAGTTATGATTTTTTGAAGTTTGGATGAACAAAACATGAAAATCTAAATGATAAAAGGAATAAAATGCACATGGTAAGACAATGAATCAAACAAATTTGATTATTTAAACATGTTAACAAAATTTTAAGAATAATACAAGATCAATCTCACAAGAAAAAACAAGTTACAAGTTGAAAATTTTCAAGATCATCATGGTAAAAAAACAGTCATGGTAACATGTGGAATGCAAGTGGAAAGTTCACATTTATGAGTTTTAGGTTTACCTCTTGAAGCAAGCTTAAGCAATAAGAAAACCAGAGATCTTGAGAGCTCTTCCAAGATCTTGTTACATAAGTGTGGAAGTGACTTAGATAGCTTCAATACATCATACTTTATGTGTTTGAAGTGTTTCTTGAGTTGGAAGAAGTTTGGAAATGGTTTTGAAAGGTGTTTTTCAAAAGCAAAATTTGAGGGATTTTGGAAACTTAATGAGATTTTGTAAGAACTTGTGATTGTGTAAGAAAGAAAGTTCTAGCTGGTTTCTAGCATGGAACTTGTGTGTTTGTGATGTAAGAAGTGAGTTCTATTTATAGCCAGAGGCCTTGGATCAAGGTATGGGCAAAAGTGATGCAAATTGCCAATTTTAACCTTCCATCATGAAAATCTTTGAGTTTTCCAATGCAATCTTCATTTTTGTCTTTAAGACACTCTAATAAGATATTCTCCATGCCCCATAGATTTTTTCATCATGCTTGACAGGATAGAAGGTGACTTGTTGAATTAAAGTTGATGATTTGACAAGGGTAGCCACCTTTTTTCTCTTTCTTCACTATTCACTTTTACAACTTGCATTAAATAATGATTTCTTTTGATCTTTGGTCCATTTTCGTGGGAATTGATGTTAAACATGTTTATTAACAATTTAAACATCATAAATGAGGCTTAGTCTTTGATTAGCATCAATTTGGAGAGGTTTTGAAATCAAAAAACCTGTGTTGACCTGGTTTTGCCAATGTGAGTTTTTGCCAACTTGTGGACCTCGGTTCTCTCTAACTAGGAAGAGTTATGGAACCCACTTGTACTTTTTAGAAAGCCCCAATTAGGTAATACAATATTTATGCTTGTGTTAGGAACTCATTCCCCTTGAAACTAGGTCAAAAACCCTTGTGTGGTTAAGGAGTTATGGCTTTGCCCTTTTCAAAACCTTAATTTCCCAACTTTTGCGATTACTCCCTAACCCTTGATCCAATGGTCATGAAACTTCATGGGTAGGTATAATATATCATTAGGACCATTTTTGATTCCCATCTTGAGGTCAAATTCCTCATGAGTGAAGAGTTGACTTTTCGGTCAACCGTTCGATCAATCGGTGACTACCGAGTCGACTGTCGGTGATCCGGACATTCTGAAGACTTGAAACTCTTTGGATGGACTTTACTAAGCCATAGGAACTTAATGGACCTTGATCCCACCATTGAAACACTTTTTAAACCAAAATTCAAACTACAGTTGACTTTTCCTGATCGAAAACCCTAATCGGGCGTCTTGAACTGCACTGTTCTCAATTCTTGGGTGACCACCTCAAATTGAATTCATACTTGATCCAATGGAGTATATTTGATCTTGTGGAGACTTATTTGAAGTTGAATCAATACAAAACATTGATTGGTCAGACCATTGAAATCCCGATTTTGACGGTACGGAAAGCTTAATTCATCTGCATCTTAACAAAGATAAACTGGAAATGGGTTAAGGTTAGTTAATCAACTGAATATGATCCTAAAATGATGATGAGGATCTAAGGGGTCAAAATTTGGGGTGCAACAGTTGCCCCTATTTAAATATCTTCACTAGATGGTGATGAGAGATGACAATCCTCATAGAATCGCAGTGAAAGGTATTTAAATATAGTAAACCAGAAATTTTGTCCCTTAGATCCGATGGTATGCAAAAAGGATGAACGCAAATATGCCATGAATCTAAATGATGCTATATGATGCTTGAATGCAAGACAGATGCGGACACACGAGCAAATATAAAAGAACGGCAACACAACGAGTGACCACTCACGAGGGGTTCAACACACTGGGGAAAGATTCAAGACCAAGTAAGCAAGGTAGTTCAAACATGACTAAGGATGCTTGTTCAAGGAAATCTTTCACACAGGGGACACAAATTCCACCAGGGAAGACATACCTTCATTGGGGAGAGGAGATACGAACCTCACTGGGAATAACCAGATGAGGAAGCCCACCGGGGAAGATAACAAATCTTCACTGGGGAAATGAAAGAAAAGAAAAGCAAACCACACCGGGGAAGAAAGCAATTCTTCACTGGGGATACGAAAGAAAAGAAACGCAAACCTCACTGGAGAAGAAATCCACTGGGGAAAACTTTGTTGGGGAATATTCCACTGGGGAAGCAAATCTTCATCGGGGAAAAGACGAAACGGAGACACGAACCTCATTGGGGATAACCAGATGAGAAATTTCCTATAACGAAGAGTTCAAACAGGATCTTCAGGAAAAGGTTAGAAACAAGACTGGACACACTGGGGAATCTAGTATCCACTAGTCCTCCGAGACTCGACTGAGGAAAGCAAAAGCTTCAAGAGGGGTACTGGTGACGACCAGAACAGCAGCCAGTTTCCAATAGTGCTAGTTACCACTAGACTTCCTGGGGCGATGGTGACAACCAAACCAAAGTTCCAATCACAATTTGGGAATTCCCAATAACATTGGTAAAATACAGGACTTCGGCTGAGGAAATTAGTAACAACCAAATCTCGCGGTGCTAATAACGATCAGCTTTTAAGCAACGCCAGTAACCACTGGACTTAGAAAGAACTGGTGACTACCAAATCAGTGTTCCAATTACGATTGGTTATGATAATGCTAGTAACCACTAGACTTAACTGGGGAGATTGGCAACGACCAAATCAAAGAAGACCAATAACCATTGTATTTTTGAAGGGTTTAGTGACAACCAAATCGAAGCGACGATAACAATCGAGTTTAGACAACGTCAATAACAATTGGACATCGAAGATTATTTGTGACAACCAAATCAAAGGATACCAATAACAATTGGGTTTAAGCAATGCTAGTAACTACTTAGACTTTCAAGGATGACAGGTAATGACCAAATCAAAGGGTACCAATAACGATTGGATTTTAACAGATGGAATTGGTAACGACCAAATCAAAGGGTACCAATAACAATTGGATTTTAACAGATGAAATTGGTAACGGCCGAGCCAACAATACCAATAACGATTGGATTTTAAACAATGCCAGTTACCACTGGACTTTCAAAAGATATGGTGACGACCAAACCAACAATATCAATAACGATTAGATTTTACAATGTTAGTAACTACTAGGCTTTTGAATAATAGTTGGTAACGACCAGATTAGATGATACCAATAACAATTGGACTTTTAAGAGACGCCAGTAACCACTGGGCTTTAAAGATTGTTGGTGACAACCAGATCTGCAGTTGCCAATATTAATGGGTTTTAATAGATGTCAGTAACCACTGGGCTTTGAAGTGATGTTTGGTAACGACCAAATTAGATGATACCAATAACCATTGGATTTGAAAGGATGCTAGCAACCACTGGGCTTTGAATGAAGGTTGGTAACGACCAGATTAGATGATACCGATAACAATTGGTCTTTTAAAAGACGCCAGTAACCATTGGGCTTTACAAAGGGTTTGGTGACGACCAGACCTTCAAACAGGAAGCACAAATATATCCCTCAAAACCTTAGGAACAAAAACTAATATCCTCAAATCATTAGGATACAGCAGAGACACAACCCTCAACACATTAGGATCGAAAAAAGATACGACCCTCAACACATTAGGATTGAAAACTAATACCCTCAACATATTAGGATATAGTTAGAAACACGACCCTCAATATATTAGGATCGAAAAGAGATACAACCCTCAACACATTAGGATTGAAAACTAATACCCTCAACACGTTAGGATATAGTTAGAGACACGACCCTCAATACATTAGGATAGAAAAGAGATACAACCCTCAACACATTAGGATTGAAAACTATTACCCTCAAGACCATATGATATAGATCACTTCATGCAAATGCAACCACTTTAGTCTCTGGGAATTTCTGAACTCGGGATTTAAAGTATACATCTCCAAAGGTACACAACCTGTGCTCGGGATGGCAACAAACATCTTCCAAAGGTACAAAACCTGTGCTTGGAATCAAATAATACATCTCCATAGGTACGAAACCTGTGCTCGGGATGGCAACAAACATCTTCCAAAGGTACAAAACCTGTGCTTGGAATCAAACAATACATCTCCAAAGGTACGAAACCTGTGCTCGGGATGGCAACAAACATCTATCTCCAAAGGTACACAACCTGTGCTCAGGATAGAAACAAACATCTTCCAAAGGTACAAAACCTGTGCTTGGATAGAAACGATACATATCCAAAGGTAAACAACCTGTGCTTGGATAGCAACAATCATCTATCTCCAAAGGTAAACAACCTGTGCTCGGGATAGAAACAAACATCTTCCAAAGGTACGAAACCTGTGCTTGAAATGGAAACCATCATGACTTAGTCTGGAATGATACACAACCAAATTGTCTGTATCTGTCGTTCATTGATTTTCATAATACCAGTCACCAACAGGCCTTATTTGAAACATGATTGGTCACCACCAAATTACTTATACCAGTATCCACTGGATTTTTAAACAATGCTGGTCACAACCGTGCGTCGATGTCCTTAAGATAAGCTTCTCTGAATGAGATTGCCACTTATTGCTGAATACGATTAAGCTTCCCCGAAGAGATTGCCACTCATTGCTGAATACAATTAAGCTTCCCCGAAGAGATTGCCACTCATCGCTGAATACGATTAAGCTTCCCCGAAGAGATTTCCACTTACCATTGAAGACGATTAAACTTCCCCGAAGAGACTGCCATTTATCGTTGATGAAGGTTAAGCTTTTCCCAAGAGATTGCCACTCATCGCTGAATATAGGTTAAGCTTCTCCCAAGAGATTGCTACTTACCATTGAAGACGATTAAACTTCCCCGAAGAGATTGCCATTTATCATTGATGAAGGTTAAGCTTCTCCCAAGAGATTGCCACTCACCTGCTGAAGACGATTAAACTTCTCCGAAGAGATTGCCATTTATCGTTGATGAAGGTTAAGCTTCTCCCAAGAGATTGCCACTCACCGTATTGAAGACGATTAAACTTCTCCGAAGAGATTGCCATTTATCGTTGATGAAGGTTAAGCTTCTCCCAAGAGATTGCCACTCATCATTGAATATAGGTTAAGCTTCTCCCAAGAGATTGCCACTTACCATTGAAGACGATTAAACTTCCCTGAAGAGACTGCCATTTATCGTTGATGAAGGTTAAGCTTCTCCCAAGAGATTGCCACTCACCTGCTGAAGACGATTAAACTTCTCCGAAGAGATTGCCATTTATCGTTGATGAAGGTTAAGCTTCTCCCAAGATATTGCCACTCACCGTATTGAAGACAATTAAACTTCTCTGAAGAGATTGCCATTTATCGTTGATGAAGGTTAAGCTTCTCCCAAGAGATTGCCACTCATCATTGAATATAGGTTAAGCTTCTCCCAAGAGATTGCCACTTACCATTGAAGACGATTAAACTTCCCCGAAGAGACTGCCATTTATCGTTGATGAAGGTTAAGCTTCTCCCAAGAGATTGCCACTCACCTGCTGAAGACAATTAAACTTCTCCGAAGAGATTGCCATTTATCGTTGATGAAGGTTAAGCTTCTCCCAAGAGATTGCCACTCATCGCTGAATATAGGTTAAGCTTCTCCCAAGAGATTTCCACTTACCATTGAAGACGATTAAACTTCCCCGAAGAGACTGCCATTTATCATTGATGAAGGTTAAGCTTCACCCAAGAGATTGCCACTCACCTGCTGAAGACGATTAAACTTCTCCGAAGAGATTGCCATTTATCGTTGATGAAGGTTAAGCTTCTCCCAAGAGATTTCCACTCACCGTATTGAAGACGATTAAACTTCTCCGAAGAGATTTCCATTTATCGTTGATGAAGGTTAGGCTTCTCCTAAGAGATTTCCACTTACCATTGAAGACGAATAAGCTTCTCTATAGAGACTGCCACTTATCGTTGATGATGAATAAGCTTCTCTACAGAGGCTGCCACTTATTGTTGATGACGAATAAGCTTCTCTACAGAGACTGCCACTTATCGCTGTGTAAAATGTTCTTCTTGATAGATAGTGCAAAATAAATGCACGTCCAGGTAGGTTCAGCGACCGACAGGGACCAAAGTTCAATCTAGAATATAGCTAGAAAGAAATTGTCAAACAAGACTCCAACCATTGAGAAATGAACTCGAATGGTGACTCACCTTATCCAATCATGGAAAAAGATAACTGAAGCAACCATCATCCACGAGGATTAAACTCTGTGGGGAATTGATAAAGAATGGACATTTTATGCCTAAGGGCTGACAACTCTATTGGAAAGAGACAAAACACCCAATCACTGAGGAAAAAACCAAAGTGAAACAGGAACATGTAACAACCAGAGATAGAAAAAATGCACAAATGCTATGCATATGTTTATGCCATGATTATGTTTATGCTGACGAAACAGACAAAACTGGAGATGAAATAAACATCTTGACACGGAGACCCAACCAACTTCACCAAAATTGGATATCAAAGGGGATGATCATGAAGATCTACAGTTCCACCTTCAAGGTTACCACCTTCTTTGGGGGAGAGTAATCTTCTTAGGCCAAAGCATCATGACTTCTCTTGGATTGCCGTCACGAGTTTGAATTCTTTGCTAAAGGAAAATCACACCGAGAGATTCCCAGATCAGCTGAAGTAACAACTTAACTGGAGAGTTGATAAAGGGTATCATGAGAACAAAACATTTATGCCCCATTATGATAATAATCCTCTTCAAGTGAGCAACGGCTCTTGCGACGAATAGTCTTCACGCCTTTTCTGCCTCAGATTACACGGTCTATGAGAATAAGTCATAAGGATGCCTTTACAAGAGAATTGGCATAAAGATGCTTCAATGTCTTCAAAACCTTAGAGAGAGAGAGAGAGAGAGAGAGAGAGAGAGAGAGAGAGAGAGAGAGAGAGAGATTTACAAATCTCGACGTGATTGCCCCAGTTTAACGATGCTTGCGCAACAAAGTCTTTAGATTGTGGAAGTAACGACTTGGGGAACAAACTTGCCCCTGCTAGCTGGTAACTGTAACAGAGTTGCCTCAGACTAAACTGTTCTTTCAAGAGTTTCAATTGATCTTGGCCTGGTCGGCACTGATTAGCTGAATGTTGTGATGAATGATTAACAAATCCTTCAAATTGGTTGCCCCAGGCTGAGCTTCCTTCATCATGTCAAATTCCCTAGCTGACAGCGTTTGTTGGGATTCCTTTGACATTGGATCGTCTTGCATGCAATGTTGTTCATTAAAAATTGGCAATTTTCAATGTAAAATTCATGCAATCTTTTGAAAACATTTTTGATGAAACACACACGGCGGAGTGATCAAGTGATCAAAGTGAAAGTGATCCAATCATTTTACAAATGATGGATAAAGTGATGAACACACACAATTAACAAAGATCATTAGGAGTCAGGTTATCCAACCTTGCTGTAACATGCTTTCAAAACAACCTTACCTCAATTAGGTCTTTTAAGGGTTGTAACGTGGCTTGGTTCAAGGTTCATGAAACAAAGGATAAAGGCTCAAAGTTATTTGGTCCCACCCACTCTCCATGATGAACTCCAATCCTACGCTCAGTTAACTCAAACTACACATTCAGGTTCTTACAGATTTAAGAACTGAACTTATGATAGTCGATGATGGTTTACAAACCTAGGGTAGTCACGACTCCCTTACAGTATTTGATAGCTTTTGCTATTTGAGAATTTTTAAGAGTAACAACTCTTACAACATTCCTCTCTTTTGTTATCCCTGACTTTTGTCTGAACTGCTTTGTTCGAATATACAGTCAATGGGATGCCCCATTTTTGCCTAAGTCTCCTTCATAGGTTTCGACTTAGCGGGCTTTTTTTCACTTTTCCTTTTTTTTTCTTTTGGGAAAGGAGGTGACTACCTAATTTAATGGATATGGTAAACCATCATCGTCTTTTATGCTGAAAAGCATCTTCGACACTTTCTTGTTGTGCACGAAGGAAAACCTGAGTGCACCACCTTTATATGAAAAGTGTCTTGTATGCACATATCTTCGAGTTAACCGAGAACTACCCGCCCTAGGTTCGAGATTTAAGGTTTTGTTTTTGTAAAGAAGGAAAAACTCCCACTTCTAGGCTCGAAGGGGTTAACGAGGGATTATCTTCCTTATTTCTCCAGTGTTTAGGGATTGAAACAATGCCTTACATCATCGGCAAAGTTAAATTGAAAGCATATCAACAGCAGTTATGGATATAATTTTCATCATCCTCCCCAATCTTTGCTTTAAACAACAGTTTAGTAAAGAAAAGAAAATTTTGCATTTTTCGTATTTCATAACAATGAAAGGAAAAAGAAAGAGTGAAACGGATGGACTTAATCAAAAGATGCAAAAACATTTCATTAATATTGCCAAATTCAAATAAACAACAGCTTACGAGCAATTCAAATGCAAAGAAGTTACAACACATGCTGAAACAGTCTACAGCTGCCAGCCTTAGGGAATTAAAATTCAAATTTTAGGCCCATGTGGGGAAACACCTTCAACCACCACTTTCTCCTTGTGATATAGAATTATGAGGGGTCTCACGGGTCCTTTGCCTTTGGATTTAGGAATCGCAGCACTGTCATTTGATTTATCCTCCCGAGGCTTCAGCAACTCTTGCAGTCTCAGTTTAAAACCTTCACACTCTTCAACTAGGTGCCCTGTTGTCCCAGTATGATATCCACATTCTACTTCTGAGTGGTCTTCCTCGAGGATCAAGTGTTTGTCAATGATTAGCTCTTGTACAAGATAACCCAATGTTATACATGCATCTAAGTTGTGTCCTTCGGCTCCTTTGTGAAATTCACAGTTTAGGTTCGCATTATGCCATGGTCCTGGCACCGGATTGGATAATCGTGGAGTCACTAGTGAGTTCTGAATCAGTAGCGGGTAAAGCTTGCTTAACGGTACTGGAGTTTGTCTACCGCAAGTCTTATCTTTCCTGACATGATCCTTCTTGTTCAATTTTCGGCTTTGAGAAGCTTGAGGAGGAACAAACACTGAATGTTGGGCGTACTGACGTGATTGATGGTTATTTGTTCGTTGATACCGAGAATGTCTTTGAGTCGGAGGAATCATCGGAGATAATGCATCCCTCGTTTCTCTGGACGCAACATGGTCAGAGTGACCCTCTTTCTTCATCATATTCTGCAATGTCTCAAGTACCCAATTCATCTGACACTTGAGAATTCTGATGTCCTCTTTCAGCATTTCCTGAGCTTTCAAAAGTCCTTCCATTGTTGCCTATTTGTGCTAGATATCCCCCTTATGATGTCAACGGAACACAAAATGAACCAAAAAAACCAATGCAACGAAGTATGATATGTAAAATGTTGATGCAAGTGCAAAAATGTAACTGGTTTTACAAAACTCAGAAGTTTGATTAGGTTAAAAACCCCATTTCATTTATCATTGGAAAAAGTTACAACTTTTTTTTTAAAAAAAAAAACAGAGATCGACTGAGTTTTATAAAACTAGTTGCGACATGATATGTTTATGGTGATATGATGTGATGATGCACACATAACACAAAGGCAAGTATTCACAAATACAATGCATACACAAAGACCTCCTAGGCTCAAGAGCAAAGAGTCAAAGGTCTACCTATACCCAAGGATTTGTACTATGGGTTAATTTGTACCTGCCGAATGGGTTCTACAAAGTTCCCAGAGTCATCAACCCATCTTTCGGATATTATCGACTTCCCAAATTACTTGGTAATCGATAATATTCTCAAGAGAGTCTCGTCTGAGTGTAGTATCGCGTATCAACTATTTCGGAAATACTTCCTTATAGTCATCGCACTACGTCCTAATAAGGCCAAAGTGGGGTAAAAAGGTAACTAAAGTCCACAGTGTCATGGGCTCCTTCGTCGAAAGTAGCATTGTTTTCACGAATACTCGATCAACAACACTAAACTTTCAAGAGTGCCTACACTGAGCGGTGGTTTCTCAAGTTAACTTGGTCGGGAATCAACTCCCTATAAGCCTTCTTGAATACCACCATCCTATCATAAGTGCACTCAAGTCCGGGTGTAGGACCGTCTCACCACTCAAAGCACCCAATACCCAACACACAAACAAATATATTGACAAATATACATGTTAAGCAAATATTCACAAATATAGCATACAATTAAACAAAATAGGCTAAACCCTCAAGTAAATGTTCCCCAGTGAAGTCGCCATTTCTGTTGCGGTGAGAATCGTGATACCAAGCTATTGAATAACTTGAATCTTAAATTCTTAAATTCACAACCGAACTTTAATTTATCCAAAGGAAAGGTCTAAAGAAAGAAAGAACCTTTTGCGCAATGTAACAACAACGCTAAGAGATTCGGGGATCGGGGGTTGGTTATGCATAGGGTAGGTATTTCACATCCTAAACATCTGTAGTACTCTACAGGAACCTTTTGTTTGTTTGCATGCTAAGTTGGTAAATGTTTGCTAAGGTTTGGGATTGGGTAAAAAGGTGAAGGTTATGATAGATGAAGACCTAAGATTGTTTCTAAGTTTGCTCGCAAAGACATCGCGTCCTCTGCCTACGTATCCTAACTAGGATAGAATCAGAGCAATCGTAGTTCACCTCACTAGGGTTGAAGAACGCTTGATTGCGATCAAGGTTCAAAGGGGAACAAACATAATAATGTTTGTGTAGAGTTTCACAAAACTCTTTATGTCTATGTTGTAACACTCAAAGGGGGAAGTAAGTGATCATATCCATGATCCTTACATAGAGTTAACAACTCTATCCTAGGGTTCTAGTTGTAAACACTCCTAGTAAGGGGGAAGGTTGCTCGTCAAGATATCGCATCTTGTGCCTACGTATTCTCATTGTCCAATGAGAAATCAGAGCGGTCGTAGTTCGGGCTCGAACTAAGGAATCAATTGGTTCTTTCCAGACCAAAAGAGGGGAAGGTTCTATCCAGACCTATGAGTTTATATCCTATTGGTTCTATCCAGACCAAAAAGGGGGTTAAGGCTCTTTCGAGGCCTATGAGGGTATTGAGCTATCTATGACCCAAGGGTCAATAGAGAGACTTTCCTTTGGAAGGGAGGAGATGAGGCAACTTGGATGAGAACTAAAAAAGTTCCATCACTTGGGGAAGAAATAATTAAAAAAGTAATCAATACTTTAAACAAAAGGGGCATGGTTACAACCAAAGATCATGTATCTTAACAAAGATGAAAGCATATCTTAACAAATATTAAAGGTATATCTTAACAAAGATTAAAGGTAACAACCACATGTATCGATGACAATCAAATACAAGCAAATTAGTTTAACCTCATAATTTAGGAGGAAAGCAATATGAAATAATGGTAACAACCAAGGGAGAGTACCCTAACATGTTAACTAACATCGTATAAATGAGAATGAGTGAATATCATAACACAAATGATCACGGTGAAAAAGAAATTCATCTGCATACGCGAGATAACAATCTCAATATAAAGGCAACTTACAAGCAACCAAAAGGCATGAAAATATGAACAAACATGGAATTAAAAAATATCACATGAAAGTAGGCATCAAGACAAACACAATGCAAAAAGAATGGGTTCAAAATGATGAAAAATGGATGAGTTATGATTTTTTGAAGTTTGGATGAACAAAACATGAAAATCTAAATGATAAAAGGAATAAAATGCACATGGTAAGACAATGAATCAAACAAATTTGATTATTTAAACATGTTAACAAAATTTTAAGAATAATACAAGATCAATCTCACAAGAAAAAACAAGTTACAAGTTGAAAATTTTCAAGATCATCATGGTAAAAAAACAGTCATGGTAACATGTGGAATGCAAGTGGAAAGTTCACATTTATGAGTTTTAGGTTTACCTCTTGAAACAAGCTTAAGCAATAAGAAAACCAGAGATCTTGAGAGCTCTTCCAAGATCTTGTTACATAAGTGTGGAAGTGACTTGGATAGCTTCAATACATCATACTTTATGTGTTTGAAGTGTTTCTTGAGTTGGAAGAAGTTTGGAAATGGTTTTGAAAGGTGTTTTTCAAAAGCAAATTTTGAGGGATTTTGGAAACTTAATGAGATTTTGTAAGAACTTGTGATTGTGTAAGAAAGAAAGTTCTAGCTGGTTTCTAGCATGGAACTTGTGTGTTTGTGATGTAAGAAGTGAGTTCTATTTATAGCCAAAGGCCTTGGATCAAGGTATGGGCAAAAGTGAAGCAAATTGCCAATTTTAACCTTCCATCATGAAAATCTTTGAGTTTTCCAATGCAATCTTCATCTTTGTCTTTAAGACACTCTAATAAGATATTATCCATGCCCCATAGATTTTTTCATCATGCTTGATAGGATAGAAGGTGACTTGTTGAATTAAAGTTGATGATTTGACAAGGGTAGCCACCTTTTTTCTCTTTCTTCACTATTCACTTTTACAACTTGCATTAAATAATGATTTCTTTTGATCTTTGGTCCATTTTCGTGGGAATTGATGTTAAACATGTTTATTAACAATGTAAACATCATAAATGAGGCTTAGTCTTTGATTAGCATCAATTTGGAGAGGTTTTGGAATCAAAAAAACTCGTGTTGACCTGGTTTTGCCAATGTGAGTTTTTGCCAACTTGTGGACCTCGGTTCTCTCTAACTAGGAAGAGTTATGGAACCCACTTGTACTTTTTAGAAAGCCCCAATTAGGTAATACAATATTTATGCTTGTGTTAGGAACTCATTCCCCTTGAAACTAGGTCAAAAACCCTTGTGTGGTTAAGGAGTTATGGCTTTGCCCTTTTCAAAACCTTAATTTCCCAACTTTTGCGATTACTCCCTAACCCTTGATCCAATGGTCATGAAACTTCATGGGTAGGTATAATATATCATTAGGACCATTTTTTATTCCCATCTTGAGGTCAAATTCCTCATGAGTGAAGAGTTGACTTTTCGGTCAACCGTTCAATCAATCGGTGACTACCGAGTCGACTGTCGGTGATCCGGACATTCTGAAGACTTGAAACTCTTTGGATGGACTTTAATAAGCCATAGGAACTTAATGGACCTTGATCCCACCATTGAAACACTTTTTAAACCAAAATTCAAACTACATTTGACTTTTCCTGATCGAAAACCCTAATCGGGCGTCTTGAACTGCACTGTTCTCAATTCTTGGGTGACCACCTCAAATTGAATTCATACTTGATCTAATGGAGTATATTTGATCTTGTGGAGACTTATTTGAAGTTGAATCAATCCAAAACATTGATTGGTCAGACCATTGAAATCCCGATTTTGACGGTACGGAAAGCTTAATTCATCTGCATCTTAACAAAGATAAACTGGAAATGGGTTAAGGTTAGTTAATCAACTGAATATGATCCTAAAATGATGATGAGGATCTAAGGGGTCAAAATTTGGGGTGCAACACAAACTACAGGCTACCAACCGAAATTTGGAAAACCGACTGCAGGCTACAGGCTACCAACCAAAAGTTGGAAAAACGACTGCAAACTACAGGCTACCAACCGAAAGTTGGAAAAACGACTGCAGGCTACAGGCTACCAACCAAAAGTCGGAAAAACGACTGCAGGGGATAACATCCAACCAAAAGTTGGGAAACAACGCTGCTAACCAAAAGTTAGGATCACCAAGACAGATTATTGCCGACCAAAAGTCTGAACAAAAGCTACTAACCAAAAGTTAGGATCGCCAGGAAAAATCCTCAACGACCAAAAGTCCGAACAAAAGCTACTAACCAAAACTTAGGATCGCCAGGAAAAATCCTCATCGACCAAAAGTAGGAACAAGAGCTACTAACCAAGAGTTAGGATCGTCGGGGACGCTAAACGAAGCTGACTCCACCACAGAAGACTACCAACCAAGAGTTGGGATGATCATCCAGAACTACCAACCAAGAGTTGGAAAAAAAGCTACTAACTAAAAGTTAGAATAAAAGGCTACTAACCAAAAGTTAGAATATCCGACTTTCCCGAAGAAAATGAGGATTACCAACCAAAAGTTGGAATAACATCCAAACGCCAACAAGTCACCAACCAAGAGTTGGAATGAAACAAAGATTACCAACCAAGAGTTGGAATAAAGACTTTGCGGGGAAACCAAAAGACTACCAACCAAAAGTTGGGATAACACCCCAAATTACCAACCAAAAGTTGGAACACCAAACACAAGGATTCAGACTACGCTGGAGAATACCAACCAAAAGTTGGAATAAGACATCTGGAATAGGCAGCAAAAGAATCAAACGACTCCTACCATCAAAGGCAAACCTCTTCAAAGGCAACAAACCTGGCCTATGCTTTAGATGCATATGTTTGAAAATGGCGTAATGCTCCATACGAGATGGAAATGGTATGCATTTGGGAGGATGCTATACAAAATGCAAATGTAGAGGCATCACTCTAGCAAAATAAATGCTAGAGAGAAGAGACCAACTCCACTGAAGATGAAATCAAACTCTGCCGAGGGAAACATCCTTGATGGCCTATCAGAAAACTTCAATCTGCTGGAGAAAACAAATCCACCCCACTGGGGGAAACACCAACAACTCCCCTCAGTGGGGGAGTCAAGAACATTGCTGAGAGTTCCACTCTGTTTTGGAAAGGAATCCACTCTGTTGGGAATGTACAAGTAACAACCTGCCCTATTGGGGAATATCAGAGACTTCCACTGAGAACTCCGCTCTACCAGAGAATGGATCGCGCTCTGCTTAAGCATCCGCTCTGTCGAGAGAATCAGCGCCAAATCAAGCTCGACGGAACATGTCGACTCAGTTGGGAAAGAACGTCCAGGACGTCGACTTGGCTGGAGAATAATGCTGAACAACTCTACCCTGTTGGGAATTAGCCTTCGTAGGGGGACACAAACTTTATTTTGCTAGAGATACACTACACACCTTCGTTGATGACAATACTTCTGATTTCATAACAGGATTCCATGGTGAAGACAAAATCTCTGCTGTAGAGAAACAAAAGTCTTTGTTGGAAAAATTCCTGACTGCATTCCATCTAAAGTAATCACCCTTTGAAGACTCGCTAATACCCCAGTGTAGTTCAACTTGCTCCAATCTGATCTCTGGGATAGTTCATCTTCAACAGAAAAGCTTGCCATGAAACTACCTCGAGATGGCTTGCCCCAGAATCGGCACCATGAAGAAATTTGTCCCTGGTTGATCAACTCTGATAAGCTTCAAAGATATGGAGACGCACCATTCCTTTGTTTTCAATTTTTCCCCAGCCCGTGGGCTTTCTATAAAACCTTCCCCGAAAGGAGTCCTGAAATTTTTGTACCCTGCTGGTTTGATATGAACTGCCTCAGTACTTTGAACTTCGAAGAGGTGCTTCAAATTAACCGCCTTCTGGATAAGAATAGCTTATGTGCTCTTGGGATGGCCTGCCCCAGCCTTGCAATGACTTTGCCCCTGATTGGATTCGAGAGATTCAATGAATCTCGACCTGATTGCCCTAGATTAACTGACTTTCGGATGGCTAACTCCCATGATATGATCATTTGATATAGCTTTCCCCGGTTCAATGGAGTGGGCGTTCTGCATTCTATCCTGATCAAACTTCCCAATATGGAAACTTTCTTGATGTCAAGTGCTTACTCATAAGTAAAACAAATTGTTCTACACAAAAGATATATTCATGCAATGCATATGCAGTTTTGAAGTCCAAGTCTGTTCACTGGAAAAATTTGTGACATATAGTAAACGAAACACCTATCAAAATGTCAACCTTAGCACCAATATGGTAAAAGGAATCCTTTTAGGAGTCAATTTCGACATGATCTTTACCGAATTATGCTTTTGAAACAACCCTGCTTCAATTAGGACTTCTGAAGGTTGTAACTTGGTCAGGTTCACGGTTCGAAAGAAAGGATATAAGGCTCAAGGCTTATTCTAACCCACCCATTATCCTTGATGTTCTCCAATCCTACGTCCATCTAATTCGACACTAGCGTTCACCTTTCAAAGGTTGAGTGACAAGAGTGATGGTTCGGGAAACCACAATTTTTTCGGAGTGATAGTCACTCGCTTTTCCTCTTTTGGTGCTTGGAGTCACACGACTTGTTTGTTCGAGGATTTTTCTTTTGTAATCCTTTTTGCTTTTCTGCTTTTTCCCTAACTTTTGCCTGGACTGGCTCTTTTGAGCTTCTTTTGATTTCAAAGTCCAGCGGGATGCCTTAATTTTTGCCTAAGTCGGTTGTTTTTAAGATTCGACTTAGCGGGCTTCTTCTTTTGATTCTTTTCTTTTTTTTCCATTTTTTTTTGAACAAATCGTGTGACACCGGCTTATCTGACTTGTTAAAGGGATCGTGACTGTTTCACTCCTTGGTTGGTGTGATTTAAACATAGTGGTTTTTTAGGTAAGACCTATAGAGATGTGATTGATCCTAGAACGGGAACACTCGTTTTGCAATTTGGACGCTCGGTCAAATTAGCTGACACCTACCCTGCCCCAGGTTAAGATTAAGGGTTTTTTCGTTTTTCAGAAAGAAACTCCTACTACTAAGCTCAAAGGGGTTGACAAGGGATTATCATCCTTATATCTCTGGTGTTTAAGGATTTGAAACAATGCTTGTACATCATCAGCAGGTTTTATTCAAAAGCATACAATCAGAAGTTTTCATCTTTCAATTCCGGCATCCTCCCTGGATTCCGCTTAAACAAGCGTTAGACATCAATTAAAAACATAAGTGAACACAAATGGATTTAATCAAAACATGCATATTTATTTCATTATCATTATCAATTGAAAACAATACAGTTTCACCAGCGAAATTTGCATTTAAACAGGAAAGAATCTACAAATGCAAAGAAAATGACAAGATAAAACAAAGATTACCAGCTTCGGGGAACCGGGCTTCCAGATCTTTGACTTGTTGTTGAATCAGCCACCTTCATAATTGCTCTTCAAAGTCAATCTGATACTCTTCTGAACCTCTACCATCGATAAATTCTTCCACAACCTTAACCGCTGGACCCACATGGCTGGACGAAGGAAAATTGTTGATTTGTATTCCCTGAGGTGTGATTGAAAACCTATTGGAGACCAGGAGAGTCTAAATCTTGCTCTTAAGCACCATACAATCCTCAGTTGAATGCCCCTGTGCCCCAGCATGATACTCACAACGGGCGTTGACATTAAAACCTAGCGGATACGGAGGAATCTATAGGTTAATCCTCTTTGCCACTATCAAACCACCTCTGATCAGATCTGGCAACATCTGATTGTACGACATCGGCAACCGAGTGAAATGCTTCTCTGGCTTCTTTGGTTTTTGCCGAGCGTGCTGACGCGGCTGATGCCGGTGTGACCGTTGACTCTGGTGAGAAAATGATATCTGATACAAAGACCCAAAAGATTGTTGACTCTTAGCATTTGAAACATCTGGAGACTGAGTCTGAGGTATCGGGGACTTCTTTTGTTCAGGTACTTTCATCTTCAGGCTTGGCCTAGGAACAAGCAACAATTGTGGGTATGGAGATTCTGAGATTACAGATTGCAATACATACTGCTGACCTCATGCAGCTTCAGGGGAAATAAGAGGAACAACTATCTCTTTTGCAATGATGGGACCAAGACCACCTGGTACACTTACGCCACCCGGCGCGAATTCAACTGCCTTTGCATCAATTAAGTCTTGAACTTTGTGCTTAAAAGCTTTGCAGTTCTCGACATTATGCCCTGGTGCCCCAGAATGGAAATCACAACGGGCACTTGAATCATAGCCTGGTGGTGGCTCGCCAGTAAATGGAGCCAGAGTCCAAAGTTCAACCAATCGAAGTTGAAGCAAGATTTGCAGCAACTGAGCATAAGTCATAGGGATCTGGTTGAAGATTCTATCGGGCTTCTTCGACCTCTGAGCTTACCTCCTAGTCTTAAGATTGTCTTGGGAAACAAGAGATAGCGGCTGACGTGGCAAATCTGGGATCTCAGGTTGTGCAACAGATCTTTGAGACACATCACGCCTTGGGAGAGGTTCCACGGACAAAAGTGGAACAAGCATCTCTACTGCAGCTTTAGGCACCTGATCACCCTCCTTCCTTAGCATATTCCTTATCACTTATGTGATCAGGTCCATCTGAGACTTCACTTGATGAACCTCCTCCTTAAGCACCTTCTGATCCAGACGCAAGGCTTGCATGCCCATCACGAATTGTCCCATATGGCTTCGGACTTCCCTCAACTTTGCTTGCATCTGTTCCATAGCCATCTTTTGTCTTCTCTACAAGTTGAAGTCTGAAATTCTGAAGAAAAACCGAATCAGGATCACGAAACCCAGCCTCGAGCACCTGCTATGCAAATGAAATGCAAATGTCATGTTCGAGTATTTCCAAGGAATCTGTCTGCTCTAATTCATGTTTTACACAGACGAATCACAAGAAAAAGATTTAATGCTCAACAACGAGTCTCAAAGTTAAGATCCTTGGAATTACAAGAACATGTATGTCAAAATGCAAACATGCTATGATGATGCAGATGAAAATGCACACGCAGATGAAAACAGGGGATCAAGATTGTTGTGTTGTTGATTGAGAAGAACCAACACTCCGCTTTAGCAAGATCATATCACTGATACTGATAATAGGAACCACTGATATCAAGAACACAAATTCACACTGCAAAGAAAATCGGGTAGTCTGAAAGTCAAGGTTTCTTGCATAACCTAATCCCTCTCACAGGTATGGACCTATCCACTGATAAGGTTTGGCATCCTATGCGTTCATCAGCGTCACGGACTTTCGAGAAATGATGATACATTCACCATTTCCGGTTCGACATCATAATCTCCTGAAGAGGCCTCACTTAGCTGAATCGCAAATGATCGGTCTCTAGAGTCGACAGTTTCCTGATCCAATACCCCCTCCCGACTAATGTACAGGATAGGATACCTTCACAGAAAACCTCTTCTGAACACGAATTTCGTGGGGACTAATGCATGCTAAAACATACAGGTCCGTCACTACTTTCCGCTCTAAAGCTATATTTGTACTCAAGCTCGGGTCCTGCTTATCTCTAAGTGGAACATTTCCCCCCAACAGTACAGCAAAACTGATATATACAATGCTGAAAATAAATGCGGGAAAATAAAATACATATTACAACACCCGAAGATAAACAAGCAAGCGATAGGATTGACTCGCATAGGGGATGTTCCTATCCCCAGTAGAGTTGTTAGCTGTCGCTACTGTGAAAAAAGGTGTCGGCAATGATAGAAGAGTCGCCACCGTTCATTATTTATCCTAACGAGGGAAAGGAAACGATCAGAGGAAACCTGGCAAAAATGGGAGAAGACAGGTCATCGCAACCATATCTCGGGTTTGGGAGTCGGTTACGCAAGGGGAAGGTATTAGCACCCCTCATGTTCTTCGTACTCGACAGGATCCACACTTGTTATCTATCTAGAAGGGTGTTTATCGCTAATGGCCTCAAGGACAAAAGAAAAGAAAAGAGACTCGGCAGAGCATCGCCGTTCTGTGCCTACGTATTCCCTCGTGCAATGGGAAAGTCAGAGTCAACGTAGTTCGGATAACTACGGATAAAGGTGGGCAAAGGTTGCTCACCAATACATTGTCGTCTTGTGCCTACGTATTCTCATCTGGTATGAGAAATCAGAGCAAACATAGTTTGAGTAGGGTTAACAACTAGTTCTAGTAGTTAGGTGTATGCAGCTCAACCATTGGAGACTTAGGCATTACCTGTTTGTAGTAGAACTAAGAGTTAACGAAACTCTTTTTATGAAAAGGTTTTTCACATTAAGGGGTCCCAAAGGACAAAGAGAAGTTTGATCATTTGTTTTTGAAGTCTTTTAAGAAGAAGTGCATTGATTATTGTTTCTAATTCATGTTGCACTAAAGACTATGACCCAGGGGTGAATGTGTCGCATATCGTTCAAAGGACATACGCTAAACACTCTAGATAATTGAGAGGAGGCCCCCCAATCACCATTTACCAAGTACTTAAGGCTTGTAACGCGCAACATTCATTAGCCTTTATTAAGTATTTTAGAGTTGTTTTGAGATGAGAAAGAGAGAGGACAAACTAAAGGGAAACTAGTTCAAACCTAGTAGTTGTCATGCAAGATAGACCTAAAGTTTGGATTAAGGTTAGAGGAAAACTACCTAATATTCTCATACATGGTTTGAATCCTAAAGTCTATCATAATCATCCTTAAACAAGGAGATTAGAAATCCTAAGGGAGCATGGTGATGAAAAGAGAAGAAGAGAACATGATATAAAATGCTTTATGTGTAAACATCTATTGCACATTTAGAATGATAGTGAGGGAGGAAAATGTGTGGGGCAAAGGCCTCCACAATCTCATCTCAACCTCAAGCATGCATATGCAATGCAAAGAGAAAGGAAGAGAAAGAATTCACAAAACAAAATGCAAACAATCACACAAAAGGGATGAAATGGGAAGACTAGTCTTACACCATTCATAGATTAACCAAATGAGCCCTAAGGCAAACCAAATGAAAGAAAATGAGGACCTAAAACAAAGATGAGATAAGGGATGAAATGAGACCAGCAAGGGTGTTAAAATATCGTTCAACCATGGTATCATGATGATTTGGGCAACAGAGTGCACCAACATTGTCCTCATAGTTCACCATTTAGGTCATGCTCCAAATACCTCCAAAGGAGGGACTAAGCAAACCCAAATGGTGCTCCAAAGTCCTTGGAGAGAGAGAGAGAGAGAGAGAGAGAGAGAGAGAGAGAGAGAGAGAGAGAGAGAGAGAGAGAGAGAGAGAGAGAGAGAGAGAGAGAGAGAGAGAGATGAAGGTAGAGTGTACTCAAAAGAAATGAAGCAAAACATGTAAAAGAATGCAAGTAAGTCATGTTAAAAGAGTGGAAACATTCACATATGTACACAAGAAACCCTAAAAGGAAAGGCCAAAAGATACACAAACTTAAACAAGTTACAAACCAAATTAGGACCTATAATTCAACATACAAACACCTCAATATGTCTATAACATGAATCCATAAGAATTAGAGGTTTAATTAATGCACCAAAGTCATTTACAACACAAACTAGTTCATGCACTAATGTAAACATCACACAAGGATGCCCTAAAATGGAAATTACACTAAAAATAGCAAACAAATCCAAAAAATTCCAAATAAAATCCTAGATGACGCCTAAGTTGTTAGGAACTAGGGGTCAAAAGTATGGGAACAAAGCCCAAATAAAACTATGCAAACAGAAGTGAAAACCACAGGGATACCCTAAATGCAAGGGTGAATCAAGGGTCATAAAAACTAGCCTAAAACCCTAACCAAATTTAATCAAACCAGAGATAACAAGGTCTTGAAAAATCACCTAACATGTCATCAATATGAGAAACAAGAATCAGCCATTAACATGGAAAAATGATCAAGAAATAAAATCAGACGCATGTAAAATCCATTTTTAATTGAAAAATGACTTAAAAAATTAAGTGAAAATATTCTAAAATCACATAACATCCTAAAATGTGTAAAAATTATTTTTTGGGATTTTTAACATCATCAGAGGTATTTTATTTGCATTAAAATCAAACAGAAAATAAAAGAAATTGAAAAAAGGAAAAGATGCATGATGAATAGCAATCAGGTTCAGTTGTTTTTCAATTTTGATCAGTAGGGGGTGTGGATAGGAACCAAATCCCAAGTCCAAAGCAATTCAGAGAACGGATGAAACTCACCGTTTCATTTATTTACATGGCATGGTCAAAGATTCAAAGGATCACTCAGAAGCAATCACAACCCTTCGTTTTGGTTTGGTCAAAGATTCAAAGGTGACATGGCACTTACACGCTGGCGACGGAGTCAAAGAACCAGACGGTGGTTCTGAAACTCCGGTCATCTTCTCCGGTGAACCTGGCCGGAGTTGGTGACCCTAAACTATATCAAAACGCGTCATTTTTAATACCAATCTAATCCTCTTATTGCCTAGGTCGTAATTCCAATGTCCATTTTAATTTATCACTCAAGAATGAAGCAAACCGAAACAAACAAGAATCAAGGTTATATCATAAAACATCAAGAACATGAACCAAATTAATCCAGAAATAGCCTACAAGTGTAGGGCTTCCATACGCATCAAGAATGGCATTAAATGGATTCTTAATCATGGATAATTCGTGAAAGAAACTTTACCTAATAGAGCTCCTCCGTTGGGTCTTGAATTGTAGCTGAAACTCGTGGGAAATTATCCTGAAAGCTTCAATGATCTTCAATAAAGCTCTTGGTAATCTTCAATTGGACTGGAATACTCTGAATCTTGATTTCACTTGCTCACTTTCTCCTTGAAAATTCTCAACCGTTTTGCTCCAATTCTGATCAATCTTCACTTCTGAAGGTTTGTTCTTCATCTGGGGATTATATGCAATGGACCTGAGCTCAATTGGAGGCCCAATTGTGGCCTGTTAATGGGAATTAAAAAAATCCAAATTTAAGTTTTTTAGCTTTGAAATTCACGAGTGAAAATGGCTCCAATGGCTCTGAACTTGGTTCAAAAAGCTTGCTTGTCATGTAAGGTGATCCAATGGAGAGGATTACTCCCTTGAAAAGATCCTATGGTGAATTTTGGATGTGTGACTTATACATATGTTGCACCCCAAAATTTGACCAACATTTATTTACCTAGTTTGTGGTTCATCTCATTCATCATCTGCATTTGGGCAGTAGATCAAGGGGTATGGTTACCCAGCAAGAGTTATATGAGACTATGAAGAAAGCCAAGAAGGTTGGTCAAGTGTTCAAAGGTTGATACCTTTGTCATAGAACTCAAGAGATCCTCAAAGAGATTGGCTGAAACCAAGGTTGTGTGTCTCATAACTTGAGAGTTGTGGGAGCTCCTCGGATGATTCTGAGGCTATGAGGATGGACTTGAAGCTTTGAGAAAGCTTATGATATGTCTTGAAAGCCATCATGAATCCTAGAGAGGTCATTGTGCAAGACTTCAGAAGATTCAGCCATGAGTGGTGGAATTAGGGTTTGACTGGGTCAACCCTAGGTCAACTAATGATTTGGAGAGGGTTAAGACCTAATCCAAGAGCCATGTGATAATGGAATGATGCATTGAGATGCTATAAGGATTATTCCTAGACCAACTCATCATGATTGAGGAGTTTGAGAAGTTTCAAGCTAGGGTTTCTAAGGCTTGACAGTGTAAAATCCCCTAGTTTGATCCCTATCTTCAAGGCAGTTTAGCTCAAGATGTGATTGTCATCTCATCTTCCCCACAACATGAATGTTGTAGAGCTTGTTTTTAGCTTTAATTTGAGTACTAGAAGTCCTTGATAGGATTTGTAGAGCTCAAGTTATGACTTTGACAAATTACAGGTAATCTGAGGTATGTGAATTTGGGTCCTTGAAAGTCACCCAACTTGCATCCAACTTTTGCCCTAGTAGGATGATTCCTATGAACTCTTGGTCAACATGAATGTTGTAAAGCATCTCCTTAGATTTCTAGAGAGTACTATAAGTCCTTGATAGGATTTGTAGAACTCAAGTTATGGCTTTGACAAGTCAAGGGCATTTTGGTCATTTGGATATTATATGTCATTTCAAGCATAAGGCCATATCTCCTATTTCCAAGCTTCAAATGGAAAAATCTTCAACATCAAACTTGCTTAGAATGATGTTTTAAGGCTATTAGGGAGGTTATGAGATGTTGAAAAGGCTTGTATCAAAAAGTGATAAAAATGGCCTAACATGGAGGCATAAGTTAAATAAGTTGAAATTGAAAATTGGAAATCCCAAGTTATACATCCAAACCATGTCATATAATAGGTCATTTTGACTCTAAAAGACATTCTAAAAACAATGGTTCAGCCACAATTTTGATTTGAGGCCTAGATCATAGGGATGCTTTGGAAATGGCTTGCTTGCATCTTAAGGCACCAAAGCAAAACTCAAGAAAACTCAATAAACAAGTTAGTTATGCATATCAACATATCATACATCTCATATGGGGAGAATTTCAAGTCAGAATCAAGGGTTGCAAAAGGCTTGGCATGAGATAGCACATAAGGAGAAGTGAATTCATAATGTCATGACATGAGATTTCCATTTTCTCATGGGAAGGCTCTAGAGGGTTCTAGATGATTCTAAACCACTCTATATAACATGTAGAACTTGCTCAGATGCAAGGTTGGTGTAAGATTTGAGAGAAGAGAGAGTTGGTTGTTTCAATTGTTTGCATTGCAAGTTGAAAGTGAATTCCCTATTTTGAACCATTTCCATTCATTCTTTCCATTCATACACATTCCATAGATCATAGTGAAGTTGTGCAGATCAATTTGAGAGCCAATCCATGGTAAATTAAAGAGTTGGTGATTGAACTTTCAAGGTAGCAAGTCAGAATCGAATTCTGAGATTGAAGCTTCCTCCATCAAAGATTTTGCAAACAGTAGCAAGATTAGCATCTAAGAAAACTTTCTGAAGAGTTTCAAGGCTTGAAGTGAAGGATTTCACCATCTGTTGATCAAGAATAACCAGGTTTGTAAATTCTCCACTACACCATAATTTATGCATTGCTAGGTAGAATTGTTAGTGTAGAAAGGTTAGAGACACATAGGTGATGGATTTTGGAGAGTTAGAGAGCAATTGATGAAGGTTGAATATTGGACACCATTTCTTTGATGATCAAGAACTCGTGGTATAGTGAGATATAATTCATGTTAGATAGCTAATTTCATTCAGTGTGAGTTGGTGAGTATTCTGATGCAAGAAATTTCAAGAACCATGATAGTTGATGATTGAGCACATTTTTGATCGTGGATCGGGTTCAGTGATTCAGGATGATTCAGTTGATTTTAAGATCATGGTTGGATTCAACATAAAATTCTAGGCAAGATAGGGTTTTGAATTTTGATTTTCCATAAAGAATTGAGGGAGTACGAGTTTGAGGAAGAAAGAGCTTGAAGCTCTGCATTTTCATGGCTTCCCTTGCAAACCCTAGCTGGAGGTTAGTGATGAGCTCATGAGCGTTGGATTCAAGTTAGACCATTGACTGAGCCCAAGATCTGACGAACCAGATTTAATTTCAACTTGAAGAGGGAATCTGAAACCATGATGAAACGCGGCGTTTCATTAAAAGAACTCTGGGCTGGATTGCTTCCCACACCCCATCTTCGTGGCCCACCTGATTTTGAACTGAATACTATTGCTTTATACACCGTTCCTTTTCCATTTTCCATTCATTTTATTAATTGTTTTTCTGATTGAATTGGGCTTAGCGCGTTACTATCTGAACCCCCCATTTTTAGCCCATTGTTAATTTGAACTGCATCTGGTTACTAGATACACCACCTCATTTCATATTTTCATTTTATTTTCTCAATTTTATTTCAATCTTGGAAAAATCATAATAAATAGGAAATTAATGATTTTTTTAGTGGGAGTTTTTGCTCCTATTTCATTTTAATGTCTAGAAAATTATCAAATAAAAATATTTGCATTTCATGCATTTTTAATATTTTTTGTATATTTTCCATTTTAATAGCTTTTTATTTCTTTTATGTTGATACACGAATTTGTAGAATTTTGTTTAGCTAGTTCCCTTAGTATTTTTAGGCCATTCATTTTAGGATAGTTAGATATAAACTTTATCTTCCCCCTGGATTTATCCCATAATTTTGTGATGAATTTTAGAGTAGTTTTGCTTAGATGACATTAGGTTGTATAGAATTAGGTTAATCCTTAACATAGGTCCACAATAACATTAGAATTTTGGGTTTCTAGGTCAAGATAGGTATTGGGGCATATAAGGGTATTAAGGGTAGGTATGTAGGATCCCTTAGAAATTATATTAGGTTTTAATATAGTAGTATACTATTTTTAGATGATCTTTGTAGTTGATGATTGTTTGTGTTGCCCTTGTGGGCTTGTATTTTTGTTTGCTTTGCTTTGTGGGCTTGGAGAGCTTGGTTTTGTTCTGATGAGCATTGAGGAGCATAGTAGGAGCATTGAGGAGCATAAGGAGCTTGAGAGCTTAATCTTATTTGTTTTGTTGATTGTTTTAGGGTTAGGGATTAGGAAGAGTTTAAACTTAGTTAACTTCTTTCTTAAACATGGATGGTATCTTTCACCTCCATTCCTCCCTATGATTCAAAGTCCTTCCAGGGTACAAACCTCTCTCCTTTGGAGGGATAAGTGATTGTACCTAGGAAGTAGAACTTTTGAGGGAACCATTCCTTTGATGTTGAGCCCTTATAGGTCACCTTTGGTGGTCAATAAGCAGTTCAATATCCCTAGCTTATCTAGTAAGTGATTTCCTCTGGTTTGATTATCTTGAGAGATGTTAAGCTTGAGTTTGAAGATGAAGACTCCATTGAAGAGTGTAGAAGAGGATGAATCCTTGAGCATTGTCATTCCAGCTGAAGCTTGAAGAGCAACAAGAGCAAGTTGATACTTGAAGACCCCTGGAGATGAAGTAAAGACTGAAGGATGAAGTTGACACTTCTAAGTGATTGAGATTGATTCTGAAGAGCTGAAGCTTGAAGAACAAAGGAAGTTGATACTTGCCTTGATACCTGGGGATCCTGAAGGAGCCAAGTTGATACTTATGATTGATAGTGAAGCCTGAAGGTGGAGCTGATCAAGGGGCTGAAGCTCAGAGAAGATAAGTTGAGAATTATGTTGAAGGGTTGAAACCCGGAAAAGCAAATTGGTACTTGTCAAGAGTGATGGAAGTCTGAAGACTGAGCTGCTGTTGGAAGAATTGAAGCTTGAAGTTGAGAGAGGAGTTGCTTTCTTTTCTTTTTCTTTGTTGTATTGATGTGTTTTGTTTGATTTGCTTGATGCATTAGAATAAGTCCATATCTAGAATAGGTAGAATCTAGGAGCATGATTGCACTAGAGGTTGAGTTGCTCCCTCTGCTTGTATTGTTACTGTGTGGATTTGCTTGCGGGTATTCAGTAGAGCCCAGCTTCCTTGCCCATGTAGTTTGCTTGCCTGATGGCATTTTATTTCATTTCTTCTGTATGATTGCAGTTTACTGTTTTGCTTGATAGCATGTTGTTTACATTTCAGTATGATTACTGTTATCCATTCTGGCTTGAGGTTGAGATGAGCTTGTGGAGGTTGAAGCCCCACACACATTTCCTCCCTCACTTGCATTGCATGCATTTTACTGTTAAGCTGGTGCTTTGTCTGTTTTGGTGTATCATTGACATGATCCCTTAGGACTCTCATTTCCTTTGATAAGGAACTGATGATAGAACTTTAGGTTGAAACCTATGCATGAAAAATTCTAGGAGTTCCCTGTTCAAACTTCAACTATAGGATGAATCCTTGGCATGACAACAGTAGGACTTGATAGTCTCCCTCCTAGTTGGGCATGTTCTCTTCTCATCTCAAAACAGTTTAAGATACAGTAATCATGAATGATTTCTTTCGTACGTTACGAGCCTTAAGCTATCTGAGAAAGGATTGTGGGAGAATTTCTTTTCCACAGTCTAGATGTTTAGTATGGTACCCTTTGGGTGACATGCGACACATTCACTCTCAGGTCATAGTCTCTAGTGCGATTGAAATTGCAAACACAATAAAAACACTTCTTTCGTAAAAAACAAGAAATAAATCGTAGTTTCCCGAACTACGTGAGCTCTGATCTCTCATACCTGTTGAGAGTACGTAGGCACAATACTGATGTATTGGCGAGCTACCTTCCCCCATAACCCGTCGTAGGCCGAACCACGTTGACTCTGATTTCTCGTTCTCTGATGAGAATACGTAGGCATAAAGTGCGACGCTTTGCCGAGTCATTTTTCTTTTCTGTTTAAGCCAGCCTTGATAGGTAGATAGATAAAACCAACCCGTCCAAGTAAACACAACAAGCGTGGATCCCGTCGAGTACGACGGACGTGAGGGGTGCTAATACCTTCCCCTTGCGTAACCGACTCCCGAATCCAGGCAATGGTTGCGACGACCTTGTCTTACCCTTCTTCGTTAGGTTTTTCCGATCGTTTCATCTCCCGCTCCGAGGGATAAATAACGAAAGGTGGCGACTCTTCTATTGTGCCGGCACCTTATTTTCGCGCAAGCGACAACATGAAGCAACCATGAAATTGCACATGAAAATGACCTCAAAACTTAAATCCAATTTGTGCATCTTGCTTGGTATGTCTTGGTGACTCAAAATATGCACAAACATGCCTTGTAAAGTTCAAAAATCAAATTAATTGAATTTGCCCCTTTTAAAGTCTTTTTCATGAAATTTCCTCACCAATTTTCATATACAAACCAAACACATGATAGCTTGATGTTTGATGATGAAACTGAGTTCATTTTATGCAAGTTTGATGTTGGAGAAAGTTCCATTTGAAGTGCACAAAGTTATGCAATCGACCTATAAACAAAATGTCCTATAATCAAAGTTTCCCAAAATACTCCTGCCTTGCAAGCTTCATATCTTGAGCTCTACAAATCAGATGAAGGACTTCTAGTACTTTTTGGAAATCTAAAATAATAAGGAACAACTTTCATGTTTGGGTCAAAGTGAGGAGAAACATCCTTCTAAGTCAAAAATGTCTTGGAAGTTGGTTGACTTTTGTTGACTAAAATCACATTCATCTGAGGACTCATAACTTGTCAGCATCATAACTTGAGTTCTATAAATTAGATGGATGAGTTCTAGTACTCAAAAGAAAGCTAAGAACATGCTCTACAAGTCTCATGTTTGCATAAAAGTGAGATAAAACTTGTATCTTGAGATATGTGGTCTTGAAGTTAGGCACTAAAATAGGGGATTTTACACTAACAAGCTTATAAACCCTAATCTAGCAACTTCTCACACTCTTGATTCTTCTTAAATTGATCTTGAAATAAAATCTTATATGCCTCAACATAACCTTCCATGGTCACAATGATTTGGAATTAAGTCTTAATTTCCTTCAAATTTATAGTTGACTTTGCACTAGGCAGATGAAACCCTAGGTATGCAACCCTCTGACTGCAACCTCTTGTACATGATATAATCACTTGGATAAGCTCCACAATGGCTCTCAAAGCATTCAATGAGATTTCAAATAATTCTTCATCCACAAATCTGGACTCATGATCCTCTGATGATCTTCATCTGGCTTCCAAGATAGGAGATAAACCATAGTTATCCATCCACTCTTTCAAAGAACTTTGACCCCCCTCTCCTGATGATGATGAACACCTGGCCACTTGAATAAAACCTCTTGCTTAGGCTCAAACCCTTGGTAACCTTCTCTTTCTATACACACCTCTCTTGTCCCCTTGCAAATGAACAATGGTATGCAGATGCAAATGCTATAACAATGAGATGCAACATAAACCAAGTTAGAAAAGGTTGGGAAAATTTTGGGGTTCAACACATTGCATAGCATAAACATTTCTGCGTCATTTTTCATATCATTCTTCAGCCATCCAGAACTCTCATTCTGCCTTTGTCTTTGATTAGCTAGTTGAATCCCTGATGCTCGTTTTGAGCAAGTCGTGATTGTTGAAAGACGACAAAGTGTTTGAAGCAGGATCAAGCAATGTCAAGAAGTAAGGTTAAGTTGGGAGTTGTTGGTATCTATGTCAGGAAATAACCTCCAGAATGTTGATACCCCACCAGGTTTTATTGTGATAACTAACCCTCTGTATGGTTCTTTGCTTGATGAAGATTCTTCACAAGCGAACAACCTTACCAAGCTCAGTCTGTGTCGCTCCCTATTGAGAACCAGGATTTACATGGACAGTTTGTTGTCCAAAGTGAATGTTCCTCTTCTCCTGATCTAAAGATTATCATGGTGTTGCTTTCTCTGTGTCGAGTTCCAAAAGAGAGGTCCCGACGATGAAGACTAAGGACCCAAGAGCTCTCGAGTATGCTAAAAGATTTTATGTGTTGGATGAAAAACTCAAAGCCTTGGAAGTTAAAGATACTTTTAGTCTCGATGCTTCGAACATGTGTCTGGTTCCGGCCTAGTGTTACCTCTGAATTTCAAAGCACCGAGGTTTGAGAAATACAAAGGGGATAGTTGCCCGAGACAACATTTGGTGATATTTTGCAGAAGATTGACCTCATTTGTGCACAATGATAAGCTAATGATTCACTATTTTTAGGAAAGTTTGAGTGGGACATCTTTGAGTTGGTACATGTTGTCGCTACTGCGAAAATCGGCGCCGGCTTGACAGGAGAGTCGCCACCGTGCGTTATTTATCCCTCAGAGCGGGAAAGGAAACGCTCGAAGTAAACCTCGCAAAGACGGGAAAAGGTATGGTCATCGCAACCATAGCCTGGATTCGGGAGTCGGTTACGCAAGGGGAAGGTATTAGCACCCCTCACGTCCGTCGTACTCGACGGGATCCACGCTTGCTTGGGTTGTCTACTGGATGCAAAACAATTTATCTACGGCTGCTAAGTCTAAACGGAGGGGAATTGACTCGATAGAGCGTCGCACTCTATGCCTACGTATTCTCAAGAGAGAAAGTCAGAGTCAATGTAGTTCGGGACTACGGGGAAAATGGGCTCGCCAAGACCTCGCGTCTTGTGCCTACGTACTTCCACTGGATGGAAGATCAGAGCTTTACGTAGTTCAGACTAACTACGGCTAAACAAACATTCTCACACAGCAGTGAGAAAAACAACTGGTTTCACAGGGTCGGGAACCCATGGGCAACACTACGGTTCGGTCTCAAATGCACTGGGGCAAGAGAGAAAAAGGGTAATCAATTAGTCGTCAGCGGGAAAGTCTCGATCGCACAGCAGCGAGAGAACAAAAGTTAGTCGTTAGTGTGCTCGCTAGGATATCGCATCCTATGCCTACATATCTTCGTCTGGTACGAAGAATCAGAGCAGCTGTAGTTCAGCTAACTACGGATCAAGCTACTCAAAAGCTCCTACAGAAAGGAAAGGGAAACCCTAGAACTATAGCTGAGAAACAGGGGAATCTACCTACTGCTATCATACCTGGTTGACCATCCTAATGTCTATCATAACAACTCCGCAGCGGAGAAGTCAGAGCTCCTAAGGGATCATGGCAACAGGACTAAACTACAAACAAGAAACTGCACAGTAAAGGAATACTGAACATATGCATGAATGCAACAACTAAACAAACAAGGCGCAAAGGCCGCAAACCACAAAGTCAAGGGAGCTCAGCTCTACCAAATACCAACAAGCAAAGCCACTCAATAACAAACAAGCAGAAGGAGGACCACCTCAACTTCTCATGCACACCAAGTCTACTTCTAAGATGCACCTATTCAGAACTATCTAGATGAATACCTAAGTCTAATGCAACATAACATCATACAAGTCAAACAATACAAAGAGACTAACCCTGAGCAGGGCCTCTATCTACAAAACAAGAAGCTACTCCTGGGCAAGGCCCCTAACAAACCTGAGACAAACTCTTAATCTATCTCTAAACAAAGCTCTATGCAACACCCCAAGCAGGGATCTAAGCAAAAATTCTAATCAAAACCCTAAGCAAGAGGAATCAATCCCAGCCTCCAAGCTTCAGAATAAGCTTACCAAAGAAAGGGAGCTAAGCAGGCGAGCTCATAGTGCTTTCCTCAGGAAAGTACCAGGAGGTTACTACTCAGGAATCGTATCCTATGCGGCTCGACAACTGTGATCAGTTTACATTCCTCCTCAGGAGAAATCAAACTCACATGAAGGCTCCGGCATCACTGGATACTTGAGAAAACCTATATGCACTAAGGGAACTAAGTGAGCAGACTTATAGGACCTTCCTCAGGAAAGTACTAGGAGGCTGACACTTAGGAATCGTATCCTACGTGGCTCAACAACTGTGATCAGTTTACATTCCTCCTCAGGAGAAATTAAACTCACAAGTTGGCTCCAACATCACTGGATACTTGAGAAATCCTAGATAAACTAATGGAACTAAGTGAATAGACCCATAGGACCTTCCTCAGGAAAGTACTAGGAGGCTTCCACTTAGGAATCGTATCCCATGTGGCTCAACAACATGTGATCAGTTTACATTCCTCCTCAGGAGAAATTAAACTCACAAGTCGGCTCCGACATCATTGGATACTTACGAAAGAGGTGAGAAAAAAGAATGAAAGTCATTCATAGTGCCTTCCTCAGGAAAGTACCATAAACTCCCTTCAAACTTCAGGATCTCGAACCTCACAAACAGACAACAAGCTCCTAGACTAAGCCTCAATCCACTGCATCCTTGCAAGCTCCAACAGGACTGCACCCAGCTCCCACCTTGAGAAGAACCCACAGGCCAACAAACCACAAGAGACTATCTCTGAAGTTCAACCACAGTTGAACTTCAAAGTCAGAAGTCATCAAGACTTCTCCTATCTTCAGGCTCAGACAAATCATATCAGAACATCCTACAAAAATCTATCAAAAATCTATGGGAAACCTACATGGCTCTAGGATAACATACTGAAAAATCAGAACAAAATTCAACACCAGGTGAAAGAACTAAAATCAGCAACACAGACATATCCAAAAACCAGTTTATTCAACATCAATAACAGTGAAAAATTGCAATAAAAAATGAAAATGCATGATTAAGCTAATGTTTCTGCACTATAAAATTCTACACTGAATTACGAGTCTACAGAAAAAAGAACGGAATTATTTGACTCAATCTACTATTTTTCATGAATTTTCTAATGATATGCATGCATTAAAAAAAAATTAAAAGAAATCAATTAAATGGAAAATATACCAAAAAATAACAAACAAAAATAAAATGTCATTTTTATTTTTATTTAATTTTCTAGATGCTTTCATGAAATGGTAGAAAAAAAGAAGAATTAAAAAATCACGTATTTTCATTTTATTATGATTTATTTACAAATATGAAAATATAAAAGAAAATCAAAATAAAAGAAAATGAAATGGGGGGTTCAAACAGCAAGGTTTATGAGTTATTTCTAGCTGGGCTCACATTGGTGGGGGGTGCTAAAAGTAAAGGGGCGCAGGGCCCAGATGAGTCAAAAATCCCTTAATGAAAATAAAACAAGAAAAAAAACGCAGGGGGGTGCTGACTTAGCAGGTTGGCAGTTATTTTTTATTGGGCTTACGCCCAGGGGGGTGCAGGTAGCAATTAGGGCCTAAGGCCCAAATCCAATCACTCAGTCTCTCACACGCCAGGGGGGGGGGGGGGAACGAGCAAATGGGGGGTATGCGTCAGTAATATGCATTTGGGCTTTGAACCCAGCCCAAACCCTAACCAGAAAACCCTAATCCACAAAACCTAATTCATCTCAACCTCTCTGGTACTGTTCATCCTAACCTGGCCGTTTCGCCCGTCTTCCCCAACTCACTCTCTCTGCAACTCATCTTTTCACTCACACACCATTCTGAAACCCTTCCAAATAACCTCACTCGAATCAAACTCCTAAGAACGAATGACGCTAGACATCTTGAAATGAGAGAGTCCTAAAGTCATAGCGATGAATGAACGGAAAAGGGAACTAGTGAAAAGATCTAACCTGAGACGATGAAGTTGATGCGATGAAGTTCTTGAAATTTGGTGATCTTACTCCGCGCGTGAATCTTGACGGTGGTCCTGATGAAGCAAGGATGGAACTCTTGGCGTGACAATTTCTGGACGGATGAAGAAGGCCTAAATGCGTTCTGGAAAATTGATGGAGGAGCGGCGTTCTGGAAGACGATGGAGCCAGACGATTGACGCTCTTAGTGTTTCTCTGGGAAAGCTGATGAACACCTTGAAGTTTTCTGAAACGTTGGTGGAGAAGGATGAACGTCTGAGGATTTTCTGGGTTTTTCTTCGATGGAGGATGAAGGTTTAGGGTGATTTCTGGGGATTTTGACAAGGAATGATGAAGATCTGGTGGCGGTGAATGTTGATGATGTTCTGGAAAAGTGGATGAAGGTTCAGGGCGCCAACTATGAGTTTTTCGGCGCCGTTGAAGTCTCCGGCGAGGGGATGATGAAGGTGACGGAAGAGATCGGAGGGGGAAGATGAAGAAAGGAGGGTTTCTGGAGATTCTGGGTGTGAAACGAACTCCGGCGAGCCGTTGCGGTGGCCGGAAGACGTTGGGAGTCACCGGCGGTGGGAGGTTACGGCGGATGCATGACCGCCGGTGGGTTTTCTGGTGAAGCTCAGATGATGGCTGTGGTGGCGCCAAGTGTCTCGCATGCACAGAGAGAGAGAGAGTGGGGGACAGTTGGGGGACGCGTGGCGCGAGCTGGGGAAGTCTGAGTGTGTGGTGGGTCCTCCTGAGTGGGACGCGTGTGGCCCTTTTATATGCTGCCAAGTGTCCCTTTGGCCAAAAACCTGCACCAAAAAAGCATTGGACTGACTAGATGTTGGGCCTCAAAAAAAAAAAGCACTCTAGCCCACACGAAAATGACAACAAAAACTGTAAAAAAAACTGGATTAAACTAAACCTGATTAATGTCTAATTAACACTAATTAATCTAATGATTGACTAATTAAACTCTAAACAAAAATTAAGCCCTAATCAAATCTAGAAAGATTAAAACTCTAATTACTCTATTCAAGCCTAATTAAATCTAAAAAAACAATTAACCTAATTAAACTCTAAAAAGTGATTAAATGTCTAATTAATTCTATATTATCCTAATTCCTTATTAAAATTCTGCCATTATTTAAAACTAGTAAATCTATTTAAGACTATAATATTTCCTATATTATCTAAACAACTATTTAATTTCTATTAACCCTAATTTGTATCATTCTATTTAATATGCTAAGAAAAATTCACCAATATTCTAAAAATGATAAAAGCTATTTAAATTCTATTAAAAATTCTACAAATGATTAAAATCTATTTAAAAGATTCTATAAAATTCTAAAAAAAGGGAATTAAGCTATTAAAATATTCAAAAACCTATTTAAATTCCAGAAAAATCTATAAAGCCTATTAAAAAATTCACAAAAGTCTATAAAAATCCTAAAAATGCAGATGAATGCAAATGACCGCCATAAAAGAGCGCACGAGACCAGATTGAATCGAACAGAGATCCCCGGGCATCAGAATATCCTCAAAATCACCGTGCAAGCTAAAAATCACCGAGGAGCGCACAATTTTCCCGAAAATAAAATCCTGGTGATCTGGACTGGATCTGCCATATCTGATAGACGAAAATCAAGCTGTAAACTCTGATATCCCCTGCTTGTGCACAAATATCACGCGTCTGATTCGCGAATATGAAATTAAACCCACGAGTCAGATAGGAGAATCGGTTGGTCAAATTTTAGGGTGCAACAGCTGCCCCTATTCAAGCGACTTGGACCTGAAGGGTTTGAAGAGCGCTCAGCCTTCAAACATTCAGAGGTACGAGACGGTTGAATACAAATAACCCGAAAATTTGCCAACCGCGAGCATATACTGTCAACTGCTTGGGGAATAAAGTCCAGAAAACCGAGTCCAGTCATTACGGCACCAAACTGATTAATCATCCGATAAAGAACTCCTGATTTGAATACCCACTACTTGTGATACCCCATAGAACAAACCCTGAGGGTTGCAACAAAACACGTGATCCTTTCACATTGCCTACTGATAGGCAGGAAGAGAAACATACCCACATCGTCCAAAGATGGACGGGAAGACATCCTGATTGAATACTCACATCGTCTAAGGGTAGACGGGAAGAAATTCTTAATCTCCGTACTTGCATCGTCTAAGGATAGACGGAAAGACACCATAATCTCCATATTCACATCGTCTAAGGGTAGACGGCATCATCCTGATCGATGAACAAATCAATTCACATCGTCTAAGGGTAGACGGCATCATCCTGATTGATGAAACAAGTCAATATTCTCATCGTCTAAGGATAGACGGGAACAAAGCCTGATCGCATACTCACATCGTCTAAAGATAGACGGGAAGAAATAATTCTCCGTATTCACATCGTCTAAGGATAGACGGGATCATCCTGATTGATGAAACAAATCAATTCACATCGTCTAAGGGTAGACGGGATCATCCTCCGAATTCACATCGTCTACTGATAGACGGGAAGAAATAATCTCCAAATTCACATCGTCTACTGATAGACGGGAAGAAATAATCTCCAAATTCACATCGTCTACTGATAGACGGGAAGAAATAATCTCCAAATTCACATCGTCTACTGATAGACGGGACCATCCTGATTGATGAAACAAATCAATTCACATCGTCTAAGGGTAGACGGGATCATCCTGATTGATGAAACAAATCAATTCACATCGTCTAAGGGTAGACGGGAAGAAATAATCTCCATACTCACGTCGTCTAAGGGTAGACGGGATCATCCTGATTGATGAAACAAATCAATTCACATCGTCTAAGGGTAGACGGGAAGAAATAATCTCCATACTCACGTCGTCTAAGGGTAGACGGGATCATCCTGATTGATGAAACAAATCAATTCACATCGTCTAAGGGTAGACGGGAAGAAATCCACTTATCGAAGGAACACATCGTCAATATGAATTGACGGGAAGAAAAGTCTGTCGATATCAGATGACTGCTTGATCAAAGTATAATCGTTGTATGATCTGAGATACAAATAATCTGCTGAACTGTCTGAATACTGCTGCTGGATAAATGCCCCTGAACTGATCACAGAGTAACTCACGCGCCATATGAGGCTGATAGAAAATCTGACTTATGCTTCGTATGCCTATGCATATGCTTTAATCTTTCTACAGCGTAATGCTCCATTCTAGATGGAAATGCTACGCATTTTGACCATGATATGCAAGTATGATGCAAGTATGATGATGCATGCAATATGCTAGTGCAGGCTTGAGCTGCCGGAGAGAGCTGGGTACAGAACCACTTCATCGAAATAAATGCTGAAGGCGAGGCCAACTCTGCTGGGGATAACCCGGATATCACTGAATCGTCCTAGCAAAATAAATGCTGGGAGAGTGAAATCAACTCTGCTGGGGATATTGGGAACTTAACCGAACACCCCGACGAAGTAATACCTTGCTGGGGTATATAACTCCGCTGTGAAATAGCAGACGTGCTGAATAGGATTAGACTTCTCTGGGAATAGCTTATCCGTGCCAATGACAAATTGGACTTCGCTGGAGAAAATGGAGGGAGTCCTCCTGCGTACTGACGAAGCTCAGATCTGGAAATTGATGCGCCAACACGGATGGGCTTCACAGTAATCGCAAACATGGATTTGAGCTCTTAAGCTATCTTGCTGGGTCAGGTACAACTGACGCTGGAAAACATTCTTCCTGAATACACAGCCTTTTAGTGAAGAGTCAAAGGATAGTAACACGACTTCCCGCAATCATCTCGCTCTCGAAAATCGACTGCATCTGCTCGAATAACTCCGAATGGCCCTGTAGGTACGGAGAACAACAATCCTTTCGCTTATGGCATGCCCCAGTCTACGGGACCTCTGTGGGGATAGTCCTTGAAAGGAAATCTGCAAATCTGTTCCTTGATGGTCTGATATGACATGCCCCAGCGTTCTGAACTTCGGGGAGATGCTTCACATCGAATGCCCCTCGAATAACTTCTGCGTGCTTAAGATGGTCTGCCCCTGACTGCAATGACCTTGCCCCGATTATCTGATTCAGAGTAGTACCTCCTGATTACGACGTATTCGCCTGAATCTTAACCTGATTGCCCCAGAATAACTAACTTCGAAAAGCTGACCTGACTGGGGATCACAATAATAGCTTGCCCCTGCTCTCGGAACATTCGGGCGTTCTGCATTTTATCTTGACCATAATTTCCATTGTAGGAAACTTTCCGGCTGTCAAGCGCTTACTCGCAAGTAAAACAAGTTGTTCTGCATAAAAGATGTATTAATGCAACACATATGACAGCTTTGACATCCAATCTGTTCACTGGTAAAAGGAAAACAGTTTATAGCATATAATGCACAAAACATTCATCAACATCAGTACCATCATGGTAAGAGGAACCTTTTTAAGAGTCAGAATCGACGCGACCTTTACCGGCGTATGCTTTCGAAACAACCTGCTTCAATTAGGACTTTTGAAGGTTGTAATGTGGTCAGGTTCATGGTTTTGAAAGGAAGGATAAAGGCTCAAAGTTTATTTTAACCCACCCGCTCTCCTTGATGTTCTCCGTTCCTATGTTCAGCTAATTCACCCTTAGCGCTCACCTCTCAGAGGCTGAAAGATAGGAGTGATAGCTCGAGAAACTTTCGGCTCTTGGAGTGACAGCCACTCCCTTTTCATCTTTGACACTTGGGGTCACACAACTCGTATTTCCATCGAAGCTTTTTCTTTTGATCCTTTTCATCTTTTTATTTTCATATCCCTAACTTTTGCCTGGACTGACTCTTTTTGAGTTTCTTTGACTTTTTTAAGTCCAGCAGGATGCCCTCATTTTTGCCTAAGTCATTTGTTTTGAAGTTTTCTTGACTTAGCGGGCTTTTGATTTCTTTTTCGTTTTTCTTTTGAACAAGTCGTGTGACACTGGTTGTCTGACTCTTTGGGAAACAATGTGGCCGTCACACTCTTGATTGAACCACTGTGGTCTTTTAGGCACGACCTCTAGGGGTGTGATTGATCCTCTAACGGACACTCCTTTTGCAATTTGGACGCTCAGTCGAATTAGCTAACACCTACCCTGCCCCAGGTTAAGATTGAGGTTTTTTCATTCACAGAAAGAAACTCCTACTACAAGGCTCAAAGGGGTTAACAAGGGATTATCTTCCTTATATCTCCGGTGTTTAGGGATTTGAAACAATGCCTGTACATCATCAGCAGGTTTTATTTCAAAAGCATACAATATCGGTAGTTGCATGTCGGTCATTTTCGTCATCCTCCCCAAATTCTTCTTAACCAAGCGTTGGACATTTGTAAACACAGTTAGTGAACATGAATGGATTTAATCAAAACATGCATATTTATTTCATTATCATCAATTTGAATGAAAACAACAAGTTTTACAAACAAGCTTACAAATTCAAACAGGAAAGCAACTACAAATGTAAAGAAATGACAAGCTAAAACAAAGAAAATATGCTAGCTTCTGAGAACTGGGCTTTTGCATCTGCCCTGCTGCTGAACCAGCTATCTTTATTAGAGGCAATTCGATGCTGTCCTGATCTGCTTTCAACGACCCAGCCAAATTATAGAGCCCTTCCTCCTTCATTCAGATGATTTGGGGACCTCTTGGCCCGAAGCTGATTGCTGCACTATCAAGCAGATCCTGCACTTTGTGCTTAAAAGCATGGCAACCTTCTATATCGTGACCCGGGGCTCTAGAATGAAACTCACAGTGTGTGCTTGCATCATAACCAAACGGGGGAGTTCCCGTTATTGGTGCCAGAGTTCTTTTCTCTACCAGATTCAATCCCAACAATGTCTGCAACAACTCGGCATATGTTGAGGGAGGCTTCTCAAACACTCTTCTCGGTTTACTACCCTGGAATCTTCGTTGAGCCTGCTGTGCCCCCTGCTGAGGCTGCTGCTGCTGGTATCGGGTTGACCCTTGAACACCCTTTGTATCAAATGCAACATTGGTTTCTTGACCTTCAATGTACTGATTAACGCTCTCCTTATGCTTAACCATTTTCTTTCTTAGATCTGCCCCAGGAATAGGCAACAGTTGTGGGCCTGGGGATTCTGACACCATGGAGTCCAGGATACGCTTCTGACCCACTGCCGCTTTAGAAACATCTGTCATCTTAGCATCGATCGAGACAGGAGCAATACGTATAGCTACGCCGCTCGGCGTGAATTCAATATCGTGCGAGTCAATCAGGTCTTGAACATTGTGCTTAAAAGCATGACAACCCTCGATGTCATGTCCGAATGCCCCAGAATGAAACTCACATTGCTTATTGGCCTCGTACCCATGAGGAAACACTCTCGTTGGTGGTGCCAACGTTCTCTTCTCAACCAGATTAAACCTCAGTAAGGTCTGCAAGAGCTCAGCATAGGTCATAGGTGGTGCCTCAAACATTCTCTTTGGCTTCCCTTCCTGGATCCTCTGTTGAGCCGGATGTATCTTTTGTTGCTGCTGCTCAGGTTCCACATGCACAGGTGGCGTGAGCTTCTTCATTGCGGCTTCGAATAGCTGATCGTCTTCTTTCCTAAGCACGTTCTTGACCACTTCCATGATCAAGCTCATTTGGGTCTTCAGCTGACTGTTCTCCTCTTTGAGAATCTTCTACTCCAGACGCATCTCTTGCATGTCTCTCATCATCTGCCCCAGCTGGCTTCGGACTTCAATCAATTCAAACTGATTTTGTTCCATATCTCTGGAGGAATTCCTGCAACAAACTGGACGATGAGGAAATAAGGCCCACGGTTCTGATATACCTGTTAAATGATAATGCAACGCAGAAAGCAAACACATATTCATAACGAGACAAAGAGAAACTCAAGTTATAAGCACACAGACGAACATCTCCCACATATGTACAACCAACAAAATCAACAGGTAAGCACAAATGAGTATGAATATAACGACCCCAGCCAACAATCCTGGCGGTGGTCGGCAAATACTAGTGCACAAAAGCTAAACGGGTTAAGCAAAGAAACCAGATGCGACATCCGGCGCAAAAACCTCTAGAAATTTCTCCCATATTCAACTGAACTCTCCGATTGACAATCTTCAGAGCACACACTTCCTATGGAGTCTTCCATGACATTAACTGACGAACCCCCACAACTGGAAGAGGGAAAATCATTAATCTGAACAAAACCCTGAGGAGTGATGCAAATACGGCTATAGTCTAACAGATCCTGAATCTGACTTCTAAGCACTTTACAATCATTTGTTGAATGACCCTGTGCCCCAACATGGTACTCACAGCGGGCGCTGGCATCAAAACCTGGAGGATACGGTGGAATCACCGGCTTAGTCTCTTTCGGCACTATCAATCCGCTTTTGACCAGATCTGGCAACAACTGACTGTACGACACTGGTAGTTGAGTAAACTGCCTTTCAGGTTTCCTTGGTCTGCGTGGAGCATGCTGACGCGATCGGCGATAGGATGATCGTTGACTTGAAGTGTCTGAAGACTGATCCTGAGATGCTAGAGATTCTGAGGTGGCGTCATCTCCTTCCCACTCTTCTTGAGAACTGACAACTGACTCAATCTTATTAATTGGGACATAAGGAACATCTCGAAACTTTCCACTCCTGAGTCCTCGCTCAACAATCTCTCCCAGCCTCATCAGGCCCACAAAGTTTGTGCAATTGAACAATTTGTCAAAATAATGGCCTTTCAGAGTACCCAAGAAGATGTCAACCAGTTCTCTTTCCGGAAGCGGTGGTCGAACACTAGCAGCCAATTCCTTCCATCTTCGCAAATACGCTCTGAATGATTCATTCTTCGCTTGAGATAATTCTTGCAGATCCAAGAGACTAGGAGTCAAATCCAAGTTGTAATCGTACTGCTTCATGAAAGCTCTGGCTAAATCCACCCATGATCGAATCTGATTACTTTCCAATTGCACATACCATCTCAACGATGCCCCAGTCAGGCTATACTGAAAGCAATGGATCATTAGTTGGTCATTTCGCACAAACGAAGTCATCCTTCGACAGAACATCACCAAATGCAGCTTTGGACAGCTATCTCCCGCGTATTTTTCAAATTCCGGCACCTTGAACTTGTAAGGCAACACCAGGTCAGGAACCAAACACATGGCCACAGCATCCAGGTTAACGGCATCTTTCGCTTCCAAGGCTTTCATTTGCTCTTCCAACACTCGGAGTCTTCTACCATCGTCAAGAGCTCTTGGATCTACCACCCCGGTCATTGGAATATCTCTCCGGTAATTCATCACAGGGAAAGCAACACATTGATTGTTAACAGGAGGATAATGTTCATTCTGGGCGACGAACTGCTCATGTCGATCTCGGTTCTCAACAGTTGGCTGTACAACTTGGTCTGCAGTAAGATTGTTCGCTTGCGGGAAGCCTTCCATAGAATCATACTGATGGTTGGACGCCACAGTAAACCTTGCCAAGGTGTTAGGAGACTGGAAATTGCCTTCAGACATAGTTGCCAATTACCTGTAACGGACTACACTGCTTGATTCTGCTCAAATCTGCTTCAGCCCCTTGGTCGTCTTCAGCACTCTACTCTTGCCTCAAACAATTCCCCGAGAATCACTTTCTGGTGAAAACAAAGGTTGGATAAGTGCTCTGACCTGCTAGAGAAATGCTATGCAGTATGATTTATGCAAACAGAAATACAAAAATGAATGCTAACGTGCATGTGTGCATTGGAGATATTTTCCCTCCAATTCCAGTGTCAGTGGTAGCAAGACGAGATAAGCCATAAAGACAATATTTAGAAAAACCCTCATATATTGATTAGAACAACAGTCTTGTCAAGAGGTTACATAACTATGCTCCATACAGCTGATATGACAGAGAGGATCCCAGCCAACATGCCTGGTGGTGATCTCAACATACAGAATACAAGAGAGAAATCAAGCACTGGTACGGTTGCGGAAGTCCTCTACCATCTTCTTTGTCTCTGCATGATCTGGTTGATAAATCAAACCTTCTATCAGCCGATCCCTCTTCCTGACCGTCCCCTGGATGTCTCTGACAAAGTCTTCCCAAGCCTTATCATTGGCACCGCCCCCAGGTTTGGGTCTCTTGGCATCTGCTCTATGCTGGAAATCTTCCAAATTCTTCATGGCATCTGTCAGCTTACGCTCGGCCTCGTATCGGCGACAGGCTTCTTCTTCAAGCTCTTCATTCTTCACTTTGACCTGTTCTTCTAACTGAGCAATCTGTGTCTTCAGCTCTTCTTCTCGTTCCTTGCGCTTGGTCATAGTGAGATCCCAGTGTTCTCTGAACTTGGCTAGCTTTGTGTAGGCCCTTTCCAGCTCTTGCTTCTTGGTGGCCAACACACTACTAACTGAGTCTACATCTAACTCCAGATGCTTCTTAGTTTCAGTCAATTCCAATAGCGTAGTCTTCAGATGTTTCAGAGTTTCAGCCTGTTGCTTGGAAACATATCCTGTTTCAATCTTTTCATGCCGAAGCTGGGCATTCTCCTGCTCTAAAGCCTCTTTAGCCCTTGCTAGCTCTTCTTTCTCCGCCATCAGCTGCTTGTAGACCTGCATGTCCACAGTGGTAGGTTCCTCCACCGGAGAAGGATGCAATGGCTGAACCGCTGGATACGGCATAAGGAACTTCACAGCTCGCTCACGAATCCATTCTACATATGGGCTAGGAACTCGAGTATCCCCTCTGCTACCTGAAAGCTTCCCTTTCTTGTGCAAGTTTTTCCATGCCTTCTCGAGCTTGGTCAGCATTTCTTTCCCTATTGCCCCGGTGAGATACAGAGATTCCTGTATCTCCTCGGGCTTTGGCGCTCCTTGAGGTATGTACCCAAATTGCTTGATCAATAAGGAAGGGTTATAGTTGACACAACCTTTCCTTCCTATTAACGGAACATTCGGGAATCCTTCGCCTTTGAGTATGACTTCAGCTCCAAATACCTCTTTATTGACCCATACCACGTTCTCAGCAGTCAATCCCATTAAGCGCTCGGGCCATCCTAGAGAATTGATAGATGTGACAAAAGGGCCTGACTTAGGTATATGACTGGTGAACCACCTGCATAAGAGAGGTACGCAGCAAGACACATTCCTTCCTCGCCGCTTTTCATTCTGGTAGTGAGTTGAATGGTGGATATCTCCCAGCAAAGTAGGAACTGGGTTCTTCGCAGCCAAAATATAGAAGGCATCAGAATCAACGAAATCAGGAATATTCGGGAATAACACGATGCCATACACACATACAGCAAGGATGACGTCAAAAACACCCCAGCTACCCTTCTGGGCATACTCTCGAGCCTTCTCCACTAAGACATCCAATGGAAATCCCCATACGTCTCCTCTTCTGATCATCTTCCCAGACAGCTCAGACTCTTTCAAGCACAGGATGGTAGAAAGCTCAGCCAGCTTAGGCTCAGCGTCCGTACGATAAAAAGGTATCTGCTCACGGATTGGTATATCCAGAAGTGCAGAGTACTCCTCCAGGGTAGGAGCCAAAACAAAGTCGGGGAATACAAAACACCTGAGCTCCGCATCGTAAAACTGTAACAGAGTATAGATGCCGCTGGTCTCGTAGGCAGATGGCTGATAAACGTAGGTCAGAATCCTCCCATATCTCTTTCTGAAGTCACCCATTCCTCTCTTCTTAGCAATAGCAATCAACTCTAACAATAGACTGATATTCGGCGACGGAAACTTATAGGGCAATACTCTCTTCAGGTTTTCCATGTCTTGCTAGGAACAAACACCAGAACTGGAAGGGAAAATGTGTACCTGCAATACACACACGTTAGTTGAATGCAGATGGTAATGCAATGATGCAATATGATAAATAATGCAATCTGCGAACACAGGGGCTATGCTGTAGCCTGAAGAGGAATATCTCTGTGATCAAGAACAGAAAACCAACACGGTCACCAGAATCTCATGCCATTAACTATCATCTGATACTCAAAATATCAATCCCCTGGTAAGAAAACCATCTGAACCTCTGTATCTGACGAGAATACCATCTGATAATAGCCTCAACCTCAGATAAGAAACCCATCTGACCCATACAACACACCTGGAGATGAATCAAGAACACCATCTGATAAAGGTACTGAATCATGGTTTCTGAAGGCCGGTTTTCCTGCAATAACCCAGTCCCTCTCACAGGTAGGATAGACCTAATCCACGGACAAAGGTACGGCGTCCTATGCGGTCATCAGCGTCACAGACTTTCATGAGTGACGATACGATTCCCAGAAGGAGTGGCATCATCAAGTCATGAAGAGGCCTCACTTAGCTGACTTCCAAATGATCGGTCCCCAGAGTCGACAACCCTCACGTCTGGACTCCCCTCAGATCCTCAGGACCGGAAAGGAGCGCCTCTGCAAGAATCTCGTCTGAGCGCAGATTTTCGTAGGGAACTGTGCCTGCTCAGCAGACAGGTTCGTCTACTACTTCTCCGCAACTATATCTAGGTGTGTACTCAAGCCCAGGTCCGGCTTTTCACTCACAGTAACCTCCCTTTGCCCACAGCAATAATCATGATAATATAATGCTGGAAAATAAATGCGGAAAGGTAAAGGTACAGAAAAGTAAAGTGCAGAAAAGTAAAACACATATACACAACACCCAACGAATAAACACCCAAGCGCTAGGATTGACTCGCGTAGGGGATGGGAAACGGTCCCAGCATAAGGGATGGGAAAAGTCCCTAGATGCTATAAATCCCCAGCAGAGTCGCCAGCTGTCGCTACTGCGAAAATCGGCGCCGGCTTGACAGGAGAGTCGCCACCGTGCGTTATTTATCCCTCAGAGCGGGAAAGGAAACGCTCGAAGTAAACCTCGCAAAGACGGGAAAAGGTATGGTCATCGCAACCATAGCCTGGATTCGGGAGTCGGTTACGCAAGGGGAAGGTATTAGCACCCCTCACGTCCGTCGTACTCGACGGGATCCACGCTTGCTTGGGTTGTCTACTGGATGCAAAACAATCTATCTACGGCTGCTAAGTCTAAACGGAGGGGAATTGACTCGATAGAGCGTCGCACTCTATGCCTACGTATTCTCAAGAGAGAAAGTCAGAGTCAACGTAGTTCGGGACTACGGGGAAAATGGGCTCGCCAAGACCTCGCGTCTTGTGCCTACGTACTTCCACTGGATGGAAGATCAGAGCTTTACGTAGTTCAGACTAACTACGGCTAAACAAACATTCTCACACAGCAGTGAGAAAAACAACTGGTTTCACAGGGTCGGGAACCTATGGGCAACACTACGGTTCGGTCTCAAATGCACTGGGGTAAGAGAGAAAAAGGGTAATCAATTAGTCGTCAGCGGGAAAGTCTCGATCGCACAGCAGCGAGAGAACAAAAGTTAGTCGTTAGTGTGCTCGCTAGGATATCGCATCCTATGCCTACATATCTTCGTCTGGTACGAAGAATCAGAGCAGCTGTAGTTCAGCTAACTACGGATCAAGCTACTCAAAAGCTCCTACAGAAAGGAAAGGGAAACCCTAGAACTATAGCTGAGAAACAGGGGAATCTACCTACTGCTATCATACCTGGTTGACCATCCTAATGTCTATCATAACAACTCCGCAGCGGAGAAGTCAGAGCTCCTAAGGGATCATGGCAACAGGACTAAACTACAAACAAGAAACTGCACAGTAAAGGAATACTGAACATATGCATGAATGCAACAACTAAACAAACAAGGCGCAAAGGCCGCAAACCACAAAGGCAAGGGAGCTCAGCTCTACCAAATACCAACAAGCAAAGCCACTCAATAACAAACAAGCAGAAGGAGGACCACCTCAACTTCTCATGCACACCAAGTCTACTTATAAGATGCACCTATTCAGAACTATCTAGATGAATACCTAAGTCTAATGCAACATAACATCATACAAGTCAAACAATACAAAGAGACTAACCCTGAGCAGGGCCTCTATCTACAAAACAAGAAGCTACTCCTGGGCAAGGCCCCTAACAAACCTGAGACAAACTCTTAATCTATCTCTAAACAAAGCTCTATGCAACACCCCAAGCAGGGATCTAAGCAAAAATTCTAATCAAAACCCTAAGCAAGAGGAATCAATCCCAGCCTCCAAGCTTCAGAATAAGCTTACCAAAGAAAGGGAGCTAAGCAGGCGAGCTCATAGTGCTTTCCTCAGGAAAGTACCAGGAGGTTACTACTCAGGAATCGTATCCTATGCGGCTCGACAACTGTGATCAGTTTACATTCCTCCTCAGGAGAAATCAAACTCACATGAAGGCTCCGGCATCACTGGATACTTGAGAAAACCTATATGCACTAAGGGAACTAAGTGAGCAGACTTATAGGACCTTCCTCAGGAAAGTACTAGGAGGCTGACACTTAGGAATCGTATCCTACGTGGCTCAACAACTGTGATCAGTTTACATTCCTCCTCAGGAGAAATTAAACTCACAAGTTGGCTCCAACATCACTGGATACTTGAGAAATCCTAGATAAACTAATGGAACTAAGTGAATAGACCCATAGGACCTTCCTCAGGAAAGTACTAGGAGGCTTCCACTTAGGAATCGTATCCCATGTGGCTCAACAACATGTGATCAGTTTACATTCCTCCTCAGGAGAAATTAAACTCACAAGTCGGCTCCGATATCATTGGATACTTACGAAAGAGGTGAGAAGAAAGAATGAAAGTCATTCATAGTGCCTTCCTCAGGAAAGTACCATAAACTCCCTTCAAACTTCAGGATCTCGAACCTCACAAACAGACAACAAGCTCCTAGACTAAGCCTCAATCCACTGCATCCTTGCAAGCTCCAACAGGACTGCACCCAGCTCCCACCTTGAGAAGAACCCACAGGCCAACAAACCACAAGAGACTATCTCTGAAGTTCAACCACAGTTGAACTTCAAAGTCAGAAGTCATCAAGACTTCTCCTATCTTCAGGCTCAGACAAATCATATCAGAACATCCTACAAAAATCTATCAAAAATCTATGGGAAACCTACATGGCTCTAGGATAACATACTGAAAAATCAGAACAAAATTCAACACCAGGTGAAAGAACTAAAATCAGCAACACAGACATATCCAAAAACCAGTTTATTCAACATCAATAACAGTGAAAAATTGCAATAAAAAATGAAAATGCATGATTAAGCTAATGTTTCTGCACTATAAAATTCTACACTGAATTACGAGTCTACAGAAAAAAGAACGGAATTATTTGACTCAATCTACTATTTTTCATGAATTTTCTAATGATATGCATGCATTAAAAAAAAATTAAAAGAAATCAATTAAATGGAAAATATACCAAAAAATAACAAACAAAAATAAAATGTCATTTTTATTTTTATTTAATTTTCTAGATGCTTTCATGAAATGGTAGAAAAAAAGAAGAATTAAAAAATCACGTATTTTCATTTTATTATGATTTATTTACAAATATGAAAATATAAAAGAAAATCAAAATAAAAGAAAATGAAATGGGGGGTTCAAACAGCAAGGTTTATGAGTTATTTCTAGCTGGGCTCACATTGGTGGGGGGTGCTAAAAGTAAAGGGGCGCAGGGCCCAGATGAGTCAAAAATCCCTTAATGAAAATAAAACAAGAAAAAAAACGCAGGGGGGTGCTGACTTAGCAGGTTGGCAGTTATTTTTTATTGGGCTTACGCCCAGGGGGGTGCAGGTAGCAATTAGGGCCTAAGGCCCAAATCCAATCACTCAGTCTCTCACACGCCAGGGGGGGGGGGAACGAGCAAATGGGGGGTATGCGTCAGTAATATGCATTTGGGCTTTGAACCCAGCCCAAACCCTAACCAGAAAACCCTAATCCACAAAACCTAATTCATCTCAACCTCTCTGGTACTGTTCATCCTAACCTGGCCGTTTCGCCCGTCTTCCCCAACTCACTCTCTCTGCAACTCATCTTTTCACTCACACACCATTCTGAAACCCTTCCAAATAACCTCACTCGAATCAAACTCCTAAGAACGAATGACGCTAGACATCTTGAAATGAGAGAGTCCTAAAGTCATAGCGATGAATGAACGGAAAAGGGAACTAGTGAAAAGATCTAACCTGAGACGATGAAGTTGATGCGATGAAGTTCTTGAAATTTGGTGATCTTACTCCGCGCGTGAATCTTGACGGTGGTCCTGATGAAGCAAGGATGGAACTCTTGGCGTGACAATTTCTGGACGGATGAAGAAGGCCTAAATGCGTTCTGGAAAATTGATGGAGGAGCGGCGTTCTGGAAGACGATGGAGCCAGACGATTGACGCTCTTAGTGTTTCTCTGGGAAAGCTGATGAACACCTTGAAGTTTTCTGAAACGTTGGTGGAGAAGGATGAACGTCTGAGGATTTTCTGGGTTTTTCTTCGATGGAGGATGAAGGTTTAGGGTGATTTCTGGGGATTTTGACAAGGAATGATGAAGATCTGGTGGCGGTGAATGTTGATGATGTTCTGGAAAAGTGGATGAAGGTTCAGGGCGCCAACTATGAGTTTTCCGGCGCCGTTGAAGTCTCCGGCGAGGGGATGATGAAGGTGACGGAAGAGATCGGAGGGGGAAGATGAAGAAAGGAGGGTTTCTGGAGATTCTGGGTGTGAAACGAACTCCGGCGAGCCGTTGCGGTGGCCGGAAGACGTTGGGAGTCACCGGCGGTGGGAGGTTACGGCGGATGCATGGCCGCCGGTGGGTTTTCTGGTGAAGCTCAGATGATGGCTGTGGTGGCGCCAAGTGTCTCGCATGCACAGAGAGAGAGAGAGTGGGGGACAGCTGGGGGACGCGTGGCGCGAGCTGGGGAAGTCTGAGTGTGTGGTGGGTCCTCCTGAGTGGGACGCGTGTGGCCCTTTTATATGCTGCCAAGTGTCCCTTTGGCCAAAAACCTGCACCAAAAAAGCATTGGACTGACTAGATGTTGGGCCTCAAAAAAAAAAAGCACTCTAGCCCACACGAAAATGACAACAAAAACTGTAAAAAAAACTGGATTAAACTAAACATGATTAATGTCTAATTAACACTAATTAATCTAATGATTGACTAATTAAACTCTAAACAAAAATTAAGCCCTAATCAAATCTAGAAAGATTAAAACTCTAATTACTCTATTCAAGCCTAATTAAATCTAAAAAAACAATTAACCTAATTAAACTCTAAAAAGTGATTAAATGTCTAATTAATTCTATATTATCCTAATTCCTTATTAAAATTCTGCCATTATTTAAAACTAGTAAATCTATTTAAGACTATAATATTTCCTATATTATCTAAACAACTATTTAATTTCTATTAACCCTAATTTGTATCATTCTATTTAATATGCTAAGAAAAATTCACCAATATTCTAAAAATGATAAAAGCTATTTAAATTCTATTAAAAATTCTACAAATGATTAAAATCTATTTAAAAGATTCTATAAAATTCTAAAAAAAGGGAATTAAGCTATTAAAATATTCAAAAACCTATTTAAATTCCAGAAAAATCTATAAAGCCTATTAAAAAATTCACAAAAGTCTATAAAAATCCTAAAAATGCAGATGAATGCAAATGACCGCCATAAAAGAGCGCACGAGACCAGATTGAATCGAACAGAGATCCCCGGGCATCAGAATATCCTCAAAATCACCGTGCAAGCTAAAAATCACCGAGGAGCGCACAATTTTCCCGAAAATAAAATCCTGGTGATCTGGACTGGATCTGCCATATCTGATAGACGAAAATCAAGCTGTAAACTCTGATATCCCCTGCTTGTGCACAAATATCACGCGTCTGATTCGCGAATATGAAATTAAACCCACGAGTCAGATAGGAGAATCGGTTGGTCAAATTTTAGGGTGCAACACATGCAGTTAGAGAGTAGTCAGATCCGATCATGGTTGGACTTAGCCAAAACTTTTCTGAAGTAGTACGAATATAATCTTGACATGGCTCCCAGTCACATGCAGTTGCAAAGCCTGTCTCAAGAGAACAATGAATCATTCATAAGGTATGCTCAGAGGTGGAGAGAATTGGCTTTCAGAGTGCAACAACCGCTTCTAGACCGAGAGTTAGCATACATGTTCATAGACTCCTTGCAGATCCCATACTTTGAAAGGATGCTTGGGATTACACCAAACTTCTCTAACCTGGTAATAGCATGAGAACATATTGAGAGTGGCATAAAGAGTGGAAAAATCCAGGATGTCTTGAGCAGTTAGGCCAGTGAAATTGAATCCATTAGTAACTCCCAAGAGGAAGAAGAAAATGTGATCAATGCAGTCATGGCAGATGTTGAATATTCTCAGGGTGAACCGGTGAAATCTTTTGGCTCTTCATCTTCTCAGCAGTCATTGTTTCTAGTCACATTATTCTTATGGATAGACAACCGCGCCTAAGGAATCATATTAGAAACCTTAGGTCTCTCCTCATGCAAATCAATGAGTCAATGGCTGAGGTCATCAGAATCAGTGTCATAATCAGTTCCAGAATCAGAATAGGTCTCACAACAACTTGGAAAGAAGGAATGTTCCTCTTCATCCAGTCCATATGTCATACAGTCAGCTTTTGCCACATCTGATTCAAAACTCATTAGTGGAGCCTAAGACTCTTAAGCATGTGTCAGAACCTTACCCTCTTAGGTACAATCCCCATGTGCAGTGTGGATATCATGGAGGATCCATGGGGCACTCAACCGAAGATTGCAAAGTATTACAAGCCAAGGTGCAACAATTAATTGACAAAGGATACATATCCTTTCCAAAAGGAAGTTTGGTTGCCCATGTCAACCTCTCATCTGTTTGAGTCCGAAGACTTCAAGGGTCACCTCCTAAAGACAGTGGTCCAGACAGGCAGACATCCTCAACATTAGCAGTCCTTGGACACTTTTATCATTTGTATTTGTAGTTTATTTCCTGTTAACTGCTACTTGTTTTTAAACATTGTTGTTTTGAATGGTAATATTAATGAAGTGATTATGCATTTTTAGAATTAATCATGTCACATTCACTCACTTTTCTTATTTATTACAAAGCACAGACACATACACCTTTTATCCACTCCACTTTATCACTGTTGTTTTAGCAAAGATTGGAGGGCGGATGACAAAAACTGAATACTCATAATTGATGATCGTATGCTTTTGGATAAAACCCTGCTGATGATGTACAGACATTGTTTCAAATCCCCTAAATACCGGAGAGATAAGGAGTTAGTCCCTAGTTATCCGTTTCGAGCCTAGAAGTAGAAGTTTCTTTCAGACTGCCAAACCATCACATCTTAACCTAGAGCAGGGTAGTTGTCAGTTAATTTGACCGAGCGTTCAAATTTTATAGAGGAGTGTCCTCATTCGAGGATCAATCATGCCCGATTCCTCTCAAGAGGTCGTACCTCATCAACCACAATGGTTATACCTCACCAATCAGGAGTGAGACAATCACAACCCTTTCAGAGAAATCAAGACAACCAGTGTCACACGAATTTTTTCAAAGAAAAAGAAAAAAGAAAGAAAGCTCGCTAAGTCAAAAACTTAGGCAAAATTAGGGCATCCTGCTGAACTTCAAAATAAAGGAAAATTGAAAAAAGAATCAGTCTAGGCAAAAATTAGGGAATAAAAGAATAAAAGGAAAGGAACACAAAAGAAAAACCCTCAAACAAGAACAAAGTCGTGTGGCTACAGACACAGAAGACAAAAGGGGAAAATGTCACTCTGAAATCCTTGTGGGTTCTTTAACCATCACTCCTACCATTCAATAGACTTTTTGAAAGGTGAGCGCTTGTGCCAAGTTAGCTGAACATAGGATTAGAGATTATCACGAAGAAGAGGTGGGTAATAACCAAACTTTGAGCCTTTCATCCGTTATTTTAATAACCGTGAACCAGACCACGATTCAATCCTTAAAAGACCTAATTGAGGCAGGGTTTACTCTGATGGCATACTACAACAAGGTTGTGTAAAATGACTCCTACATGATTTTCTAATCTTATTCTTGTTTTATCTTTCAATAGTTAAATCAGCACTACCTCTGGACTATTGGTCCATTCGTCACACACTATTACATTATTCTAATAATTATTGATTTTTCAGAATCTGCATGAGCATCACATAAAACTTACCGTTCGTGAATGAACAATTTTAATTGCAGGTCAGTAGTTGGCATCGAGGAAATTCCAACAGGGAGAAATCAAACAGGACTGGATTATTCAGCAGTCTGGATCAGAATCGAGTATACTTTGTAGCCCTATGGATCTGGGGCATTGACATTCAATGAGTATGTAATCAATCAGTCTAAGGCAAATCCCCAGGCATTGGTTGATTATGGGGAAAATCATTCAAGAACCGGTTGATCGGAAGTGAATCATCTCGAGACTCCACCAATCAGGGGCAAGTCACCTAGAGTTTCTTTGATTTGAGGGAATATCCCTCTAGTATTCAATTAGGCCAAGTTAAGTCACTTCAGCAATCAAAGGGCAAACTACCTCAAAAGTACATTGAAGCTAACCACTTCAAGAGTCGGTAAATCGAGGACAAATCCTTTCACGGTGCAAGTTCTAGGGCCAGCCATCTTGAGGTCATATCATGGAAAGTTACTTTCTTGTCAAGGGGAAGCTTTTCCCAAGAATTAGATTGGAGAAAGTTAAACTACACTGGGGCAAGTTACTCAAACAAGTTCATTTTCGTCGACAACTGTTGAGTTCAAGACGAGTGTCGGGGAATCGTGCTATCACACCATAAAATAACCTTAGCCTTCTGGAAAAACCTTGCTGCAAAGTGTCGCTACTGCGAAAATCGGCGCCGGCTGAACAGAAGAGTCGCCACCGTGCGTTATTTATCCCACGGGAGGGAAAGGAAACGCTCAGAGTAAACCTCGCACAACACGGGAAAGGTATGGTCGTTGCAACCAAAACCTGGATTCGGGAGTCGGTTACGCAAGGGGAAGGTATTAGCACCCCTCACGTCCGTCGTACTCGACGGGATCCACGCTTGTTTTCGGGTATGGATTGTTATTCTATCTACGCTAAAGGTCTGGGGTTAAAAAGAAAAGAGAATGAAAATAAAATGACTCGGCAAAGTATCGCACTTTATGCCTACGTATTCTCGTCTGGAACGAGAAATCAGAGTCAACGTAGTTCGCCTACCTACGGGAAAGGAGGGGAAGGTTGCTCGCTAGGATATCGCATCCTATGCCTACGTACTTCCACACGGCATGGAAGATCAGAGCAAACGTAGTTCGGGCCACGTATGACACAGGCTTGTCTTGGTTGATTTTATTCCTTCTGAAAAAGGTTTTCTTGATTAGCAGTCCAAGCGGACAAAAATGACGTCTTGATGAGTTCACATTCTTTTACGGAAGAAGTGTCTTTCATTGTGTTTGAAATCTTATTATGTTTTTCTGTTAGTTTTGAGAAAGAAGAGACAGAACTCTAACCTACGGTTGCAAAGGGAATCAAACTAACCTAATGTTATCATGCATGGGTTAAGACCTAGTGTCTATCATGCTCCTCTCTTGCACAGAGAGAAACAGAGATCCTACGGGATAGGCAGAAACAGAAACAATATCAGATATATACAGTAAAACAGTAAAATGCATGGATGCAACAATACAAGCGAGGCAAGGGAGTCCCACTCAACCTCGAACCTAGAAAACAATAGGCAAAAGTGAACAGGATTCACTTTCAACCCAACAGGGTAAACAGCAAACAATACAGTTCAGAAAACCAATCAATACATCAGAAATGCAATACAACAGCAGAAGAAACAGCATCAGCAGCTCTGAATCAACAACTGGCTTCAAGCAATCTCCAATCATTCACAGGCTTCAACAAGCATCAGTCTCCATTTTCATGGCCCTCAGGCAAGGGCTTTGATCATCATTCTTCCATCTGCAATGGCTTTTCTTCAAGTTCAAACCTCCAGGATGAGGAATCAGTCACAAGAGTGAATTGAGTGTTAAGCAATCAGTTGACTACCAAAGGTGGTGAACAGACTGCTTCTAGCACAAGAGACATTTTCTCTCAAGAGTTCTATCTCATAGACACTATCACCAAGCCTTCCAAAGGAAGGGGGTGAGTGTCTTAGAGAGACTCTGAATCACAGAGAAGAATGGATGCAGACAAGGCAATCCATGTTTGAGAAACAATCTTTCTAATCTAGAGCTCTGCCTAGCTCCTAAACTCTAGTCTCCTCAGCATCTGCCATCTAGAAACTCCTCCTCAACTCTGATAGTTGATCTTCAATCTTTGAATCTCCAATAGCTTCATCTTCACAAATCTTCAGCTTCCCCAGGGCCCCAGACAAACCCAATACCCAATCAAACAATCAACAATCCCCAGAGGGCACACCACACCAGACAGCAGATATACAGACAGTAATAATAGCAGTAGGGGAATCCTGACTTTTCTAAGGGATCTAATAGCTACCCATAGCCCCTATAGTCCCATAACTAATCTAGTTAAACCCTAAGTCCTAAGGGAAAGAATCAAACTTCCTAAGTCATCACCTAAAAACCCTAATTTGTTCATGATGTTCAAGCATTTATTAATCACCTAAAATTAACCTCTAAAAATGGGTACTAAAATATTTCTACAAGTTGAATATCTCATCTAAACAATATGAAAAGAATGATCAAAAAATATTAAAGCATGTGAGAGAACAAAAATCATAAAAATGATGCATGAAATGAATTATTTAATGTGACATTTATTTAGAAAATATGTAAAAAATATGAAATAAAACTAAAAATGAAATTTTATTTTTCTATAATATTCTACACATCCTAAAGAACATATGGTAAAAAGAATGGATTAAAATGCATTTTTTATGAATTAGTTATGATTTTATGAAAATTGGTAAAATATTAATGGAATTAAGAAAAATAAAATGAATTAAATGAGGGAGAGGGGGTTGAAATAGAAATTCGCCCAGTTGATATCTGGATGGGCCCTCAGACAGGGGGTGCAGATAGCGCTTGCACTAGGGCCCAAAAAACACTCAGACTTAAAGAGCAAATAAAAACCAGCTGGGGGTGAGAAAAGTAGCGAAAACACGTTAGAACTTGGAATTGGGCTCACATTGGGGGTGGGGATAACAAAATCCATTCAGGCCCGCCCGTTTCAATTAATGAAACGGCGCGTTTTGGCCAAACTTCAATTCCCTCCAAACGATCAGATTGAACGCTGGCCATTGGATCACGCTGAAAGTCAAAAGTCCAACTCCAAATGAAGGGTCCAGATTTCGTCTTCCTCAATTATTCTGCAAATTAGGGTTTCAATCACCATTGCACCTCCATGCACGAGCAACATTCCACCTCTCTGTTCTCATCCTACACGCCACGAATCCACATGCTGTAAACACAAAAACCACTCCAAATTCTTCCCTCTACAAGCCTAGGGCATTAGATTATCTTGAAACTCACCACAACAACAAATCCGATTGCATCAAACTCTGGCCTCCATGAAATCATACTGTTATGAACCATCACCATTCTCCCTCAAACTTACCCTAATCTGATCTACAACTAATGGAGATTAATCTACACTATCGAGTTAACATTCTAATGGCTTAACCTAAGAGATATTAATCCAAACAGTTTGTTGCACCTGTCACTAACCATCACCAATCCTTTCCAAATTCATCTAACTTAATCTCCTAACCACCTAGATCAAGTCTAAGCTAATAAAATCATGTTAAACTAACTGAATTAAGCAAATCGAATGAAAACTTACCTGATGTAAAACCTTGAGAACAGCTATGGAGATGGAAGATCTGAGGCTTTTGAGTGTTGAATCCTGATCACTCCTTGATGAACTTGATTCTGTATGCAAGCTTTGGATGAGACTTGGCCAGAATTATGCTATCCACTTGAGATTGTGATTTTGATGTTCTTGCAAAAGGCACTCGAAAATGGATGATAATCACCAAAACCTTGCTTCAATTCTGATCTATGATGATAATGGAGCACAATTGAATCAATGTGGATGATGATTTTGTGAAGATTTTGAGAGAATTACAATGAAACTTCAATGAAAAGAATGAGGGAATTTGTGAAACTCTTGGTGCAAATGAAGCCAACCCTTGCCAAATTCTCCTTTCATGAATATATAGACTCCAATGGTACATTCTAGATCCATCTTGCACATTCCCTTGTTTTCCAACTTTGGCTCATTTTGATTATGTTTCTTAAAAGGCAAGCAACCATGGATAACTTCATTTTTCCCTTCTAAACTCAAAAAAGTGTGTGAACCATTGTTCTTAGAATTGTTTTTCCATGCAAAATCATATATTGGAAGTCTCCATTTGGACTTGTAAATCTCCCAAACCATTTTTCAATTTGAAATTATTCACTTTATAAGCCTTTTTAGTTCATATTTTGACCAATCATGCAACTCCATGCTATGGGCTTCTCCAATAATTTGTGACCTTCTTTCTAGACTTAAAATCCCATTTGGAGCAAGTTTGATGTTGTAAGTTTTTCCATTTGAGGCCTCCTTGTATGAGTTTTGGACATAGGATAAAATGACCTGTAATTCACAAATGCCCAAAATGCCCTTTGCTGGCCAAGACCATAAGTTGAGTTCTCCACATCATATGAAGGCATACCATACCATTCTAGAAAGCTAAGACAATGAGGAACACTTCTTATGTTTACCAAGAATTCATTTGAAATCTCCTTGAGGGGTAAAAATTGCTTGGAAGTCAAGTCACTTTCACAGACAAAAGTTCAGACACCCCAAATGACCTGTAACTTGCAAGGACCATAACTTGAGTTCTATAAATCTCCTTGAGGTCTTCCACCACTCAAATTAAAGGTCTTGAGATCCTCTACAAGTTTCATGTTAGCCAAGAAACCATTTGAAGTTAGCATTTTGACTTATCTTGCTTGGAAATTTGACCTAAACTAGGGGATTTTACAGAGAAACCCTAATTTAGTAACTCCTCTTCTCCTTGATTTCTCTTGAATTCTCCTTGTCATATCTCCATATCATTCTTCATGTCAAATGATGAACCCCACATCTCTCCAATAGCCTTGAATGCTCTTTTAAACCAGTCAATTGACCTAGGGTTGACCTAGGGTTGACCCAGATGAAACCCTAGTTGACTGTCTTCAACTGTAGCTCTTGTGCCTTCATCAATGACTTGCTTTCTTCTCCAAATGACTTTATAAGTCTCTCAAGATGTCTAGATGCCCTCCATGCTCTCACTTCACAGCTCACAACCCTCTTGTTGATCCTCAGATACCCTCAGCTAGAAGATAGACTCAAGGCTTGATCTGCTGAACTCTTTGCTTTCAAATTCTTTCCTGATGACTTGAATATGACTGAATTGGGATAATAACCTCTTGATAGGCCTCTAGAGATGAAAATAATGATTGGTCCCCTGTTGAATGACTTGCTATGCTTATGCTATGCAGATGGTTAGTCTATGTACATGACTCTATATGCAAATGCTAATGATAATGAAACATAAACCAAGGAATAAGGTTGGGCAAATTTTAGGGTGCAACAGCTGCCCCTATTCAAGCGACTTGGACCCGATTGGGTGAAGAGCCCGGAGCCTTCAGACATTCGCGGTACGAGACGGTTGAATACTAGTGAAACCAGAAATTTGCCAACCGCAGAAATAAACTGCGCTCCTGCTTGAGGAATGACATTCGTCAGCTGAATCTGACTGTTAGAGCAACCCACTGATCTCGCACGACCGTGCTAGGGATTGTCTTCATCGTTCTGAAGAGGATTCTGTCATAACAGATTGCTTGCTTGTCCATGCTAGGACTCTGTCTGTTGTCAACACGAAGAAATCTCACCTAGAATTGGTCCAAGTTAGGACTACACTTGCTGTTAACCCAGAAAAGTCTCGGCAACTCCGCTGGGGATAGTTCGTCTGCATTTCCGTAAATTGAATCGCCCACGTTAGGAAAAACTCTTCCACGTCAGGAGTAACACCTGTCCACGTTAGGAATCACATCGTCCACGTCAGGAGTAACACCTGTCCACGTTAGGAATCACATCGTCCACGTTAGGAGTAACGCTTTTATCTTTCCACGTTAGGAAGCAATCTTCTTTCCGCGTTAGGAAACTATATCAATCTGTCCACGTAAGGACTCCAATGCCATTTGACATGTCCGCGTCAGGACTCTGATCTTTCCATGTAAGGAATAAAACTATTTCTGAACTTGTCCACGTCAGGACTCAACTTTTCTGGCATCTGTCCACGTAAGGACTAATTTCCTTCTTCCACGTTAGGAATATCTTCTTCGATCTGTCCGCGTCAGGACTAAACTCTCTTTCCACGTCAGGAATAATCCATTTCTTTCCACGTCAGGAATCAATCTTGATATGTCCGCGTGAGGACTCAATCTTTCCACGTAAGGAATAAACTCGTCTTTCCACGTAAGGAATAAACTCGTCTTTCCACGTAAGGAAACCATTTTTCTTCTACGTAAGGAATGCTCTTGATATGTCCACGTTAGGACTCAAATCCTTCCACGTTAGGAATCAAACCTTGATCTGTCCACGTCAGGACTAAACTTTGCCACGTCAGGAATGCCATCTTAATCTGTCCACGTAAGGACTCTCTTCTTTCCACGTTAGGAATACTGTCATTTCCACGTAAGGAAACTATCTTCTGACACGTCCGCGTATGGACTCCATCTTTTCCGCGTTAGGAATCTCCGTCTTTCCACGTTAGGAACCACTTCTGTTGATATGTCCGCGTAAGGACTACATCTTTCCACGTTAGGAATAATAATCTCTTTGATCTGTCCGTGTTAGGACACTGATCTCGTCTTGATTTGTCCACGTTAGGACTCAGGCGTCTTCGACTCACTGAGGAAATAAGACTTGTCCACGTAAGGACTCACACCTTCGACTCACTGGGGAAATATCCGCGTTAGGACTTACACTTTGCCAACAACACGAAGAAGGATAAATTTGTCCACGTCAGGATTCTTGTACCTTGTCATCACAAAGAACTACAAACTTGTCCACGTCAGGACGCACATTTCACCATTACGAATAAAGATATCCGTTGAAAACCAATGATCCACGTCAGGACACCAACACGAAGAGTAACCAATCTTTTGTCGACGTCATGACCTCCTTTTCTCCAAATTTCGAGAGACCGAATCTATCCATGTCAGGATTAACGCACCTTACCAATCCGGTAAAACAAACCTATCCACGTTAGGACGCCCACTTCTGAAGAAATCCCGTCATTCTAGGAGTAAATGGTCCACGTCAGGACTTAATTCTTCAATGATCCTTACCCACAAACTGTTCAGCACTGACGTGACAGCGACTTCGAGATGAACTCTACTGGGGATGTCTGAAAACCAACTATCGGACGCCTGCTCTGATAACCGGCGGTGGTCTCTGAAATTCTGATTCATGCGACTCGTTGATGTCAAACGAACTTTGCTTGGGAATAAGGAGATTCTTATCCTGGCCACTCTGGCTGGGGAAAATAAAGGACCTTTGCCTAAATGACTCTGCTGGAGACAAAGAGAGTTTTGTCATTATAACTCTGTGGGGGTATACCGCCGAAACTGACATTATCATTGAATATCTCCTGCCGAGATCTTGACTGTTTGGTGATTTATTTGAGCAAGAGCTCTCTCCACCTGAACTGCTAGAATACAAAAACTGCTTCAGCAAAATAAATGCTGGAAGGATAACGCCGACTCGCCGGGGATAGCCTGATGCTACAAAATTATTCCGGCAAAATAAATGCTGGTAGGGTGAAGTCGACCCTGCTGGGAAGTTGGGAACTCAAACCACACGTCTTGTTGAAGTAACCCCTGCTGGGGACAATAACTTTGCTGAGGAATAACAGATGCGCACAGCACGATCGGACTTTCTGCTGGAACGTGAACCGATATCACCAGTATCTCTGACAAAATAAATGACAGGAACCGCCATCAACTCTGCTTTGGAGAGTCTTGACCTTCGAATTCCACTGGAAGGAAAGAACATTTACTGAAAAGAGAACTCCGCTGGGGATGGCTGGATTCTCTTGGGGAAAATTAACTGACCCTGCTGGGGGAGAATGCATGACCCTGCGGGGGGAGATGAACCTGTCTGAATACAGCCCTACGATCTCGGAATCACTAAACTCTGCTGAAGACGAGTAACTTCTCTGGAGCACGTCCTTTGGATAAGCTACGGCTAGCTGGAGAATTCTATCCTTCTTCAGGAAGAACATGCATGACCTGCGTGGGGATCAAGCCTTTCACTATTGCGATCTTTTGATCACCTTCCTCGTACAGTTATGAAACCTGCAACAACACAAACAAAGCACGACAAGCCTATGCAATCCAAATCGATTCAGGTTAGTGACGTTACACTCAGTTAATTCAAAGCTTTAACAATTGTTGGAAAGGGCCAGTAATGTTATACTCATGCTAGCTTCAATAAACTTAGGCGTTTTATCATGCGCAAAACAGTAAAGAACAGGCATCAAGTACTGAATAACACATTTTCATTGATTGGGCCCCTGAATGGGCGGAGTTTTTGTACACGGGATGTAACTCCTGAAAAGAGGAAGCTACGCAAAGCAAATATACAAGTATGCAAGTATTCACAAGAAGCATAAATATTGACAAATTAAATTTTGTACACATGTCGGCAACTGGATGCAGATGAACACCACGAACTGATCCTCCCATGACTCGTCCGACTCTTATACTTTCCCGGTATCCCTACTTCTGAAGAGATTGTGTCCGATAACTGACTCCTCAAATATATTCTCCCGCATTGATACTCATTGAATTCGAATTCGGACCGCAGTCATTTGCTTTTCAAATCCCTAACTTTTGCGTGAACCGCCCTTTACGGGTTTTCAGTTCACCGGGATACCCCTTTTTGCCGAAGCCGCCCAGTGTAGGTTTTCAACTTCGCGGGTGTACATTTTTTCAATTTTGTCCCTAACTTTTGCCCGAACCTTTCATTCTGTTTTTGGTTCGCCAGGATGCCCCATTTTTGCCTGGACTCTCTTTTTTCTGTCCAGCGGGTCTATTTTAAGCAAAGTATTTTTTAACCGCGTCCGAATTCACAGGTGATGCAAAGTCTTCCCCGTCCATGGTGGACAGCAACAAAGCTCCCCCTGAAAAGACCTTACTGACAACGTATGGCCCTTCGTAGTTGGGGGTCCACTTGCCCCTGTGATCTGCTTGCGGCGGGAGAATCCTTTTCAGCACAAGGTCGCCCGTCTGAAAGCTTCGCGGAAGTATCTTCTTGTCGTACGCTTTCTTCATTCGTCTTTGATACAAACGACCGTATGCCAGAGAAGCTAGCCTCTTCTCATCCATCAAACTCAGTTGGTTCAATCTGTTCGTTACCCATTCTGCCTCGTCCAGCTGAACGTCTCGCAATACCCTCAGAGAAGGGATCTCAACTTCCAATGGTAATACCGCCTCCATTCCGTATACCAACGAGAACGGAGTTGCCCCGGTTGATGTGCGTACCGTCGTACGATAACCGTGCAAAGCGAAAGGTAGCATCTCGTGCCAATCCTTATACGTCACCACCATTTTCTGGACGATCTTCTTGATATTCTTATTGGCCGCTTCGACAGCGCCATTCATCTTGGGTCGGTAAGGGGAGGAGTTGTGATGTTCGATCTTGAAATTCTGACAGAGCTCCTTCATCATTTTGTTGTTCAGATTAGAACCATTATCCGTGATTATCCGCTCGGGAATCCCATATCGGCAAATGATATCTCTCTTGATGAATCTAGCCACCACTTGCTTCGTTACATTTGCGTAAGACGCCGCTTCCACCCACTTGGTGAAATAATCGATTGCTACGAGGATGAACCGATGCCCGTTAGAAGCCGTCGGCTCAATCTTTCCGATCATATCGATTCCCCACATCGAGAATGGCCATGGAGATGACATCACATTCAGAGGACTCGGAGGCACGTGTATTTTATCAGCATAAATTTGGCACTTGTGGCACTTCCTCGTGAACTTGAAACAATCAGTTTCCATCGTCAGCCAAAAGTAACCTGCCCTCAGCAGTTTTCTCGTCATAGCATGTCCACCAGCATGCGTGCCAAATGCACCTTCGTGAATTTCCTCCATGAGAAGCTTTGCCTCTTTCTCGTCTACACAACGCAACAACACCAAGTCGTGGTTTCTTCTGTACAAGACGCCATCCGGGTTCAAGTAGAAATTACCCGCTAATCTCCTGAGAGTTTTCTGATCTTGACTGGATGCCCCAGCCGGATACTCTTTATTCTTCAGGAAATTAAGGATATCAAAATACCACGGTTTGCCATCAGATGCTTCATCAATAGCAAATACATAAGCTGGCCTGTCCAACCGAGAGATAGTGATTTGGGGAGCTTCGTTCCAGAAATTGACCTTGTACATGGAAGACAAGGTGGCAAGGGCGTCAGCCATTTGATTTTCTGCCCGCGGCACATGATGCAATTCCACTTTGTCGAAGAAAGGCAACAATCTCCTTGCATAATTCATATAATGTATCAAATTGGGCTGCCGTGTCTCCCATTCCCCTTTGATCTGATTCACTACCAGAGCTGAGTCTCCGTATACGTCTAAATGTTTGATTCGCAAATCAATGGCTTCTTCAAGCCCCATTATACAAGCTTCGTATTCGGCCTCATTGTTGGTAACGGCAAAGGTCAATCGGGCAGTAAACGGGATGTGCGACCCGTGCGGCGTAGTGATAATTGCCCCTATTCCGCTACCGTAAGCATTCACAGCTCCATCAAATATCATCTGCCATTTGGACCCCGGCTCTGGTCCTTCGTCTGGTAACGGCTCTTCGCAATCCTTCATCTTGAGATACATGATATCCTCGTCAGGAAAGTCAAATCTCATCGATTGATACTCTTCAATAGGCTGCTCCGCCAGATACTCAGACAACACACTCCCCTTTATTGCCTTTTGCGAGACGTATTGAATATCGTATTCAGTCAAGATCATCTGCCACCGGGCAATTCTACCTGACAACGCCTGCTTTTCGAATATATATTTGATTGGATCCATCTTCGAGATGAGCATGGTTGTATGATTCAGCATGTACTGCCTCAGACGCTTGGCGGCCCAGGCTAGCGCGCAACAAGTTTTCTCCAGCATTGAATATCGAGATTCACAGTCTGTAAATTTCTTACTCAAATAGTAAATTGCATGCTCTTTTCTCCCCGTCTCGTCGTGTTGACCGAGAACACAACCCATGCTTCCCTCAAGAACCGTCAAATACATTATCAAGGGTCTCCCTGCCACTGGGGGTATCAAAATAGGAGGCTCCTGCAGATACTTCTTTATTTTGTCGAACGCCTTTTGACAATTATCGTTCCACGTTACAGCTTGATCTTTCTTTAGCAACTTGAATAATGGTTCACACGTGGCAGTTAGGTGAGATATGAACCGGGCAATGTAGTTCAATCTCCCTAAAAACCCGCGCACCTCTTTCTCTGTTTTAGGCGTCGGCATTTCTTGAATCGCTTTTATTTTAGCAGGATCGACCTCTATTCCTCTTTCGCTTACGATAAACCCCAGCAGTTTACCCGATCTCACCCCGAAGGTGCATTTGTTAGGGTTCAGCCTCAGCCTGAACTTCCTAAGCCTTTTAAACAACTTCAACAGATTCACCAGATGCTCTTCCTCTGTCTGGGATTTAGCAATCATATCGTCAACATAAACTTCGATCTCTTTATGCATCATGTCATGAAAAAGAGTCGTCATCGCACGCTGATATGTTGCCCCAGCATTTTTCAAACCAAAGGGCATCACTTTATAGCAAAATGTTCCCCAAGGCGTTATGAAAGTAGTCTTCTCCATATCCTCTGGCGCCATTTTAATTTGATTATAGCCTGAAAAGCCATCCATGAAGGAGAATACAGAGTATTGAGCGGTATTATCAACTAATACATCAATATGAGGAAGTGGAAAATCGTCTTTTGGGCTTGCTTTATTCAAATCTCTATAATCCACGCACATTCGAACCTTGCCATCTTTCTTTGGCACTGGCACGATGTTAGCAACCCATGAGGGATACTTCGTCACAGCCAGGAACCCAGCGTCCCACTGTTTCTGAACCTCCTCTTTGATCTTCATTGCCATATCTGGGCGAGTTCTGCGAAGTTTTTGTTTGACAGGCGGGCAGTCTTCTTTCAGTGGCAGGCGATGCACAACCATATCAGTATCGAGCCCTGGCATATCTTGATACGACCAAGCGAATACATCATTATACTCTCGGAGCATTTCAACCAGTTTCCGCTTGATATCACTCTGCAGTGCGGCTCCAATACGAATGTTCTTCTCAACCCCTTCCGACCCCAAATTGATAATCTCGATAACCTCGTCGTGAGGCAGAATGGCCCTTTCCTCTTGCTTCACCAACCAAGACAGTTCTTCAGGAACGTCGCTATCTTCGACAACCTCTTCTTCGGTCTGGAATACCGGGTGCTCGAAGTCGGGACGAGTCATAGGTGGCTCAAGGATGTCATCTGAAAATGTTATCCTGCAAAAGGAATGGTTAAGTGCTTCAAAATGCGTATAAAGCGGATAACCACGTTGCCATTTTATTGAAAAATACAAAACAAGAAAGACAGGGATTACAGTATTTGCACATGAAAAAACGCCATTTATTTAATGATTAACGAAGCAATGTTTATAACAACACAGCCCTAAGCAAATCCTGATGCCCCGGGCAAGACATCAGATTATTCAACAATTAATAAAGCAAAGCATTACTGTTTAAAAGTCACAGGAACAAGCTCCTGAATAGACCAGTTGCACAGTCCTTGTCCTGGCGTGCTTGGCTGAATCCAGGCATCCATATCACAGTCGCTGTCCCCTTCATCGGATTCCGAAGCAGCATTGACAGATTCCTGGCATACTCCACTGGCAGAGATGGTGATTGACTTTCTGAAATGAGGGGCCCCCACGGAAGGAGTTGATGACGACGGTCGGTACCCCAGTCCGAACCGGTCCATTTTCACCGGAATGTCCAATACTTTGCCCCAGCCCGTGGCTTCTCCTGCCTTCACTAGCGCTTGGGCCTCTTTATATGAAGAAACAGCTATCTCTGGCACTTTGCTTGGCCCGGGACCCTTGTCCTTTATGCGCAACCCTTCGAATGCCTGGCATGGCGTCTCGTGGATCTCCCCGTCGACTTCCACATATTTAAACGAAGATAGATGGCTGACCAGGATGTCTTCTTCTCCGCACACGGTGACTACACTGTCTCCGACCATATACTTTAACTTCTGATGCAGGGTTGACGTGACTGCCCCTGCCCCGTGAATCCAAGGTCTTCCCAGCAAGCAGCTGTACGCAGGCTGTATATCCATGATATAAAACTCCGTTGCAAACACTTCCGGCCCCACTTGTAGAGGCAAGGTAATCGATCCGAAGACTGTTCTCCGCGTGCCGTCAAACGCTCTGACTACCAAATCACTTGGTGTACACAAAATCCCTCGAACATCCAGCTTCATCATAGCCTTCTTAGGCAGCACATTCAAAGACGACCCGGTGTCAACCAATACGTGCGACATTGTCGACCCTCTGCACTCAACGGATACATGTAATGCCATATTATGATCCCTTCCTTTCGGAGTCAAGTCGAAATCAGTAAAGCCCAGACTGTGGCCTGCATTTACATGTGCCAATACTCCTTCTAGCTGGTTCACGGAGACATCCTGTGGTACAAAAGAAGTGTCCAAGACTTTCAGCAAAGCGTTTCGGTGAGCTTCCGAACACAACAGCAATGACAATATAGATATTTTGGATGGCGTTTGCTGCAGATGCTCCACGATTTTATAATCGCTTTTCCGAATTAAGCGCATGAATTCCTCTACGTCCTTCGACGCTGCTTCTTTTTCATTTGCTTGTATCGGAACATTTTCAACCGCTTTCCCTTTTCCTTTCGCTATCCTTTCAGCCTCTACTTCAGGAGATGTAAAGATCCTGCCGCTTCTTGTCATGCCTCCTGAGCCCACAACATTATCCACAACCTCCACTGACTGCTTGTTAACATCGATTTTAATCCCGTCACAATACACCTCTAGCCCATATGACCATGGGACCGCCTTCGTGTTCTCATACGGGATTGGCCCGGCTTTAGTTATAGTAATCGGTGGTCGCTGAGCTGGTGCTGAAATAGTGATCGTCTTCCTAGGAATTGTCACTGTGGCAACATCACTCTGATTATCCACTACTGCCCCTGCGGGCTCGTCAGTTGCTGTTCTATCAAACTGCAATACACCTTCATCAATCAAGGCCTGAATGCCTTTCTTCAAATCCTCACACCCCCCAGACAGGGCCCAACAATCTAAGCAGTACTCATTACAACCCGGGTAAACACCTCCTTGCAACAGTCGGCTTTTTATTTCGCTCAGCGGCGTCTTTAAATCCTCAACATTCATAATCAGATTCAGACCTTCCTCAGTCAGCACGGCGTTCACCCCATGATTAGGCATGGGTTTCTGGACTATATTCGCACCGGTCGTTCCGAAGTTGATAGACTTGTTGTCCAAGAGATCCTGCACAACGTGCTTAAAAGCGTGACAACCTTCTATATCATGGCCCGGGGCCCCAGAATGAAACTCGCAGCGCCTATTTGCATCATAGCCGAACGGGGGAGTTCCCGTTATTGGTGCCAAGGTTCTTTTCTCCACTAGATTCAATCCCAACAATGTCTGCAATAAATCAGCATAGTTAGAGGGAGGCTTCTCGAACACCCTTCTCGGCTTACCACCCTGGAATTTTCGCTGAGCTTGCTGTGCCCCCTGCTGAGGCTGCTGCTGCTGTGGCATTGGTTGCTGCTGAACCTGTTGTTGCTGCTGGATTGGTTGCTGTTGATAAGGGATAGTAACACTCGACACTTGCTGCGACTGACGATATTGATTTCTTCCCCTGCCTCGGCCTCGGCCTCGGCCTCCAAATACCGCGCTAGCTTCGCCCTGACGGCGCCCACCATAAGCTTTCCTATTACTGCCAGATGCAGCTGACTCGTCAACTTGGAACTTTCCTTGCTTAATGTTCCGCTCAATCTTTTCACCCATCAGAATCAGGTCTGAAAAACTAGCCAGAGACGTATGAAACAACATATCATGAAACAGCCCGGTGAATGTGCCGACAAACATGTCGTTCATTTCTTTATCTTCCACAGGAGGACGGACCCTGGCAGCCATATCGCGCCACCTTTGCGCGTACTCTTTAAAACTCTCCCCCTTCTTCTGCGAAAGCCCGGCCAACTGGACCCGATTGGGTGCCAGGTCACTGTTATATTTGTAATGGGCTACGAACGCCTCTGCTAATTGCTTCCAAGTCTTGATGTCAGTGGGCTCCAACCCCATGTACCACTCTAAGGAAGGACCCGATAGACTATCCTGAAAGAAATGCATGAGCATTCTTTCGTCAGTGGAGTATGCAGACATCTTTCTGTAATAAGCTCGGACATGCACCTTCGGACATGTATCTCCTTTGTACTTATCGAACGCAGGCGCTTTGAACTTGATTGGCACCCTCAGCCCAGGTACCAAGCCCATTGTTGCCATGTCCAGACCCACAGCACTCTGGTTTAGGACTCCCTTCATTTGCTCTTCCAGCATTCTAATCTTTTGAGAATCATCCATCGGCCCTTCAAAAACCCCTCCAGAGAAGGCATCCTCCTGTTGATCCTCTTGCCACATACCGTTTCCAGCCCCGTATCCATCATACGCATTATTACGTCCAGCTCTGACCTGATTCATCCCCGGAACTCGGCCTCTGTTGCCGTACCCTTGAACACCTCCAGCAAGACCACCAGCCATAAAACCAGTACCATTTCCGTTTCCAAAGCCTCCGTAACCCTGATTGACCATACCATAGCCATCTTGCCCAAAGCCTTGAGCATTAAAGCCATACTTGCCAGTGTTGTCGAATCCCTGATCGTTGAATCCGAACCCAGTATTGACAAAGCCATTACCTCCGAGATTATCTCCCACATTGACATCACCCAGCCCAGCGTTATGGACAGCAGTCTCATTTCCCCCTCCGACGTTACCATTCACAGCAGCGGTAGCGTTGTTGACGTTAGCAGCATTCATATTGACGACAGGCGGAGCCACTGGCGTGGGAGTGCCGTCTCCATGAGCAGTATCAACCCGGACAGACTGATGATATTCGTTACCATGACCAGCGTTGCGAGCCAACAGAGGCTGGACCATGGCCTGCAAGTTTTCTTGCCCTTTTGCTATAGCCTCCATGGTTTGCATGAAGAGGGCGAGCTTCTCGCGTACATCCTGCATCTCGTTCTGAATTTGGTCCATGACTTTCCGACAGTTGGATCGTGTAGAATAGCGGTGCGGATGTTGATCTGGAATCCTGTTAAGTACCTGAATCAAAGCAGGAGCTAAGACACCATTCAAAGATTACCTGTTATGAATATGAATGCAATGCAATGTGTCTGTGCATTAGGGAAGTTCATTCCCCCAGTTCTAGTGCGAAGGTGCCGGTGCAGTGACGGTACTGACAATAAGAATATCGGAGTTGAATCATAGAAAGCCTCGTATATAGCAGAGAGAATCAATAAGCCCAGGGTACAATGTCACTGAGAGTACAAAGATGGCATGACCTCAACCAACAATCCTGGTGATGGTCAGCACTATGCAAATAAAGCATACAAATAATGGAATGATCAGATCCTCCCAAAAGTCTGGTACTCCTCTATCAACTTCTTGGTCTCCGGATGGCTTGGTCGATCAAGCAGCCCTTCAACAAGCTGGTTTCTCTTCTTAAGGACACGGCGTACGTCTTCAGCAGTTTCTTCCCATGTTGCTTCTCCGAAGCAATCTTCTAGCTTTCGCTTCTGGGACACTGCTTCATCTCTGGATTTGATTGCTTTGTTCAGTGCATGCTGGACACTATACCGATTCATCACTTCCTCCTCACACTTCTTGATGCTAGACTTCAACTTCTCTTCAAGATCGGAAATTTGCTGCTTCAGCTTATCTTCCCTCTTCTTGTTGTTGGTGAGTGTAGCATTCCAAGTCTTATTGCAAGAAGATATCTCTCGGTGTGCCGCGTCGAGCGCCTTCTTTTTGGCTTCCAGCATGTCATGGGAACTTCTGAACTCTTGCCCCAGACGTTCGCGCTTTTTCTTTTCCTCAGTCAACTCAGATCCTAACCTGTTTACTAGCTCAATCTGTTGTTGGAAAGCATATACAGCCTTGTTTTTCTCGCTGCGCGCCTGGGCTAGCTCTTGCTCTAACCCTTCATTAATCTTCATCAAGACTCCTTTCTCCTTCACAACCTGTTCATATGCTTCTCTAGAAACAGTAGTCGGTTCTTCTACCGGAATAGGAACAAGAATTGGTGCATCTGGAAACGGCATCCTCAACTGACTAGCCCTCTCCTGAATCCAAACTCTATAAGGTGCATAGGCCTGACAGTCATTCTTTCCTAACAACGGCTTCCCTTTGCGGTTAATACGCGTCCAGGCATGTCGCAACTTGGCTAATAACTCCCCCTTCAAATCTCCAGTGAAGTACAGAGATTCCTGTACTTCCTCCTCCTGAGGTGGATTCTTCAGCGCATATCCAAACTGGCGAATGAATAGAGAAGGGTTGTAATTGATACACCCTTTTCTTCCTATCAACGGCACATTAGGGTAACCGGAACAACTGAAGATGAGCTCCGATCCCAACAGGTCTCTATCAAACCACTCCATATCTTCCGACGATAGCCTCATCAAGCGTTCTGGCCAACCAACTGGAATTGTAGTCTCTGCAGCAGATCCTCTCTTAGGAAGATGACTCTCAAACCACATACTCAATAAGGGTACACACAGATGAACATTCTTCCCTCTTCCCTTCTCATTCTTGTAATGCAGTGAATGGTAGAGATCTCCGAGTAAAGTAGGTACAGGATTACCAGCGGCGAACAAGTAGAAAGCATCGAAGTCCACAAAATCCGGTATATTGGGGAACAGTACTATGCCATAAATGCACAAGGCCAACACAGCGTTGAAAGCAACCCAGCACCCACTCTTGGCATACTCTTGGGCTTTACCAACTAAGAACTGAAATGAGAAGCCTGGAACTCCACGGGAAACAGTAGTCACAAGTTCAGAAGCATCAACATGCAAGGCTTTTGCCAATTCCTCCGGCTTAGGTTTGGCATCATAATGAATGAATGGAACCTGGTTCTGCACGGGCAGCTCAACATACTCAGCGTATTCCTCCAGCGTTGGTCCCATAATAAAGTCAGAGAACGTAAAACACCTCAAAGCAGGGTCGTAGAATTGCATCAAAGCATACAGCCCATCTAACTCTACCTCTGTAGGTTTACACACCAATCTCAGTAATCTACCATAGCTCATCCGGAAGCTCCTACGAACACCCTCATCAGCAAGAGAGATCAACCCAAGTAAAGGAACAATATCAGGCGTAGGCAATTTGTAGGCAACTGTTCTCCTTAGGCTAGTCATGATCAAATACTCAGAAGCCTGGGCACTAGAACTAGGGAAATGCAAATGCACCTGCAGCACAGACACACGTTAGTGAAATGCAAATGATAATGGATATGCAAGGATGCAATGCAAGTAACATTCAACAGGGACCAAAGCTGCAGCTAAATAGCCTAAACCCAATCAAGAAAGGTCTCAGATAGACCATCCAGAAGTCACCAAACCCTGGTCTCAGATAGACCTAAAATAAAACTCCAACGCTGGTCTCTGACAGACCTCAAACCATAACTCCAACTGGTTTCTGATAGACCTCAAATCACATCCATAGTTGGTCTCTGACAGACCTCAGAACACATCTCCAAATGGTCTCTGACAGACCTCATAACTCTCTATAAATAACCAGGATCTCTGATCAAGAAATAACCGGTAGTCTGGAGGTCTAGTTACCTGCATAACCCTGAATCCCCTCACAGGTGGGTGGCCCTATAACTGGCACAAGGTACGACATCCTATGCGGTCGTCGGCGTCACAGACTTTCAGGGCTGATGATACGATTCCCAGAAGGAGTGGCATCATCAATTCCTGAAGAGGCCTCACTCAGCCAACTTCCAAATGATCGGTCCCCAGAGTCGACAATCCAACTAACCAGCAACCCACGCCAACCAAAGGAAGGGGCAGGAGGCCAACCAGAGGAACCTCGTCTGAGTGTAGATTTCATGGGACACCGAAGCAAGCAAAGCAAGCGGGCGCCCACTAATTTCTACTCTAATTCTAGGTGCACTCAAGCCCAGGTCCGGCTTATCTCTCAATATCAGAACACCCGTCACACCCCAGATACAGCAATAATAATCAATATACAAAGCTGAAAAATACAGGGTTAGAAATATAAAATAACTCCATACAAAATCCTCGACGGGAAAACAAACGCTAGGATTGACTCTCTTAAGGGACGTTGGATCCCAAATGCATAAGAACTATCGCAGTCCTTAGCCGCCAGGGGACGTTGGATCCCCAGCAGAGTCGCCAGCTGTCGCTACTGCGAAAATCGGCGCCGGCTGAACAGAAGAGTCGCCACCGTGCGTTATTTATCCCACGGGAGGGAAAGGAAACGCTCAGAGTAAACCTCGCACAACACGGGAAAGGTATGGTCGTTGCAACCAAAACCTGGATTCGGGAGTCGGTTACGCAAGGGGAAGGTATTAGCACCCCTCACGTCCGTCGTACTCGACGGGATCCACGCTTGTTTTCGGGTATGGATTGTTATTCTATCTACGCTAAAGGTCTGGGGTTAAAAAGAAAAGAGAATGAAAATAAAATGACTCGGCAAAGTATCGCACTTTATGCCTACGTATTCTCGTCTGGAACGAGAAATCAGAGTCAACGTAGTTCGCCTACCTACGGGAAAGGAGGGGAAGGTTGCTCGCTAGGATATCGCATCCTATGCCTACGTACTTCCACACGGCATGGAAGATCAGAGCAAACGTAGTTCGGGCCACGTATGACACAGGCTTGTCTTGGTTGATTTTATTCCTTCTGAAAAAGGTTTTCTTGATTAGCAGTCCAAGCGGACAAAAATGACGTCTTGATGAGTTCACATTCTTTTACGGAAGAAGTGTCTTTCATTGTGTTTGAAATCTTATTATGTTTTTCTGTTAGTTTTGAGAAAGAAGAGACAGAACTCTAACCTACGGTTGCGAAGGGAATCAAACTAACCTAATGTTATCATGCATGGGTTAAGACCTAGTGTCTATCATGCTCCTCTCTTGCACAGAGAGAAACAGAGATCCTACGGGATAGGCAGAAACAGAAACAATATCAGATATATACAGTAAAACAGTAAAATGCATGGATGCAACAATACAAGCGAGGCAAGGGAGTCCCACTCAACCTCGAACCTAGAAAACAATAGGCAAAAGTGAACAGGATTCACTTTCAACCCAACAGGGTAAACAGCAAACAATACAGTTCAGAAAACCAATCAATACATCAGAAATGCAATACAACAGCAGAAGAAACAGCATCAGCAGCTCTGAATCAACAACTGGCTTCAAGCAATCTCCAATCATTCACAGGCTTCAACAAGCATCAGTCTCCATTTTCATGGCCCTCAGGCAAGGGCTTTGATCATCATTCTTCCATCTGCAATGGCTTTTCTTCAAGTTCAAACCTCCAGGATGAGGAATCAGTCACAAGAGTGAATTGAGTGTTAAGCAATCAGTTGACTACCAAAGGTGGTGAACAGACTGCTTCTAGCACAAGAGACATTTTCTCTCAAGAGTTCTATCTCATAGACACTATCACCAAGCCTTCCAAAGGAAGGGGGTGAGTGTCTTAGAGAGACTCTGAATCACAGAGAAGAATGGATGCAGACAAGGCAATCCATGTTTGAGAAACAATCTTTCTAATCTAGAGCTCTGCCTAGCTCCTAAACTCTAGTCTCCTCAGCATCTGCCATCTAGAAACTCCTCCTCAACTCTGACAGTTGATCTTCAATCTTTGAATCTCCAATAGCTTCATCTTCACAAATCTTCAGCTTCCCCAGGGCCCCAGACAAACCCAATACCCAATCAAACAATCAACAATCCCCAGAGGGCACACCACACCAGACAGCAGATATACAGACAGTAATAATAGCAGTAGGGGAATCCTGACTTTTCTAAGGGATCTAATAGCTACCCATAGCCCCTATAGTCCCATAACTAATCTAGTTAAACCCTAAGTCCTAAGGGAAAGAATCAAACTTCCTAAGTCATCACCTAAAAACCCTAATTTGTTCATGATGTTCAAGCATTTATTAATCACCTAAAATTAACCTCTAAAAATGGGTACTAAAATATTTCTACAAGTTGAATATCTCATCTAAACAATATGAAAAGAATGATCAAAAAATATTAAAGCATGTGAGAGAACAAAAATCATAAAAATGATGCATGAAATGAATTATTTAATGTGACATTTATTTAGAAAATATGTAAAAAATATGAAATAAAACTAAAAATGAAATTTTATTTTTCTATAATATTCTACACATCCTAAAGAACATATGGTAAAAAGAATGGATTAAAATGCATTTTTTATGAATTAGTTATGATTTTATGAAAATTGGTAAAATATTAATGGAATTAAGAAAAATAAAATGAATTAAATGAGGGAGAGGGGGTTGAAATAGAAATTCGCCCAGTTGATATCTGGATGGGCCCTCAGACAGGGGGTGCAGATAGCGCTTGCACTAGGGCCCAAAAAACACTCAGACTTAAAGAGCAAATAAAAACCAGCTGGGGGTGAGAAAAGTAGCGAAAACACGTTAGAACTTGGAATTGGGCTCACATTGGGGGTGGGGATAACAAAATCCATTCAGGCCCGCCCGTTTCAATTAATGAAACGGCGCGTTTTGGCCAAACTTCAATTCCCTCCAAACGATCAGATTGAACGCTGGCCATTGGATCACGCTGAAAGTCAAAAGTCCAACTCCAAATGAAGGGTCCAGATTTCGTCTTCCTCAATTATTCTGCAAATTAGGGTTTCAATCACCATTGCACCTCCATGCACGAGCAACATTCCACCTCTCTGTTCTCATCCTACACGCCACGAATCCACATGCTGTAAACACAAAAACCACTCCAAATTCTTCCCTCTACAAGCCTAGGGCATTAGATTATCTTGAAACTCACCACAACAACAAATCCGATTGCATCAAACTCTGGCCTCCATGAAATCATACTGTTATGAACCATCACCATTCTCCCTCAAACTTACCCTAATCTGATCTACAACTAATGGAGATTAATCTACACTATCGAGTTAACATTCTAATGGCTTAACCTAAGAGATATTAATCCAAACAGTTTGTTGCACCTGTCACTAACCATCACCAATCCTTTCCAAATTCATCTAACTTAATCTCCTAACCACCTAGATCAAGTCTAAGCTAATAAAATCATGTTAAACTAACTGAATTAAGCAAATCGAATGAAAACTTACCTGATGTAAAACCTTGAGAACAGCTATGGAGATGGAAGATCTGAGGCTTTTGAGTGTTGAATCCTGATCACTCCTTGATGAACTTGATTCTGTATGCAAGCTTTGGATGAGACTTGGCCAGAATTATGCTATCCACTTGAGATTGTGATTTTGATGTTCTTGCAAAAGGCACTCGAAAATGGATGATAATCACCAAAACCTTGCTTCAATTCTGATCTATGATGATAATGGAGCACAATTGAATCAATGTGGATGATGATTTTGTGAAGATTTTGAGAGAATTACAATGAAACTTCAATGAAAAGAATGAGGGAATTTGTGAAACTCTTGGTGCAAATGAAGCCAACCCTTGCCAAATTCTCCTTTCATGAATATATAGACTCCAATGGTACATTCTAGATCCATCTTGCACATTCCCTTGTTTTCCAACTTTGGCTCATTTTGATTATGTTTCTTAAAAGGCAAGCAACCATGGATAACTTCATTTTTCCCTTCTAAACTCAAAAAAGTGTGTGAACCATTGTTCTTAGAATTGTTTTTCCATGCAAAATCATATATTGGAAGTCTCCATTTGGACTTGTAAATCTCCCAAACCATTTTTCAATTTGAAATTATTCACTTTATAAGCCTTTTTAGTTCATATTTTGACCAATCATGCAACTCCATGCTATGGGCTTCTCCAATAATTTGTGACCTTCTTTCTAGACTTAAAATCCCATTTGGAGCAAGTTTGATGTTGTAAGTTTTTCCATTTGAGGCCTCCTTGTATGAGTTTTGGACATAGGATAAAATGACCTGTAATTCACAAATGCCCAAAATGCCCTTTGCTGGCCAAGACCATAAGTTGAGTTCTCCACATCATATGAAGGCATACCATACCATTCTAGAAAGCTAAGACAATGAGGAACACTTCTTATGTTTACCAAGAATTCATTTGAAATCTCCTTGAGGGGTAAAAATTGCTTGGAAGTCAAGTCACTTTCACAGACAAAAGTTCAGACACCCCAAATGACCTGTAACTTGCAAGGACCATAACTTGAGTTCTATAAATCTCCTTGAGGTCTTCCACCACTCAAATTAAAGGTCTTGAGATCCTCTACAAGTTTCATGTTAGCCAAGAAACCATTTGAAGTTAGCATTTTGACTTATCTTGCTTGGAAATTTGACCTAAACTAGGGGATTTTACAGAGAAACCCTAATTTAGTAACTCCTCTTCTCCTTGATTTCTCTTGAATTCTCCTTGTCATATCTCCATATCATTCTTCATGTCAAATGATGAACCCCACATCTCTCCAATAGCCTTGAATGCTCTTTTAAACCAGTCAATTGACCTAGGGTTGACCTAGGGTTGACCCAGATGAAACCCTAGTTGACTGTCTTCAACTGTAGCTCTTGTGCCTTCATCAATGACTTGCTTTCTTCTCCAAATGACTTTATAAGTCTCTCAAGATGTCTAGATGCCCTCCATGCTCTCACTTCACAGCTCACAACCCTCTTGTTGATCCTCAGATACCCTCAGCTAGAAGATAGACTCAAGGCTTGATCTGCTGAACTCTTTGCTTTCAAATTCTTTCCTGATGACTTGAATATGACTGAATTGGGATAATAACCTCTTGATAGGCCTCTAGAGATGAAAATAATGATTGGTCCCCTGTTGAATGACTTGCTATGCTTATGCTATGCAGATGGTTAGTCTATGTACATGACTCTATATGCAAATGCTAATGATAATGAAACATAAACCAAGGAATAAGGTTGGGCAAATTTTAAGGTGCAACACAAAGAACATCCCTTCCATTGTTGTGAATCTTCATATCCTTGCATTCTGTCATTGGGTTTTCATCCCACAGCCTGAACCTTTTACCTGTCAGAATTTCGTAACCAAAATCATTGCCAAAGCTAGTTCCTATTTGGAAAATCATCTCACAAAACCAGTTTTCGTCTGGCCAACTACTCACTAAATACCAGTTCCCATCTGGTATATGTAAGTATTAAACCAGTTCCCGTCTGGTCACTCATTCTTTAGCCTACCGTTTAACCAGTTCACGTCTGGAAAACACAATTTCAAAGTCCAGTTCTTGTCTGGCAAACCAGAAATCAGTTCTCGTCTGACACCAAACCACAAAATCAGTTCCCGTCTGATGTCAAACCATAAAGTTAGTTCTCGTCTGACAACTTAATCTTTTGTCACCAGTTCTCATCTGGTGGTCTACCCTTTAAATACCAGTTCTCGTATGGTAGTTCCCTTTCAAAATCCACTCTCGTTGGCAACCAAGAATAAATCCCTAAAACTCTAATCACCATAAATCTGGTCCCATCCTTGAACCAAAATCCCAACTGTATTTGGCACGATCATTCCCCGTGGCTCACATGTTATCACATTCCCCGACATGATGTTTATTTGATCTCATTTCTCCCTAGTAGAGTTCTCTCCCCGACAGAGATTGTTGAAATTCTAGCATCTTCAGCAGAGCATGGTGAAGTTCTTAATCATTCCTCCCCCAACATGAGTTCATGTTTGTGTGTTCCCTGGCTAAATGGATTTGTATGCCCCAGCGAGTATTCAGAAGCTGACTACATCAGATAGGGTGTTAATATGCAGTCAGGCATCTATCCTGTAGCAGAGATTTTGTCTCCCGACAGAGCACTATTGTCATATCAGAAGTATCTCACTAGCAATGATGTACCCTTACCCCCAACAAGGTATGATTGAGATTATTCCCCAACAATAGGGTAAGGTTGAAGGCTATTCCCCGACAGGATCTATGTCATTGACTTTTCTCCCCAAGCATAGATTGATGTTGATTCCCTCAATGAGTAAATCAGCAATGGTTGATACCTTCAGCAAAGTCCAATGTTCATTGGCATTCTTTGAAGTCAGATCTTTGGGATGATTTCCCAAAAGATGTATTTCTCAACTCCCAACAGAGTGGAATTTTTCCTAGTGAAGTTCTATTCGGGAAGGTCGTTCAGGGCGTATTCCTCAGCAGCGTTTATTTGTTGATGTTCTTCCCAACACGTATCCCAGTGGTTTTCATTTGCATATCATTTGCATTACATCCTCCCAAAATGCGTAGCATTTCCATTTCGTATGGAGCATTAAGTCATATTCAAACATATGCATCTGAAGCATAAGCTAAGTTTGATACATTTGTTGCCAAAATCTCTCCAGCAGATAACAACATAGTTCATGAGACTCTATGGTACCAGACCCCAACAAAATTATTGAGAGATGTTTCACCTTGCTTTTATTCCCCAATAGAGTTTTGCTTGTTTAAGTTTCTCTTTCCCTAGCGGAGTTTTTCTTTTCAGGTTGTAAAACGGTCGATTCTACTTCCTGCCTATCTCGGGTGTGGTATTACAACTTTTGGCTGATAATCCCCAGCTTATTCATTTTGTGGATGTCCTCCCAAATTTTGGGTTGATAGTCCTCTTTTGTTCCCCTGCGGAGTCGTTATCCCAACTTTTGGTTGGTAGTCCTCGTTGTGGTAAATTAGTTTTCATTCTTGTGATCCTAACTCTTAGTTAGTAACCTTCGTTCCAACTTTTGGTTGGTAATTCTGTTGACGGCCCCAACTTTTGGTTGGTAGTTTTCTTTTCTGGCGATCCTAACTTTTGGTTAGTAGCTTTCATCCCAACTTTTGGTTGGCAAGTCTTTGGACGATCCCAACTTTTGGTTGGTAGTCTTTATTGTTTGTGTATTCGCCATCGGTCAGCGTCTAGGTGACCCTAACTTTTGGTTAGTAACCTCTTTCTCATAGCTTTTGGATATAATTCTTTGGTGATCCTGACTTTTGGTTAGAAGCCATTTTTATCTTCTTGATCGGTTACCATGTCGGTTATCCCAACTTTTGGTTGGCACCCATTGTTTTTAAGTCCACCTTCGGCTGGCAGTCTTTGTGAATATCTCTGCAGGTCGCAAATTTCTGCGTTCCTTTTGTATTCAATCACCTTTTACCTTGAATGTCTGAAAGTCGTTACTATCATTCTTTCAGGTCCAAGTCGATTGAATAGGGGCAGCTGTAGCACCCCAAAATTTACCCTCCCTTTCTCTAACCTTGGATGGATTTTGCTTCGTGTTCATTTGCATCATCATTAGGTCATAACTTATAATCATGCTTTGCATTGGTCTGTTAAGACATGGGCTCAAGAGTTTCTCTGAACAAATCATCGAGTATCAGGCTTACTTTCTTCAAGAATTATCAGGCATCAAGGGCCTAGGGTTTCATTAGTCCTTGGATTCAAGTTTGTTGGCAAGCTCATATCCAGTTGGCTCAAGATTAGGGTTTATTTCTCATCATGGATAGAAGATAAGGTCCATTAGGGGCGATGGTATAGTTTCAAGTCAAGTGTGGTTGTTCAGTCACGGTTAAGATCAGATGGAAGTTTGACCTGATCTTGGTCAAACCATCAAGAATTTCTTCAGTTGTAAGTTATTTGTAGCATTGGATTATTTTCACAGTGGTGTGTCCCAAATTAAAGTTGTCACGTGTGGAGGTTATCAGGCTATCAAGCATCGGTCCCTGGAGAGTTTGGTTTAGAAGTCAGGATCATTATGATCATAAGTTCAGTGGTGGTTCATTTGTGGGTTTATGTTCCTCAGTGTGGATTCAATAATCAACGCAAGGTTTTAAACTGATTCAAATGGTTGTTGAGAGTTGTTCATGGTAATTGTGTTAATTTAATCAAAGGTTTGCTGATGAAGGAAAGATTGAGTTGAAAGTCGAGATTTCATGGCCGTGTTGTTGGAAATTTTGGTCCATATTCGTACCCATATCCATTTTTCAAACCAAATTCCCTAATTACCATTCCTAGCTATTTTATCCATTTTTACATCCTTTTTATCCAATTTTCGATACAAATAAATTACTGATTTTTCAAATCAATTCCCACATATTCATCTTAAAGCATTTTATCATTTTTCAAGTTCAATATCCACTTTTTAACCCATTTGTTCATGTATAAATCCATTTAGTCCATTTTTATCATTACCATCCTTTAAATATATTACCATTCTTTTTAAAGCCCATTTATCATTTTTTCCTCATAAACCATTATTCCAAAAATCATATCATTTCTATAAAGCCCTTGCGATACAAGTCCCATTTACACAAAGTCATCATATACCAAAAATCTACAAAAATCCTAACACAATGAAGGTCCATTATACACATCACAAGTTACAAAAATAACGAACAAGCCCATTACAACAAGTATTACATAATATCACCAGGTCCATATTACGAGAGAATTCCCAACAAATAAAAAAAGCCACATTCACAATGATTTTTTAGCAGCTACAATACCAAAATCACACCAAAGTCACACAAGAATTGTACCACACTCCGTACAACAGCAATGCATCAAATGGTACACAGAGTCTGCTCTGCGAATTCCACTCCAGCAATTACCACCACTACTTGTAAATTGTACCGCTACCAGCCACACAAAACCTGATCCTGCTAGCTAATGCCCAAAGAAAACTTCTGCATAATCATACTGAGCCAACCCCTACAAACCTGCTATTGAGTACAACACCACAATAACAAGACAAAAACAAATTGGTACCCAAAAGACTTCATAAGAATTGGTTTTGATTTAAAAGGGAGAAAAAGAAAGAACTGAAGAGAAAAAAAATTCTGAAGAAAAGAATACTAACCTTCATTAACGCTTGTCTTCCTCATCCTTCATCATTCAATCCGAAAAAACGGAACCACTCTTTTCATAAACAACAACAGTATCTGAACCAAACCTTCATCGCTTTGAACCCTCACACATTTTTGTTCAACAAAACCTTCAATCCCAAATCTCTTCTTCGACAGATCCATCACACACGTCTCACCCTCAAAACTTGTTCATATCTTCCTCTACCTCCTCCAAACAGACACAAAAGATACCACTTCAATAGTCCCTCTGCCTCGAGCTTCATTATCACAACACCATCCCCATAAATCCGGCCAAACTGTGCTCAATACCCACATTCTTCAGCATCCACCATCAAAAATTATAACTTCAAAACCCTCATTCTACACATAAACCATTAACAGCTAAAACACCAACCTCCGCCACGAGACTGAGAGAGGATTTGAAACGAAAAAACGACGTGAGAGGGATCACAAGAAAATGAAGTAGAGGTACCTGAAAAACGATTTCAATCTTCACCAGAAGACTCACCATCATCGCCGCATTTTTGGGTTTAGCTTAAGGTAGGTTTGATTTGAGCCTTAAGTATGAAATTAGAGGAATATTGATGGAGAAATCGAGGACTTCGTCGCCGTTGATGATGTTTGGTTTTCCACTTCCACCTTTGATGCTTGCCCACTCTCATCATCATTTCAGCTTACGTAAAGTAACACGAAATAGAAAGGAATTGATGAAGGCATAGGCACGTTTTTTTTTTCCTTTACTTGTTTCAGTCCGCGGGTTATTGCTGTTTGGTGATGGATGCGCCTTAGAGCCCATCATGATTCACAAGTATTTGGTCCTACACGTTATGTTCCAGGTTCACCCCCTTTCTTTTCTAATTATTTATTTTGTTAATTATTTAATTTTATATATGCTAGAATTTGTTTGCTTGTTTAGTTTTTTCTTTAGGTTAAGTTAACTAGTTTTTGTTATTAGATTTTAGATTTAATTTAATTAGTTAATTTATTAATTGGTTTCTTTTTGTGATTCAGATTTAATTAGAATGGTTTAGTTTAATATTATTTAAATTACAATTTTGAACTTAATTTGACTTATATTTAGGGGCTATTCGTGATTTAGGTCTTGATTTAGATGTTTAATTGTAATTTAAGATTTTATTTTAGACTAACTCTTAGCATTTATGTGGTGATTTAATTAAATCTTGATTTTGGTTTTGACGAGTGTTGTCGGCGTCTTCTTGTGGATATTTTTGTTTAATTGATGAATATGATTTCGATGCTTACCTTGCCTAGTTCCTGACTAAGTGTTGATCCAAGTGTGCTTTGCTTCTTTGTCTTGTTGTCATTTGTGATTGAATTAGATAGTGTTTACTTGTGTTTGCTCACATGATCCCTTAGGGTTCCTAGTCCCTCTGTTTAAGATGAGAATCGAAGAGACATTAGGCTTTCAATCCTTTGTATGATAACATTTAGGTAGAATTCCCTTTCATCCTAACCTTAGGACTGTCTTGTATGATAACATTAGGATTTCCAGTTTTCCTTTAGTGTTCCCCTTCTATACGTCTCTCTCTTCTCATCTCAAAACACTTTCTAACTCATCTAATAAATATGATGAACATTGTACACTACGAGCCTTAAGTATATGGAAAATGATGAGTGGGGGTTTCTCCTCACTTGTCTAGAGTGTTTAGTGTATGCCCTTTGGCCGATATATGACGCATTCACTCCTATGTCATAGTCTTTAGTGCAATGTGAGTCTCAAACTAACTCAATCCATTTCTTTAAAACTCATAAATCAAACTCAAACCTTTTTATCCTTCGGGATTGTTCTTCAAATCATCTTTAGAAAAGAGTACGTTGTTTTTCCGTTCTACCGCAAACAGGCGTCGTCCCTAACTATTGGAATGGAAGCTTAATGTTACTCATAAAAAACAATTAACCAACCTATGGTTTCGTTACCCAAACTATGTTTGCTCTGATTTCTTATACCAGATTAGGATATATAGGCACAAGACGACGATGTCTTGGCGAGCAACCTTCCCCCCATCACCCGTAGTTTTCCGAACTACATTGACTCTGACTATCCCATTGCACGAGGGAATACGTAGGCATACGGAGGCGATGTCCTATCGAGTCTCCTTTTTCTTTTCCAACCCCCATTTAGCATTAGCTTTTAGATAGCTCACCCCTTTAATATACAACAAGTGTGGATCCCATTGAGTACAACGGACGTGAAGGGTGCTCATACCTTTCTCTTACGTAACCGATTCCCGAACCCAAGATTTGGTTGCAATGACCTTGTCTTCTCCTTTCTTTTAGGTTTTCTTCAATCGTTTCCTTTCCCTCTCTTTGGGATAAATAACATTCGGTGACGACTCTTCTGTTTTTTCCGCCGGATCTTTTTCACAGTTGCGACAGAGTGCATGCGACATTACTAAATTTTCATTTCATGCAAAATCAAAGGATGATCGTAGTACCATGTAAAATAGTAGGGTTATGGTTGAAACTGAATCCATGTACTTTTCTAGTATTCTTTCATTTATTATTTTTGTATTCTTTTTACTAATATTTATTTTATTCGAACATGTAGAGATGTCGAAGGATATCGTATGTAGCATAATTTTAGAAGTAAAATTCAGAAAATTAAAAACCTATAAAGCAAATGTTATATGATGCATGTTATTGATATTGAAGTTTGAATGATGTTATTTTTGTTGAGATTTAAGTTTGAATGTTGTTGTTTTTTTGGTTGAGATCAATGGTTTAAAGGTTTAATGTTGTTATTGTTGATTATCCTAATTGGTTTCAAATGTTGTTCAAATTATAGGTATTTAACGACCGATTATAAATCACAGAAGAAAAATTTTGGAAGGTCATTCAAGAATTTGCATTTTGGTTTTTGCTTTTGTTGGTTGATCATTTGTTTTAGTTTTGTTGTAAACTTATAAGTTGTGTGTCATTTTGGATTTGCAGTTGATGTAAACAATGAATATTTTAAGTGTGTTTCATAAATGAAAAAAATGTCAATGTTCTTGTTTCATAAATGGGAAAAATATTATGTAATACAAATTAAAATATGTTAGTGCGTGTGACACTTTCAGTGATGAGAGAGAGAAGGGGGAGAGAGAGAGAGAGAGAGAGAGAGAGAGAGAGAGAGAGAGAGAGAATGAAGAATAAGGATTGTTATTATTGATGTGATGATTAAAACTGAATTACAAATATGTGTATATACATACAACTATGTTACTTGTATACTAAATAACTAACAAACACTAACCCTAACCAACTTGGGCTTGGTCTACAACTTGGATTATATCACAACATACCCCCTTATAATCCAAGTAGTCAAACACAAACTAATCATTATTGATCTGAAATATTCCTATTTTCTTTCTAAAAGTTAGGAATTTATCAATTTCAATTCTTTGGTGAAAATGTCAGCCAACTATGCTTCAATTGAGAAATTCCTCCCTTCAAGTTCACCTTGGATTATTTTCAAGATTAATGGTTGACTTGTTATCGATCTACAACAGTAGAGGTTTCTTCACTTTGACCTCCATCTCTTCCAGCATAGATCTGATCCAAATTGCTTGACAAGCAGCATAAGATCCTTCTATATATTCAGCCTCACATGATGATAATTCCATCATAAGTTGCTTTCTCGAGCACCATGAGATTGGGGAACCAAATACATAAAAGAAGTATCTAGTTGTACTTATTCGATCTTCCTTATCTCTATACCAATCAACATTTGAATATCAAGTGATCTCAGCTTCTTTTCTTTTAGAATCTCGTGGAAATAGATTTCCGTAGTTTGTTGATCCTTTTAAGTATCTTAAGATTTTTCTTGCACCCTTTGTATGTGATATCATAGGTTCACTCATGTATCTGCTCACTAATCCGACAGAGAAACCAATATCAGGTCGACTGTTGCACACATATCTCAAAGATTCGAATTTTTTTTTGAACAAAGTGACATCGACTTTTTCTTCCTCTCCATGCTTCTCCAGCTTCAAAGTTGGTTCGACAGGTGGGGATACAAGATTCGAGTCTTCCATCACGGATCTCTTGAGTATCTCTTTGACATACTTTCTTTGATATAGCATCATACCTTGCTTCGACATTTGAAATTCCATTCCTAGGAAGTGCAACATCTTTCCCAGATTCGACATTTTAAATTCCTTCTTCATCAGCTCTTTGAACTTCAACAAGTTCACTAAGCTATTTCCAGTTACTAACAAGTCATCGAAATATAAGCATATGACTGTTATATCTTGTGCCACAACCTGAACATATACACCATACTCATATTTGCATTTGATGAATCCCAATTTGACTAAGTATGAGTCGATCTTCTTGTTTCATGCCCTGGATGCCCGCTTGAGGCCATAGAGCGCTTTGTGCAACCTGTATACCTTCCTTGCTTCATCTTATATCACAAACCCAAGAGGTTGTGTGAAATATACCTCTTCATGTAGAAGACCATTCAAAAATGTTTATTTCACATCTAAGTGAAATGACGACCAACCTTGCTTACATGCCATGGCTACCACCAATCAAAGAGTCTCTAATCTTGCTATTGGTGCATATACTTCAGAGTAGTTTAGGCATGCTCGTTGAAGAAATCCTCGAGCTACTAAACTTTCCTTATGTCTTACTACCTCTCCATCAACATTATGTTTCAAATTAAACACCCACTTCACTATGATAGCTTTTGTATGTGTTGGAAATTCAACTAACTCCCATGTGTTGTTTCTTTCGAACACTTGTAACTCTTCGACCATAGCTTCCTTCCATTGTTTATCATTGAGGGAATCACTATAGTGGATTGGCTCAGCACCTCCAAGTAAATCAAAATAAACCAAATCTCCATCTGGTGTAACTTCATCATCACCGACTACTTCAGAATCTTAAAGCCTTAATAAGAGTACTTTGGTTCTTTGAGTTCTTTGGCTTGTGCTAGCCACACCCTCTCGATAATCTACTTCAATTTCAACTATATTATACTCTTCGACTTCGACTATTGATGGAGTGTCATTAACTGGAATTCGTCATGCTAACTACTTCCTTCATCAACCTCATAGCCCATAAATGACTTGTTAGTCGCATCACCTGAATTCCAATCCCAGGAAGAATTCTCATCAATCACAATGTCTTGACTCAACCTAATTTTATTGTTCATTAGATTGAATAACCTTTATGTTCTAGTCTTATGGTATTCTACCAGAATCAAAGGTTCACTCTTATCATCAAGCTTCCTTCTTTTAACATCAGGAACATGCTTATAGCAAATAGAGTGAAACACCTTTACATGACTCATAGATGGTCGTTTGGCACTCCATACTTCTTCAGAAACCTTGTTCTTCAGCTTCGTTATAGAGCACCTATTTAGAATATAAACAACAGTGGTGACAACTTCACCCCATAAGGACTTTGACATGTTCTTCTACTTCAACATGCATCTCGCCATATCCCATATAGTCCCATTTCTTCTTTCTGCTATTCCATTATGTTGAGGCGTATAAGAAGCAGTTACCTCATGATTAATACCACATTCTGCATAAAACTGTTCAAATATCTTGGATGTGTATTCTCCACCTCTATTTGTTCGTAGTACCTTGATCTTCTTTCCACTTTGGTTTTTGACAAGCATCTTGAATCTCTTAAAGATTTCAAATACTTTGTCCTTTCACTTGATCACATAGATCCAAAGCTTTTGACTATACTCATAAAAAATGAGATAAAATACTTGTTTCCACCACTAGTATGACCCTCGAACGGACCATATACATCTAAGTGTACTACTTCTAGTATGCAAGACGACCTCATTGGCATAGTTGAAACAAAAGACTTTATGGATTGCTTCCCTACTAAGAAACCTTCACAGAGTTTGTTGGGCATCTCAAGATTTGGTATACCAGTTACCATATCTTGAGTAATCAGTTGATTGAGTGACCTACAATTCAGGTGACCAAATCTTAAATTCCATAACCAACTATTCTTGTGGTCGATAACTATTTTTAGGCATTGTACCTCAGTTGAATTAATCATGGTCTTAAATGTACAATTCTTCGACAAAGGAGACTTTAAGACCAGATTATTCTGAGTGTCAAATAGTTCCAAGGCTCCGTCTTTCATAACCACTGAGAAATTTTTTCGACCAGTTATCCAACACTTAGAAGATTGCACTTCATTCCAAGTACATAGAGTACATCTTTGATCATAGATTTTGCTTCATTGCTCTTTTGAATAATTATGTCGTCGGTACCTTCTTCTTTTAACGTATTATTATCAGCAAGTTTGACCTTGCTCTTCTTCGACTCATCGAAATATGTTAACCACACTTTTCGACCAATCATGTGATTCAAACAACCTATGTTGAGAGACCAGATCTTGGTGTCGACATACTCATATGTAACTGCTGCCATAACCACCATGTTTCCATAATCATCTGAATCTTGGTGTGCAAGGTTTTCTCCTTCATTATTGCCTTTCTTTACCAACAATTTTTGGCCTAGTGACCCCATTTTCCACAGTTATAGTACTACACACCTTTTTTCTCTTCTGTCTTTCTGATATGAGTTTCCTTCCTCTCTTTTCGAGGATTCAGAAGCCCTATCATCAACCTTATACTTTTGAGGGTTCGATCAAGACTTCTTGCTCTAAGTCTTGTCTCAATTTCCCTTGAACTTGTTGGAACCACCATGTTTTTTTCACGTCTGAGCTTGTATCAAATCTTGAACACCTTTTCTTTCGATAATCCTCATCTCATGTGCTTCCAATGAACTAACCATATCTTCTAATTTTAATGTTTTAAGATTGTTGGATTCTTGAATAACAACGATAACATGATCAAAGTGAGAGGTCAATGTACATATTACCTTCCCAACTATCATCTTATCAGTTAAGGTTTCACCACAACCTTTCATGAGATGAACAAGCTTTTGCACCTTCGAGATATAACATGTAATATTTTCTTCTTCCCTCTTCTGCATTAATTCACGCTGCATTTGCAATGTTTGCAATTTGACGACTTTAACCTTCTCACCTTTTTCGTAATACTTAATAAGAATATCATATGCCTCCTTCGCCGATTCAACATGAGACATTCAATATAAATTTGTCGCGTCTACCACCTGTTGAATATAAAATGCAGCCTTGCAGTGTTTCTTCTTAGCCTCCTTGTTCACAACTCTATGAGCATTAATTGCGTTCTCAGAAAGCTCATGGATGCCATTAGTAACCACTTCTAGGGTTTCACGAAAGCGAAACAGAGATTGCATCTGTTTTTTCCATCAGATCCAATTCTTGCTGTCAAGAATTGGAAGAGAATTTAGAATGCCATTATTACCATTCATCTTTGCAGCAAACATGATTACAACCAACAATCCAAAAACACGATCACCAACGTGTGATTCTTAAAAACACGACTAAGAAACTAACTGGAACTGTGATACCAATTTGTTAGTGCATGAGACATATATATATATATATATATATATATATATATATATATATATATATATATATATATATATATATATATATATATATATATATATATATATATATATATATATATATATATATATATATATATATATATATATATATATATATATATATATATATATATATATATATAAACTAACAAACCCTAACTCTAATTACAAAATAAAAATATAGAAAACAAATTAAATAATAATGTTTTCTCTATGGTTAGTATATTAAATCGAGGTAATAAGATTGACTCTATTATCTCGATTTTTTTTTATAATCGAAAAAAAATGTAGGACATGTCATCCAATTTTGAAAATAATAAAAATTCAATTATTGAGGATCAAATTTATGACCATTAAATTTTTTCTCTTAGTGGAGTCTTGACCTAGAGAAAAATGATACATGTTTTATGACGCTTTTTCTTATTTTATATTTAAAATCGGAGTTAACCACAATTTTTAATCGAGATAAAATAGGTTTTTAGTGGTAGTAAAAATTGATGACTATATACTTTGTATTTTATAAATTTAAGGGATAAAAGTTTGATTGTCCTTGGTTGAATGTTGCAAGGACTTTAATTTGTGTCTTGCATTGTCATTATCATGTGTCAAACTTATGAAATGTTGTAAATGTACCGGTCATATATATATAACTTCTTTTTATCCATTATTGCATATCATAAGTGAAAAAAAATGCAAAACAACTATTTTAAAATTTGAAGGAACAGTTTGAATATTGAATTGGTATGGTATCTTGATAGCATATTACATGATTTCAAATTTGTACTAAGCTTTTTCTTTTTTGCCAAAAATATTGAACATGCTTAAAACCAGTCTTTAGGAGGGTCCATTAAATAGTCCCAATTTTAAAAAGAGATGTGACGCAATGCCCCACAAGGATTCACAATCATAGTGCAAAATGACTCAAAAGCCATGCACTGTAAGTAAATTTTCAGACAAAAACACCCTTGCTAACTCACATTAATTACATAACTTACCCCAAATTTTCACCATAAATAAGGGTACCCTCCTCTACCTTTCTTCCCTTTCTCCCTCCTCCCTTCCACCCCTTTCTAATTACCAAAACCTCCGCCACTCTGCCGCCATCATGCTCTCCACCCTCCCTCCCTCCGACCCTTTTCTCGACAACCCATTTTCCGCCTTCTCCGGCGGTTTCCCACCTTGGGATTTCCATGACCTTTTTTCCGACGACCTCGAATCCACCATTCCCCTACCCATCACTTCGAGCTCCGGTTCAGATGAACCGAACCAAACCCAAAAGAAACAAAAACCGGACTCAGACGAACCGAACCACCGGGTCATAGACGAGCGAAAGCGGAGACGCATGTTATCGAACCGGGAATCTGCCCGAAGATCACGGATGCGGAAACAGAGACACGTGGAGAATCTACGGAACCAGTTGAGCAAGTGTAGAATCGAAAACAAGGAACTGAAAAACCGGTTGCAATTCCTCGTGTTTCACTATAACCGCTTAAGAACCGAAAACGAATGGCTCCGGTCCGAGCAAACCGTGCTAAACCAAAGAATCAACTACTATACTCAAATTTTGGTTTACCAACAATTTCAACCTTTCTCCACAGCATGGACATGTAACACTACTACGGTGGAATAAACAAAAGTAAATTAATTATGATTAATCAAGTAATTAATTATGATTAATCAAGTTAATCAAAATTTTAAGACAAAGTCATAATTTGTGTGTAAAATATTAAAATTAGGTAAAAGAGTCTGGGGATTTTCCGTGCTATTTTTGGGGAAAAGCTAGGACTGGTTTTGGAAAATAATGTTGATTTTTTTCAAAACCATAAGGTTGATTTATTTTCGATAAATATTAAATATTTATGTATGATACTTGTCCTTTTTTTGGTTAATTATATATATGGGTTGCTTTGTTTATCAAAATTGTTTAATATTCTTAGGACATTTTATACTATTTTTTATTTTGAAATTTTGTGTATTTTTATACGGTACATGGTATCAAATTTTGTGTACAAATATGAGTGCTGGTAAATTAAACTGCCTAATAATTTGATGAATGAATAATCAATGATAAACACGGGTGACAAAATAAAATATATGCAATTTGACGATAGAAAAGAATGCTTACATCTAAAGAAAGATAAAAAGGAACATGAGGTGAGAGAATTTATAATAGAAAATGTGTGGGAAATGTGATGAAAAGTAATACGTAAGATAGAAAAATAATAAAATAAAACCACATTGTAGCCATCTAAGTGGTGTAATTAAATGATGAGCGATTTAGAGTTTTCTTTTTGTTCTTTAGATAAGAATCAATTTAAAGTCTTAGCATATTTTTTTAAAGATAAATACTAGAAAGAAATTTGTTTCGGATTTTCACTTGTCGGCTATGAAATTTATTTTGCATTCTATAAATATTCACATAATTTCAAATATTTAATAATAATTCACACCAACTTTTAAATATTGATATGTATTTATAATAAACCATATAATCGTTTTTCTAACATTAAGTTATATAAAACCGAAAAAAAGAAAGTCAATATAGCACAAGTCAATATAAATGTTGAAATTTGAAAGATATCTTCATCCTTAACCATCGACTTAAATTAATATACTTGACTAAGACACAAACTATTTAAGTAATTACTAAAATCCAGTTTAATCCATATGAGTTAACAACTTTTCCAATTCAAATAATATTACTTTTTAGATTCACATATGAAGTATTAAACATATAACTTCATGAATGCCACCATGTTCTAATATTTCAAGTCTTTCAATCTTCCAATCTTTGAGGTATGATACATCATTCATGTATTTGCATATTCTATCTCTTAGTTAAAAATAGTTCTCGCATCCAAACATGTTAAATTATGCGTCAAAACAATAAAAATTCTTAACAGACATTGTGTAAAAATTATGCACTAAAACATTGTTAAAATTCTGCGTAAATATGATTAAAAATTCTGCATTGGTATAGTAAAATTTTGCACTAAAACATCGTTTAAAGTTATGCATAAACATCATAAAAAAGTTCAGCATTGACATCATTAACATATGATCACATAACCAAATGATAACATACCACATAGCCGCAACGTTAACCATGATCATTCTTCAATTTCATGCATAAACCAAAGAAAATATATCATTCATTGCACATTTTATCAAGCAACCAAACATGAAGAAATATATTAAATTATATATTGATGATTTGAAATTGAAAAAAAAACAAATATAGAATGTACATATATAAAGTGAAAATAGATATGTAATTTGGAACACAAGAGATAAGATAAAAAAGATACCAACTAACATTGGGCGTGGAAAATCTCCTTGTACACAACATTTATAGTAGTCGGACACGGTGCATTCTCTTTGTCATGTATTAAGATTTTGAGACCACTTTTGGTCTTAACTCTTGAAATTGCAACATACAATTGGTCATGACTAAAAACAAGAGTAGACAAGTACAATTCGACACTATCAAGTGATTGACCTTGAGATTTGTTAATTGTCATTGCATATGAGACAATGATAGAAAATTCTCATAATCAACTTGAATGGCCACGATGATTCAGAAGGTGACATAAACATTCGGGGAATGTAAAAAATGTTACTTGTGTTCTTTCAAAACATGATTTTTGTCTCGATGACGTGATTTGCTAACATTATAAGAATTAGTCTTGTTCCATTGCACAATCCATCAGCTTGTTCCAAATTCCTTCAATTTGATCCTATGATTTGGAAGCCCTGATGTTCTTAATTTAATAAGAAATTCAGGAGTTAGCACTTCATAAACTTCACTATAACTTGCATCTATTTTATATCAATCAAAGGGAAACTCGGATACTCTTTCTCTACTCCTAAAAAAACAGTTTAAAATCAAAACATAAAGAGCTTAGTAAAAGTATTTAATTCAATGTATTGTTGTATGTATAAATAGAATAAAGTTAACGAATCTTTACCTGGTATCAAGTCTAATACATAATGATTGATTTTGTCCACAACTTCAATAGTTGAAGTAAGAATAGTTTTTCCTTGTAAGAAGTCAACATCATTGAACTTTTCCCATAAATTGGGATATGTGCTATCAACAATAGCCCTTATAGGATCATCAAAATTTGATATTAATAGATCTTGAAGAATTTCTATATCAACCAACCCATCATTTGGTTCACAAAAATCTTATCATCCCTCACATTTAGAATCCATTTTGAGAATTTTGCTAGTTCATTAGAACTTGTACTGTCTTTTCCTTGTTGAAGTCTCATATTTCTTATTAGTGTTAAAACTTGACAATAGTCTCATACATAAGATGAGCTAATTGAGGCATGGACGATATCATAATGCCCTGCTCTTGGAACAACTGGAAGAATCTGTCTAAAATCTCCTCCAAACACAACAACTTTCCCACTAAAAATTATATTCGCCCAGTCCTTTTTTGCTCATGACATCTTTAAGGGTTCTATCCAATGCTTCAAAGAAATTCTTATGATACATAGATGCTTCATTCCATATTATCACATATGTTGCTTCAAATAATTATGAATGTTCGATGTCTTTGTCAATGTTGCAAGTAGAGTTGTCCAGTGTTCGAACAAATATTTTGAACTTTGAGTGTGTTGTTCTTCCACCTGAAAATAATAACGAAGCTATTCCACTCAAAGCAACCGTAAGAATGATTTTTTCTGCGAATGATGTGCACTTGATAGTGTTCTCTCCACATGAAAGTTTTACCAGTCCTTCCATAACTATGTAAAAAAAATGCTCCTCCTCTCTGTTTGTTGACAGCTTCTACGATTTTATTAAAGATTGAACGTTGGTCATCTATAATTTATAAATTAAGAATTATAAATTAAAAAAAAAAAAATTTCACAAATTCATAATAAAAGAAAATCAATAACCTGTAAGGGCACAAAAAAGTTTGTGGAAATTATGTCTTTTAGTATCGACATTGTAATCACGTTCGTCATAAATCAGTCTATTACCAACGTGTTTTGTGACATATGAATCTGAATAAGACATACTTTTGTATTCATGCAAACTTCTTTCATTTGATCGCAACCGATTCTTAATCTCAATGAGTGTCAAATTTTTTAACTCAGTCGCACTTAACTGCATATTTGTGAAAAATATACCGATAAACACATTATATAACGACTGCAGTTTAATAAAAATTTAACCGCTACTCTATAAAAACTTAACCGCCACTATATTAAAACATTAATTCAGTGATAGTTGAATTGAAAAATTAACCGCCACTCTATTAAACTTGCAAAATATATGTTGATATGATTCAGCTGCAGTCTATTAACAAATACATACAAAACTGTTTTTTTTATTTATTAATACATAGCTACAGAAAATTAAAAATTAAAAATCACAAAATATAATGTGCAGCTGGAAGTGTAATACAGAAGATACATACAGGATAAATAACAAATAGCTTTCATAAAAAAAATGCAAATTATGGGACAGTGTTAAATGTTGCTCGCGGTATATCAAACATATATATACTGCATGTCATGGTCTATATATACTGGAAGTTCATTGTATATCAAACATGTATACTGTGTGTCATGGTCTATATAGAAAGCTTTAAATCATTATGTATACATGAAGTTCATTTTATCTCATAAATTTAATAACAACATATATAAGTGTCAAAGAAGAATTATATTAATGTACTTAATAAAATTTTATAGTTGTCATTTACTATATTAATGTATTTAATAAAATTTTATAGTTGTCATTTATTTTTTATATTTGTCTTCTGTCTTTGTTGTTAGAGAATATCGTCAGAGAACGTTCTCCAAGTTTTTTTTTCAAACATATCGTGGTCTGTTGATTGTACCAGATAGTAGCATAATAACAAATAACTTTCTTAAAAAATGACCGGAACTCCAATCCTTTGCCTCATTTATGGCTGCAACATATTCCTTGTTATCATTAAGAAATTCCATTTTGAAGCATGCATCCCTAAAACTACCTTGAACCTTTCCACCCAGGTATTTTATATCCTCATAGCAAGTTGGTCCCTTGACAACTGTTAGCATCATTCTCAAGTAATATAACTCACATGTACTTGGAGGAGCCCAATTTAGTCTGTCAATGATGGTATTGCCTCTTTTATGCGGTATCCATTGCCGGTATCTTTTATCATAAACAAACTTGAAAATAAATTGAGAGTACGTTAAATTTTGTGCCTTTGGATATGTTTTGTTTGCTTCCATCTATGAAGTAAACATTGAATCTTTCACAATTGGTTTGTCAGGCACTTCATCTATCATTTCATAATCGGTATAGTAAATAGAGTTGCTGCCCTCAAGATGGAAGTACAACCTTTCAACTGCATGTGACCTACCATGAATAGGAAATGAAAAAAACCTCCAACATTCCTCACTTGGTGATACATATATACAATCAAAATATTTTTTGATTTCATCAATATTTTTGATAATAGAAGATCCATCAGAGTCAGTTTGGACAATAGTGGCGGTAATTTTATCATACCCCTTGTTAATATACTTGAATAAGTACTTAACTAAAGTACTATGATTAGACCACTCCATATTAATGTGTGCTTGAAATTTCTTCGAAAAATATGAATTGTAAGGAACTACATATTTGTTATCAAGAACAATGTGATTTTTCATCATTGTATTACCCATTTCTCTTCTTCTGAACACAGGATATCCATCCTGATCAACAATGGTTTAAGGCTGAATTTTTTTGAGAAAGTGTTTTGAGCACTATATAATGCAAGGTGAAGACATGTTTGCTAAACCACATGGACCATGAACCATATGTGTCTTGACCAAGTGATATAGTTGCATATCATCTTCTTCGGTTGGTATCTCTGCCGAAATGATCTTGTTTATATCATCTGGAGTTGTATACTTGCTTGACAGATGCAAGAATAGCATAATACAGGCATGTGGTAAACCTCGCTTTTGGAATTCAATTGTGTATATATCTGCAAAATAAGTGAGTTTGTTATAATGTGAAATCAAGATCCTCAGAGATCAACATTTGTTTTGATAAAGACAAATCACTCAAGAAGGAAAAGATGATCAACCATCAAGCATCAGGACAAAGATACAACTTTGAAGATGTTCTCATATGAAGGTATAATGAGAATATCCATTAAGCATTTAAGCCCTAATTGCTCAAAGCTTTTAAAAAAATTTTCATGACTTGTTGCACTCTCACAAGCTTTTGAAAACAGAATTTTTCTAAGTTTTTCAAAGTGCAATCGATTGCACTCTTGGAGCAATCGATTGCATGATCAATTTTTTTAACTATTTTTTATTCTGTTTTGAAGAGCAATCGGTTGCTGCCTTAGTGCAATCGATTACATGCTTAAAAAAATTCTCAGTTTTCATTTCTGTTTTGGAGTGCAATCGATTGCTGCCTTGGTGCAATCGATTGCTCACTGAACGTTTTTGAAAATTCATTCTGAAAAATTGCATCTCTTCATTCAAATGTCTGTTAAATGTTTCCTTTGAAACATAACAACTGTTCATCAATTTTTTCTGAAGATTTGCATGATTTCATCAAGAGATATTTATGTAATATAAATACCTAGCTTTTCAAATTCAAAACAACCAACTTTTACATCAATTCTTTACAATCTCTTTCAATCAAAATTCTTAAACTTTTTCTTTAAACAATTTTCACAAAGAATTTTCTGCATCAAATTTCATATCTTTTGAAAAGAAAATTCTTGAGCAATCAGTCTTAGATACTTGTGGAAATTCCATTGAAAGAGAAGATTCAATCTCAGCATTGATTACCAATTATACATTGTTACAAATCTTACAAACTCAGAATTGTATTTTAGTTTCCCCTTGCTGTTCAGGATTATTGAAAGCAAGTGTGTGCATTAGAGAGGATTGTTCTCATTGCACTTAGTGTTTAGATCTTAAAGGTGTTTTAAGAACCTTTGATCTCCTATAGGTTAGAACAAATTGTACATTGATCCTAACTATAGTGAAATCTATTTCGTGTTGAAAGGGGAGTGGACTACCCTCGAGGTGTGAGGGGAACCACTATAACTCTCTGTGTCTCTTTTACTTTATGCCTTTACAAGCTTTCAGATCATCACTTCTTTAAAAAGAAAGTAACATAGTCCTCTTAAAACCAGAAAATTTCAAAGAACCTAATTCAACCCCTCCCCCTTCTTAGGCGCATTACTACTCACATATAAAACATTGCATATTAAAGATTTAAAATGATTAATTAAACAAAATGATAACTTCAGCGAAAAGATGTTAATTTGACTTACATGCAAGTACTCTCCCTAAGAAATGCTTCTTTATTTAATCATCCAGCAACTCATCAAACTTTACTTTGAAGAATCTTGATATGATATTTGGACGATCTTGAGGATGCAAGTTAATTCTGCTAAGCAACCTTTAAAGTTCAGGCCAGTTTGGATTACAAGTAAATGTGATAAAAATGTTTGGAAACCTAATATGGCTACAAATTACCATTACATCGAAATAGAGTTGTTCCATACAACTCGGACTTCCAACACAAGTGGACGGTAAAACCACTATTTTACCTTCATTTGATCCTCGAGTGTTTGCGTCCTGTTCCGATGTGGTCAGATTGTTGTATTCAGAAAATCTAAGTTTTTTCTGATGCTTACAAATATAATTCAGTCTCTGTGACTCCATCATAGTAAATGCATCAACTAAGAACTGTTGAAACAACCTTCTTGACCGTAATAGAGTACGAGCTTCATTATGTCTGGTTTGAATCCTAAAGGTAAGCCATTCTCTGATGGTAAGCTTATTCCTCTTCCTTTTTTTGAATTTGTTTCCCTAAGAAGGACGCCAAGTCTAAAACCATCTTTCCTGTATGAAAACAAAAGTGGATACTGATATGCCAGATAACTTGGATGAAACTCACTTATTCTTTTCATCCATTCGCTCTGTCTCTCAAGAAGAATATCCCTTTTAGAACCCGTATCAACATCATCAATGATAAGGGCGACTACCTCAGGAACATTAGGATGATTATAAATCCTTCCATCTGTTTTTCTATCAGATATAAACTTAAGCTTGAGATCAGGTAAAGGACAATCCTTTAATCTATCTGCTGCCATCCTAAAAGACTTGGCATGTGTGTTATACTCATCCAGCATAAGCTTCAATTAGAAAACTATTTCTGAAATAATATTGGGGTTGTTCTTGCATATTATAATAAAATAATTAATATTATATATTATTGCATAATAACATGTAATAATATGGAATACGAAAAAACAACATTAATTATGCTATAAAGCTAAGTAAGTTTTGAATCATTACCCTATTCTTTCAATTTTATGTTGAATCTTATTGTCGGTGTTGTAAATCTATAGCTGAGCAAACCATTGTGATTGTCCAGGTAAAGGTAGCATGCTCCCAATTCTATGGCAAGATTGTCCATGTATTCGTATGTTGGGTGATCCTCTTCCCGTTTGAAATCTATTGTCAATCTTCATACCCAGAGACGTAAAAGCAAACATCATGTTGTACAATCTGCAATACTTTTGATAATTTTGACGTTGTGTTTCATTACTATCAACAGCAAACGCTTGAGTAATAATGGTGGTGTTTTTAAAAAGTAGCAACATAACTTTACCATTTCCACAACATAGTTGGAATTTAGCAATTACACTATGCTTTTGTCTGTCTGTCTTTTCTTGATACCACATAAGTGTTCCACATTGTGTGCATTCAACTATAGGATCACCAATATCTGAATAACTTAGTTAAGTCAAACGTATTTGAGCAAATGTTTCATATAAAATAGTACACTTATAACTAACAACAAATGTATTTGTGCATGTCAATTTGTAATGTAAATTATATATAATAAGATTGAAAGAATCCGCTGATGTAGAATTGGGATAATACTCTTCTTTGTCATCAAAAGTTGAACTTGTGTCATAATTTGCATCTTGAGCATTGAACTCACATGAACTATCGTTGAATGAATCATCTGTTGAGACTTCATCACCATAGTTATCACCCTCAATGTTAATATTTTGAGTAGTAGTGAATGTTGTATATCCTTGTGTAGCCACATTACTTGTGGATGAAAAAGCGATATTATGATTGTCATTTGCAAAATGGTCAAAGAGTTTGACAACCATAGAATAAATAGCACCCATATTCAATTGTTTTTTAGATGAAAGAACCGAGCCACTTGGTTACGTATGAATGTTCTTGTTTCCTTAGAAATGTTCCCTGAAATCAATACGACCCTGTAACACACCTAAATTTGCTCTCTTTTCTTTAACCTTTTTGGCTTATGCTTCATTTCATTTGCATATCCATTTATACATGACATAGTTCCTAAGGCATGTGATCAAGGGTTCTTGACCTTTCTCAAGAGGGGGAGATGATTCTCATAGCAAGGAGTAAAGAGATGGTCTTAACATCATGCTATTATTAAGTTACAAAGTACTTTTATTCATCAAGGCATTCTCAACAATCTCACTCATTGATCACACTCTCTTATCTTTTGGGTTAGAATTAGGGTTTTGAGCCAAAGCACTTGTGGACATCTTCTTGAGCAAGGCAAGGTTCTAGAGCTCAATGTACATCTCAAGAAGTTCACACATGTATCATGTTTCATCATAAGTCATTGCATAGGCTTTAGGCAATGGAAAGAGGATTAGGGTTTCATTTGATCAAAAAAGTCAACTCTGGCCTCACAAAGTCAAACTCTTGAGTTTTTGGTCAATCATGGGCATCTCAAGTCATCACAAGTGCTATTATGAATATTGATCAAGGATAATCAAGAAGAATCATAAAATCAAGAAGGTTGGTGAAATTAGGGTTTTAGTGGAAATTTTCTAAGTGTGAAAATCAGAAATTGTACCTATCTTGCAAAGGTTATATCTCATTCATCCTTGATCCAAATGAGGCAAGCTTGTAATCAATTTGAAGAGGGCGTCATGAACTACAATTTAGTAGAAGAAAGTAAGTCCAAAATATGTCTATATCAAGAGATATGAAGAGTTAAAGTTGGGAAAAAAGGTGAGCTTCAAGTTTCAACACTTAGAATTTTTTCTGAGTATAGAAATTAAGCTTGAGGAGCATGTTTTCAAGTCCATGTTTCTTGGTGATCCAAGCTTCAACTAAAATTTCCTCCAACATAAAAGTTGTTAAGAATCTTCCAAGATTTCCAATGATTCCAAGAACTCATAATTTGGATCCTTAGAGCTCAAGTTATGATGCTCCAAAGTTGGTGTCACAAAGTTGCCAAACTTAGCAAGTTTTTAGGCAGATTTTGAAGCCAACTTCAAGGGTGGTTTCCATCATGATCCAAGCTCCAATTCAAAATATTTTCAACATGAAAGTTGTATATCTCCTCTATTGGATTTGTACATCTTAAGTTATGGCCTCCCAAAGTCAAGATATTTTCTTGTTTCAAGTTGGCAAAATGAATCTGTAACTTAGAATTTTACATGCAGATTTGGGGTTAGTTTATGGACATGATTTCAAAGCATTTTTTCACAACCTTATGAGCCTCATCTCAAGAGGCTCTGAACACCAATTTTGTTCACCTCATTCAATATTTTCATGAAAGCTCAAGAATGCACCAAATGGAGCCAAATTCATCAGATTATACTCATGTAAAGTAGAGGGTTTCAATAGGTTTCAAGGCATTTTACTTTTGGTTTTCTTGGCATATTGGCATAGTCTCTTGCAACATGATCTTTGAGCATCAATATCACACATATGGCCACTAAATTTGTTTGCCAAATAAGCCTAAACCACATGCTTTTTGTCATGCACCATTTTAAACTTTGTTTCCAAAATTGGAAAAAGGAGAACTTGTACAAACCTTGCCTCATTCCTTCTCCACACGTGGAAACTCATACCACAAGTTCCTCATGCTCATTTTACTCCAAAAATCACACAAACCACTCATCCAAACCTCACTCCAAGGCTGAAACAAAACCTAAACTCGTGCCAACCACATGTGCACCATTTCATATTCATTTTTCTCTCCAAGCCTAAGCAACTAATTACGATCCTCTTGCTTCATTTCCAAACCATATTCCAACCCTAAAAACATCCTTTATAAGCATTTCATTCTAACCCTGAGCTTCAGTGGCCAATTTCCAAATCTGAGGCTCTCTATTCTTCAAATTTTTCTCTCCTTCGAAGCAAATTTTCTCTGCATTTTTGGTTCACTTTATTACTCTCTTCATCACCAAACAAGTTTGGATGTTGGTTTTCTCTTTATTTTGGCTCACAAGAATAAGGTGCAATGAACATACTCCACTAGGTAACACCTGAATTCTCTCACATTCATGCTAGATTTATGTTGTATTAAAATCATATTGTGTAGCCCTACAACATGTAGGAAATGTTTGCACATTTGTCTATCTTGATTGATGGATTTTTAGTTTGTTAGGCTTTTTTGTTTTGTCTCAATTTAGTGCCTTAGCATGCTTATTTGTGAAAATGGACGTTGGATTTGGAATCTACATGTTTTTTCCTTTGAGGTGATGTTCTTATTTAATATTTCTGGGTTGTTTGATGTTGCTTCGATGAGAGGCTGGCTGGAGAAGACGACCGAAGTTAGGGCTCCGACGTCTCTATGGTTGAAGAAACTTGACGTGGCCTTTGGCGCCATCTTTTAAATTTGAATGCATTGAGTTGTTTTGTTATGATTTTCTAGCCTTGATGACTCAATACCATGTCAATTAATGAATGTGACTGGGCATGCCATATATGCGCTTTTTTTGTTTGGTTCTGAATATTTGATTTGGTTTGCTCCACAATTGTTATTCACACCACTCACTTTCTGGCCCATGTGCGCGTGTGTATTGTGATTCCTTGTGGTTTTCAGAGTTGCTTCTACACCTCCCTTGGCATGGTTCTTCATTTTATTTTATTTTCTTTATAGTGTCAATTTCATTTTATCTTTAATTGATTAATCCATGATAAAAATTCATAAAAATATGTTTCTGATTAATTAACCTCTTGAGATATTTTTAATTTAATTTAATTTTTCAATTATTTTTCCTATTTTATTTGAAATTAATTTGTGAAGTGGTTTTCCATTTTTGTCCTTAACTAGGGTTGCTTTTCTTAATGCCTTTTGATTTCCTTCTTGAACCAATTTTTCTAGCATATTTTGGCACATCATTTATGAGTATTTCAGGAATGATTTTATGCTTTGATGATGCATTTTTTTATTGATTCTTAATTGATTTTAGGTTATCCTCGATGCATGCTCGATTAGCCTCCCACACAAGATTGTTTGATTTAATTTGTGATGTATTTATGCAATTCTTCTTGAGATATTTTGCTCACTTGTTCTTGATGGATATAACATGTGTTATAGCCTTTAATTTCATTTTGTTTGGTCTCTTTCATATTTTTGATTGATGCCTCAATATGACATTGTTTCGAGATAAATGTGTTTGATGTTTGGCCTAGTTTTAACCCTTTTTTGTTTACATGTACTTGAGTGATGTTTGAAATGTTTACATAATGTGAATACCTACTTCATTGACATGTTTTGATCCTTAATTGTATGGACACTTGTCACTTTTGCTTCTCATGAATGCTTACTTCCTTTTGAGAGTGGGCTTGGATGATGAATACATGATTGTTTGTGCACTCTTTATATATGGTATTGGTTGATCTTGCTTGACATCTTGGAGTTGGTTTTGAATTGAAACATTTGAGTGTGCTTCTGACCTTCATGTTTGATGTTCATTACTTGATCATTTGTTCCTTATACCTTACTTGGATACATGCCCTCCTTTGAAGATGATAATGGTGGATGCTTACCTAGTTTTGATGCATGTTTTGAACTTGATCCTTGATGTTTCTTCTTGCTATCCTTGAGTTTATTTTGAGTTGATGTTCATATCCATGCTACTTCCCCTTCTTGATTCCATGCCCTAATTTTATTGCTTGAACAATTTGTGTTTGGTGGGTTAATTGTAGACTAGTGCATAGTCTTGTTAGAACAAGATTTGGTTCTGCAAGATATCTCTAAGTTTTAATAATAAAAAAGTGGTATTTGCGTGAGAACATTTTTGGCACTCAAACATTTATTTTTTTGACGAATTAACAAACAGGTTCTGACTCTAATAGAGATCATATTCAACAATTACCCTGATCTGACCAAAGTCACTTCCATGCTATAAGAAGCAAGTTTGTTTATGATCTACTCTACTTCATAAAGATTCTAAGAAGACAATATGTTGTTGCTGCAATGTTCTCTTGGTTTCTGTTTCTGATTATGACTTTGATACTTTACTTCTGAAGGCTTTCAAGCTTCTGAAGTCATAATCTTCTGGAGAATAAGTGCTGAAGACTCTGAAGACAAAGTTCTGCTGAATGACATTCTGAAGACTCTGAAGACTTAAGTTACTAATGTCCAAAGGTTCTGAAGAATGAGTGCTTATAGTTCTGAAGACAAGATTCTGGTCAACAAGTTCTAAAGACTCAAGACTCTGAAGACCTACTGATTAACTCTTCTACTCATGCTTCAATCATCTCTATTCAGAAGCCTCTGATGTAAAGAACAAAAGCTCAAACATCTACGAGAGAAAATAACACATAGTACGTTTTTAACGTCTCATTTCACTACCATGCCACTACCTTGATTTGGTGGTACAAAGGACAACTTTTGTGTACGATTTTCATCCTTGCGTAACGAAATTATTTCAGGTCGCCAGCTACCTAAAGGATATTTCTGATCTACCCTCCAACGAATCTTTTTCTAGCTATATAAGAACTTGATTACTTGAAGAAATTATGAAGCTTTACAATGATTAATACAAAGGTCACCCTTTGATTGAAAGCAACCTATGAAGAACTGAAGCTACAATATTGAAGCACTAAAATACAAAGAAAGAATATTGTTCATACTGTATTAGTGTCTTTAAGACATTTGAGCTACTAATAGTGTTTATATCTGCTTATTTAAAAGCAATTTCATTGTAAACATATTTGTTCAAACTGTTGTTTGTAACTCCTTAAGGGACCGGTTAGGTCTGTATCCTTAAGAAGAGACGATTAGTCTTTGTTGTTAATCACCAGTGGTTGCTTGTGCAATTTGTATTTCCTTAAAGGACCAGTTGGGTCAGAATCCTTAAGAAGAGACGGTTGTCTGAGTTGTTAGTCACCAGCGGTTGCTAGTGCATTGTAATTTGTTGATTATAGTATATTAAGTCCTTGTGTTAAGGCGAAATCAACTTGGCGGGTGGACTAGATTAGCTTGATATTTTTCAAGTGAACAAGGATATATCGTGTGTCTTTCTTTCTTGATTAGTCTATTTGTGATCTTTGTTTGAGATTCACAAAAAACTTTCATTTTTGAAAACCTAATTCAAACCCCCTTTTTCTTGTGTTTTCTCACACCTTCAATTGGCATCAGAGGTTCTGATTGTGATAAAAGTTTTATCAACACTTCACCGTGTTCAGTACCGATCCGGTATTTATGTGAGATATCATGACTGCAACTAATGTTAATCCTATTCAAGATGAGAAAGATCATTATAGTGCCAAACCACCATTCTTTGATGGTGAAAGTTTGACTACTGGAAAGATAGAATTGAAAGTTTCTTTCTTGATTATGACGTAGATCTTTGGGATCTCGTAGTTAATGGCTATACTCATCCAGTTGATGTTGAAGGAGTAAAAGTATCAAAAAGTGCTAAGACCAACCAACAAAAGAAAGATTACAAGAATCATCACAAGGCAAGAACTATACTACTGAATGTTATCTCTTATACTGAGTATAAGAAGATAACAAACAGAGATACTGCCATGTCTATTTTTGATTCTCTAAGAATGACTCATGAAGGAAATGCTCAAGTTAAGTAAACAAAAGTGCTTGCCTTAATCCATAAATATGGGAAATTCAGAATGGAGGATGATGAAGCAGTTGAGAATATGTTTTCAATATTTCAAATGCTAGTCGCAGGACTTAAAGTTCTGGACAAAGGATACTCAACTGCTGATCATGTCAAAAAGATCATCAGAAGTCTTCCTGAAGAAATGGAGACCTATGGTAATTGCTCTCAAACTATCCAAGGATCTAAATAGTATAAGTCTTGAAGAACTCATTAGTTCTTTAAGAAGTCATGAGATAGAGTTGGAGTAAGATGAACCTCAAAGTAAGAATAAATATATTGCTGTTAAGTCTAAACCTGAAAAGGCAAAGGCTTATCAAGCTGAGGAAGAATCAGAAGATTCAGATAAAGACTCAAAAGACGAGCTATCACTTATCTCCAGAAGGGTCAACAAACTCTGGAGTAGTGGAAAGGAAGAATATGACTTTGCAAGAAATGACTCGTACCATGATCCAAGAAACTGACATGGCTAAGCATTTCTGGGCAGACACAGTAAATACAACATGTTATATTCAGAACAAGATTTCTATTAGACCTATTCTGGGTAAGACTTCATATGAACTGTGGAAGAATATAAAACCCAACATTTCATATTTTCATCCTTTTGATTGTATATGTTTTATGTTGAATACTAAAAAGAATCTTGGTAAGTTTGACTCCAAAGCACAAAAGTGTTTATTATTAGGATACTCTGAACGCTCTAAAGGCTACAGAATCTATAACACAGAAACACAGATTGTTGAGGAATCATTTCATGTCATATTCGATGATAAGCTTGAGTCTGAAAAGTCAAAGCTAGTTGAGATCTGAAGATTACCTTATCACAATCCAAGGAGGAAAATTCTAAGAAAGAAGACAAAGATGCAGAAACTATGGAATCAGATACAATCTCACCAGAAACAGTAAATAGTTTAACTCATCAGAAGAAAAACAAACTAAGAACTTCTTATTATGAAGAATGGATTCTAGCTGACAAAGTTGATCCAGTTAGAACTCGTTCATCATTCAAACCTTCTGAAGAAACTCTTTTGGGTTTAGTATCAGTAATAGAGCCAACAACAATTGATAAAGATCTCCAAGAGAATGAGTGGATTTTGGCTATGCAAGAAGAACTAAATCAATTCACTAGAAACGATGTTTCGAATCTTGTTCAGAAACCTAAATGTGTCCACGTCATTGGAACAAAATGGGTATTCAGAAACAAACATGATGAGAAAGGTGAGATTGTAAGAAACAAAGCACGACTAGTCGCACAAGGTTATAGTCAAGAAGAAGGAATAAACTATACTAAAACCTTTGCACCAGTTTCTAGGTTAGAATCTATTCGCTTGTTAGTTTCTTTTGCTGTTAATCATAACATTATTCTTTATCAGATGAATGTAAATAATGCATTTTTAAATGGATATATTTCTAAAGAAGTGTATGTACACCAACCTCTTGGTTTTGAAAGTTCTGAAAAACCCAGATTTTGTTTTCAAACTTAAAAAATCTTTATATGGTATGAAATAGGCTCCCAGAGCTTGATATAAAAGGCTAAGTAACTTTCTTTTGGAAAATGACTTTACCAGAGGAAAAATGGATAAAACACTCTTTTGCAAAACCTTTAAAAATGAAATTCTGGTTGTGCAAATTTATGTTGATGATATTATATTTGTTTCTGCTAATACTTCCTTGTGAAAGGAATTTTCTAACTTAATGCAGACTGAATTTAAAACGAGTCTGATGGGAGAACTCAGAGTCTTTCTGGGGATTCAAATTGATAATCATTCAGAAGGAACATACATTCATCAGAGAAAATATGCAAGAGAACTTCTGAAAAAGATCAATATGTCAGATAGTAAACCAAGAAAGAAACCTATGCATCCTGCATGCATTCTGGAGAAAGAAGAAGTAAGTAAAAAGGTTTGTCAGAAGCTCTATCGTGGTATGATAGGCTATCTTCTGTATCTAACTGCTTCTCGTCCATATATTTTGTTCAGTGTTTGTCTCTGTGCTCGTTTCCATTTAGATCCGAGGGAAACTCACTTAACAACCGTTAAGAGGATCCTAAGCTATCTAAAAGGAACAAATAACCTTGGATTGATGTATAAGAAAACATCAGAGTACAAGCTTTTTGGTTATTGTGATGCAGATTATGCTGGAGACAGAATAGAAAGAAAAAGTGCTTCAGGAAACTGTTAGTTTCTAGGTAACAACCTCGTCTCCTGGGCTAGTAAAAAACAATCAACCATTGCACTATCTACTGCAGAAGCAGAATATATCTTTGTATCACCGTGCAACACTTAAATACTATGGATGAAGAATCAACTAGAA